>CAUOFW020000943.1:0-162805 GCA_963454935.2 Ilex paraguariensis | reverse complement strand
TTTTATTGATAAGGAATTTATTTCAAAGATGAACTAACAATCAATTAGTAATTTGCAATAAATGGTAGTGTCAAGGCATCTAAGTCATTAACCATTTAAACCATACTCATCAAAAACTAATACACAAGAAGCCCAAACTCACTCATAATAAACATACAATTTTAATTCCCCTTATCCCTTGCGTACATCCATAAATGAACCTTCAAAGCTCAAATACTGAAAAATAAACCGAACTATATATGAGCAACCCTTATCACAACGATTCAGAGTGGGCAATCAACATAAGCAATAGTCAAATCAAATAAAACACTACACATATATTTACAGTTTTGTATAATCAGCAAAAACCCATTATGTGTAAACAGAAATAGAAGCTATACAAGCAAGAGAAAGAGAGATTATACTTGAGGACGCCCCAGGAATTCTGAGAGACCAACCATCGAGCGAAGTCGGCAGCACTATCAGGGTGGGGTCTGGATAAGGACAGTAATAGAGGGCGTCCATCAATCGAATCTTGAATGACCCCCAAAACGAAGAACAAAGTAAACACATAGCCTTTGATTCTCATTTTTCTTGATTTCTGTGAGGCCCTGCCAAATAATGTATCGAGAGAGAGAGAGAGAGAAAAAATATATATATATATATATATAATTAGTCATTTTTTCGAGTTTTTTTTTAAGATTTCTATTTTATTTAATTATTTCACTCAATTTTTACTAACTTTTAATAATTTTAAAAAAATTATAACATATATATAGAGACAGAGACAAAAAGAATTTGAAGAGGTTAAATGACTCTCTACATTTGAAGAGTCATTTAAACGAAATAGAAAATTGAAAGCAAATTGAGAAATATGTTTAGTGTTTGACTTACTAAAAATGAGAAAATAGAGGGTGGGTTGGAGTGACTCTACGACAGCGAAACAAATAATAACAGGAATTCTATTGTCCTCTCCAATCGTAATACATTACAGTTAAAAGACCCGTGTCTTGCATTTAAGAGGTATACTTGCAAGACTAGTGACACACCCAAATACAGTAAAAATATGATTAATTAGATTTTTTACTCACTTTTTTAATACACACTCCAATACATTTTTTATATTTTTAATTACTCATTTTAAATATATTTTTATTTTTTATTTTTTTTAGAAATAGTGAAAAGGAGAAAGAGAGAAAATGGAGGAAAGGAGAGGAAAAGAAAAAAATATATAATTAAAAATTTTTACATATCGCTATAGTAATACTCTAAATATAAAGAGTATCATTATAGCAAAATGTTATTTTTAGTATTTTGAAGATAATCTGTTGGAATAAAATTTTTGGATTAAATTGCTAAAAATTGAAGATTGTGTGTCCTTTAACTTATCTCTTGGAGATGCTGTAATATTGATACTTTAAAAAATTTGACGCACCATAACATTCTCTCAAAAAAAACAAACAAAATTAATAATATTAAATAAAAAATTTCCTCATAAATCTTGAATTTCCTGAAATTGTCTGTCAACATGTTGTTGTTGCCTCTCCCCATAAAGCTTTCACCCCCTCGATCTCCGTCGGTAGGACTGCCTTGTTGTTCTTGCCTCTCCCCATAAAACTTTCACCCCTCGATCTCCGTCAGTAGGACTGTCTTGTTATGTGTTATTGAACAAGACAATTTTTTGCTCTGATACAATTTGACACAACAAAATATAATAAAAATATCACCAACGTAAATACAATTCATATTTTGAATCCCATGAGCAAATCTCGAATTTCTTGAAATTGTGTGTCAACATGTCGTTGTTGCCTCTCTAACACTCTCCACAAAACTTTCACCCCCACGATCTTCGTAAAAAAGGATTATCTCGTTATGTGTCATTGAACAACACAATTTCTTGTTCTGATACCATTTGACGCAACGGAACACAATAAAAGTATCACTAACATTAATACTCAAAAAAATCTAGCGCACCAGAGTTTAGAATAATCATTTAAAAAAATAAAAATAAATAATATTGAATAAAAAGATATTCCCAGCCTGGCAGTAATCGCAAGAGATGAATGGGGGGAAGTACTCGAAGCTACAGTGATGCAAGACAATGAGGTAGCCCCTACAATTGCGAAAGCAATGTCTGCTAGACAAAAGAATGGTGCTATGTTACCCTAGAAGGGGACTCCCAAAAAGTAGTATTTGCTGCAACTCTTTCTCATGTCAAAGTTTCATGGACCATTGCCACGGTTGTTTTAGATGTAAAACACCTCTTATCGCAACATTCGGATTGGGCAATGACTCATGCTTACAAAGATTCGAACAAAGCTGCTCGTGCCTTGGCTAAATGGGGACTTGCCACACAATACACAGGCTTGTTGAGTGTAAATGATCTACCGCAAATGGTTAGACAAGAAGTGATGCATGACAACCAAGCTCTAGTCCACACAAGGGGCTTAGTAGACTCGGTATGCTTAGCATTGTAGTTAACTTCGTAGTCAGTTTTTTCCCTTTACGTGCTCTGCTTTGTATCTACTTTTCTTCAACCTAAAAAAAAAAAAAAAAAAGAAAAAAATATCTTCCAATTCTAATACTCCGTTTGGTACAATGAAAAGTTGGAAGGATGAAAAATAAGAGGGATAAATAAAACATTATATTTGGTAAGGAAGATAAAGTAAGAAGGATGAAAAAGTTGATAGATTAATTTTCCTTCCAACTCACCAAAATCAATCTCTCTAAAATCGGAAGAAAAGTAGATGAAAAGTTAATTATTTGGGTTGAGATATATCTTATTTGTCTATATATATATATATATTATGTATATATTAATTTTATATAAAAATTCAATGGTAAAATATGTATATATATTTTTTCAAAAATTTTTAAAAAAAATAAAGATAAAAATTTTAAATTAAAAAAAAATATTTTTTCCATTTTAACTAAGTGTAAAAATTTTCAACTCAACACGATAGCACAACTCAAACTCGATACTAAAATAAATAGGTCAAGTCGCAACTCGACACGATACAATTAATTAAATGAGTTAAGCTAAGTTTGACTAATATTCGACACAAACCTGTAATGACTCAACACAAATCTGACACGACACGATTCAATTGTTATCCCTAATTTTAGTCAACACAAAAAAAATAGTCATTTTTATTTTTCATCCATCCAACCAAACACAAAAGAAATAAAGTGTATCCCTCCTATTTTCCATCTTCCCTACCAAACGGAGCATAAGACTTGCAACCTTATTTATAGTACTAAAGTCATAATCTTTATTGACTAAGAAATTATAATTATAATAGAATATAAGAACTATTCCTCATAGGCTAAAGAATATAATTCTTAATAGAATCAAGAATACTATTCCTAATAGAATAACAATACTAATCTTGAAAGTAAAATTAATCAAAAAAGAAATTAATCCTAAAAATTAATGTAAAATAATAACAAATGAATAAAAAAAAGTCGAATAATTACTAATTCTTATCTTAGATCAACTAATGAGTCTCTTCCTGAAGTAAAAAGAGTTTTAAAGTTAAGAACAAATTTTTTTAACCGTAAAAAAAACAGAAGATTAGGTCATCAAAAGTGTACTATTTATAAAATAAAAATAAAAAAAATACTTTCAAAAGTAAATCAAATTGTATTTATTTTCTTCATCCTCAATTCTCTAATATCCCAAATCAAAACGATCTGAATTCAAATGACAATTTCGGCCCTCCAATTAGAAGTAATTGCAATCTCTGCTCTGTTATGGTTCTCTTGACTCATATAAAAAGCTCATTCCAATTACCTTCTTCAATCCTTAATTTAATCTATCTATTTGCTTTGGATGAAGAATTTTTTGTATCTAACCGAGGTAGTTCAAGGGAAAAAAACTCAGATATCCTGAGTTTGAACCTTGATAATTTCCTGAGGTCTAATTATGAGAGATTTATCTCTCATGAATATCCTAATCTCGGTATTGATGACTACTAGACCAAAAAAGAGATTAATTACCTTCAAAGAAAAGACCCAAATGGAATCGAGAATGGGTACAGGCCGCTTGGGGCAGAGATGAAGCAGTTGGATATTCAAGCTCAGTTAACTTCAGATTCAGACAATGATCAGATTGGAATTATTGGAGAATGTGAAAATGCAGGAAGCTTTTGAGTTACAACAGTAGCCTTTTAAGAACATAACTCTTCTTATTAGAAGATGGAAATGGTACAGCATTCTGATTTGTTGAAGCAAAAATAGACCTATGCTGAGAACCAAGGTAGTTAATAATGTGAAACATCAAAAATCAATGCAAGCTAAATAAGGTTCAACCTTTATATATGATTACTTCTCAAACGTTGTACAAAGCCTTAATTCCATCAATATCATCCCCATGCAAACCTTTGGTCACTCCAGGAGGAATGCCTGAGAACATTATTGCATCCTGGACTGAGCTATGCCCAAGTCCAAGAAGGTGCCCAATTTCATGCAATGCAACCGTCTCCAAATCAAAAGCATTAGCCACTGGCCCAACGGACCACACTTCATCTGCATCATAGTGAAACCTTCCATCAGTTGGTGGCCAGGAATGGGCCAAGACCCCGCCACGCCCATCGAACGGATTCCCATCTCCATGATCACCCCTATGGAAACCAATCTTAATATCAGCATTGGCAAAATCACCCGTCCTCGTGAATGTGAAATGTGATACAGAAGCCCATTTTTCGAATGCCCGGGCCACGGCACCCATGGCATCAGGATGGGTATTAGATAAAAATCCATATGTGAGGTGGAAAGCTGGCCATCTTGGGTTATTATCAAAGAAAGTATAGTGAGAGACTGTGTGGAAGGAGGTGTTGTCATTGTCATGGTGGTGCCTTTTCTTGCCTGCTCGCATTGAACTAGTACCATTGATGATATCAGCCACCCCACATCGAGGCACCACCATCTTTGACACTGTCGGACCATCCAAGTTTCCGGTGGCGTTAAGATGATAATTCAGTTGGTAAGTTTTGATGGCAGACTGGAGGAAATTGTCGAAATCGTCATCGTGGGCATGGGTCGTTTGATTTTCAGAGTGAGGATAATTCAAGTAACCAAATTTGTTAAGGTACTTTTTGAGCTCATTGAGCCCTTTAACCTTTTCACCCTTGTGACACCCTTGCAAATGCTTGATAAATTCGAAAGGTGAGGGTTTTTTATCACCCTTTTTTGGTTCTTCAACCTTTGCATAGGCAAGGAGAGGAAGGAGTAGGACGAGGAGGGAGATGAATGAAAAGAGCTTAGGAATTATAGTTGCCATGGTTGAGCTTTGTGAGTGCTTGTTGGCTTATATGTTTACTCATATGATATGTCCTAGTTCTATTTATAGGTAAAAAAAGGTTCAAACTATGATGTTTATGTTACTTTGCCCCACAACTTTTGATTTTCTCACATTAGTCCCTCAACTACCTACACTGTTTTACGCTATGCAAAACACAAACATTCATCATCTTTTAGACGACAAATGTTAAAAAGTGAAACAAAATCACTCAATTTGGGGTACAAAGTGAAATAACTTTTTGTCAAATTTTTAAAGGATGTTAACCATTGGGACACAGTGAAACTAATAACAATAGTTAAAAGTGAAATATGAGAAACAAAGATGGTTAAGGGTATAAAATGACACAAAGTTTATAGGTTGAGGGGACAATATAATTAATCCAAAAATTATATTGACTCTGAAAGTTTGGCTGTTTCCGAGTTTTTTTCTTGGTCCACAGACAATTAATTTATAATTGACGATTTTCTTTAAGTTTGAAATTTTGAATAGATGTTAATAAATGACCTTTTCTCCGATGGTACTTTGAACCTTGAAAAAGTTTTTCTCAACTTAGAAAGACTTCTCAGATCAGGCAATATTAGTTTTTTTTTTTTTTTCCTATAAGGTTATCAGACTTGTCAGGCTTGTGTGAACTATTCACTCGAATTTAGTGGTCGACCACCGTAGCTAAAGAAGATTGTACTGAATTAGAGCATGTCCATAAAAGGACAAGGATAGCTAGTCTTTAAAGGTGTGAGAAAAGATTGAACCTGAGAGTTCTGACCAGACTCAACCACTAAATCATCTTAAGAGTTAGCCAATATTAATTTATATTAGGGGTAACCCGTGCCTCAAAATACGGTACACTCTAAATGATTTTGAGAAGAATATTAGCAGTCGTTTAATAAATCTATTTAAAACCGTTAAATAAATTTATTAAAACATCCATAATCGAAGATGAGAAATCAAAGCAGAAGAAAAAGTATGTTACACACGTAGCCCATAATTGGTTTATTCATTTTACACGCATAATCGAAACTGGTCAATACACGTTATCAGTTGCTTCTACTAGGCTTCTATTCAATTTTTTTTCGTCTAGATATGATCCTAAAAAGTGATTTCTCAGTATCGTATCTTTCGATAAAAATTTTAATACTTGTAAAATCTTTCATAATTAATAGATATAAATCAATCAAACACAAGATTTATGATTGTCGATCAACTTCGACATACTTATACTTATCATAATTTTTAATGGTTGACAATCATCCGTACGATTCACTAATCTGACACGAAACAAACACAAAATTTTAGTCTTAATAGACAAATCATAATTTGGTGACCGTCAAATTCACTTAATAAATCGATTAATACGAAATAAACTAAGCACAATATGAATCGGACTAAGTACAACCCATTGACGATACCGACCATATTATAAATGGATTAGATATAAATTAAGTACGACTCAAGTTACAAAATTTAAAAATATTATTTCATTGAGAACCTCATCGTTAACACAAACCCTCTTTCCGCGAAACACGCAAATGACATTTTCATGTGTTAACTGTATAGTACTAAAGTGGTGTTTGATAAAATTGAAAGTTGAATATTGAAAACTGAATGCTAAATTTCTAATTCGTGGACTGTTTGCCCACTGAAATTTACATACTGCATTAAATCACGTTGTTTGATAATTACAAAGCTAATATCTGAAAAATAAGTTAACTTAATTATAAAAGGTTAAACCGTTGAACACTTTCTGCTTTGAGAATTAAGTACTTAACTTTTTAAGAAAATCGCCAATTATGCATTGATTGATTCTGTGGACCAAGTAAAAGCCGCATTTCCATGGAAAGAACTGGACGAAAAAAAAAACTTGGAAACTGCCTAACTTTCAGCGTCAATATAGTCTTTGGGTTAATTACATTTTGTTCCCTCAAACTATGAGCTTTGTGTCACTTTATCCTCTCAAACATCATTTTTCTCATATTTTGCATTCAACTACTTTTATGAGTTTCATATTGCCCCAAAGATTACCATCCGTTAGAAATTTGTTTCACTTTATCTATTGAACCGAGTGATTTTGTTTCATTTTTCTCCAAGATGTTGACATTTATAGTCCAAAAAATAATGGAAATTTGCGTTTTGGACAGCATAAAACCAATGTAGGTAACTGAGGGAATAATATGAGAAATCAATAGTTGAAAGGACAACGTAACGTAAACATCATGAACTCACAAGCCCGGTCATGGCACCTATAATTTCTAAGCTCTTTCCATTCATCTTCCTCCTCTTTCTACTCTCTCTTGTAATGTAACATGCAAAAGTAGAAAAGCCAAAAAAAGGGTCAAAAAACCCTCTCCTTTCGACTTTATCAAGCATTTGCAAGGTGTCATAAGAGTCGCCCGGTCATGGCACCTATAATTTCTAAGCTTTTTCCATTAATCTTCCTCCTCTTTCTACTCTCTCTTGTAATGTAGCATGCAAAAGTAGAAAAGCCAAAAAAAGGGTCAAAAAACCCTCTCCTTTCGACTTTATCAAGCATTTGCAAGGTGTCATAAGAGTCGCCCGGTCATGGCACCTATAATTTCTAAGCTCTTTCCATTCATCTTCCTCCTCTTTCTACTCTCTCTTGTAATGTAACATGCAAAAGTAGAAGAGCCAAAAAAAAGGTCAAAAAACCCTCTCCTTTCGACTTTATCAAGCATTTGCAAGGTGTCATAAGAGTCGCCCGGTCAAGTGATAATATAAACGAATTATAAATTCAAACATTTTGAATTTAAATCTTAGTAACTCTTGGAATCAGATCATGAAATATTTATTTCCCATAAATACTGATAATGTACAAAATAATCTCATACAAGATCAATAATCGAGTGTGTGATAAAGTGTAATGAATAGACAATTAATAGAGCAATCAATGGTAATAATATAAATATCGAGTTAACACACAGATGTATAGTGATTTAGTTAGAATGACCTACACCACTTCGAGAAATGACAACAGTGACCGAGAGACCTTTATTGATAAAGTAAGGTAAACAAGAGAGAGAATACTGATTAGTTCCGAGAGAGTTACAATAGTTATGAAAGAGAAAAGTTATGTATAAGGTGTGTAGAGATAGATTAAGAGATGCCCTCTCATATAGAGAGAACTTACAATTTATAGGCATAAAGCCTTGGTTAAGGCGGTCATGTGAGAACAAATTTACTAATTCTCCAGGTAGCTACAAAAAAGTAAGTGTCATAAAATGTTGTCTTAATTTTCGAGAGTGAGTATCCCAATAATTGCTCTTCGCGTGCTCTAATTTTTCTTAGACTCTTCAAATCTTGGGTTGAGTCAAATTTACGAACTGGTCTTGACCTGTCTTTTAACTGACTTTGACTTACTTGATTTATTAGGTCTGACTCGGTTAGATTTGGACTCATCAAATACTACAGTCTCGACATTAATGACCTACATTTGATTGGATCCAAGAAAAAATTAGTTGAATTGTGCATAAATTAATTCGAACACGCCTTGCCATTAAAAAAAAAAGTGGACAATGAGCATAAAAAGTACCTCAATGAATTTGGTTACCAACTCCATGCGAGCAGGCAAGAAAAGACACCACCATGGCAATAACTACTTCCATACAGTATCTCTTTACACTTTCTTAGATGGCAACCCAAGATGGCCAGCCCATAAAACCCATCTCACCTATGGTTTGTTATCTAATACCCTTCCTGATGCCATGGGCAATTCAAAAATGGGCATCTGTATCACATTTCATATTCACGAGGAATGATGATTTTCCAATGCTGATATTAAGATTGGTTTCCATGGCGGTGATCATGGAGATGAGAGCCCATTCGATGGGCGTGGCAGGTGTTGTCCGTATTAGGGTGAGTTTTGTTAAGCGTCTGTACGGTTAGGGAGAAAAAACCAGAACATGAAAATGGTAGAAATTAAAGTGAAAGGAAAAAATATTATAAAAATTATATTTTCATATATATATTTGATTAACATGAAAAATTTGCGTAAAAATTTTTAAAAAAAAAAAATCATTCTATTATTTAAAAGAAAAGAAGGTTACAAGAATTTTTTATTATTATTTAACTTACACTTAATTATATTAAATCAGTCTAAAGAAAAAAAATATATGTATTATAATTAAAAAAAAAAAAATTTTAAAAAGCTCATAACCTAATTCTTGGGCAAGCACCAATGCGAAGGTGTTTGGATTAAATTATATGGTTAACCAAATTCTTACAAAGATTTTTTAAAATTAATAACTAATAAAATATTTTAAGAAAAATAAGGATAAAATATGAAATTATTTATGAATCACAACTTTCTTGTATTTTTTTGTTATTTTTTACAAGAAACATGTAAGACAACTATTTTTATATCACACCTCATCAACATTTTAGCAGGAAAATGTAAAAAATATAAGAAGAAAAAGAAATTATGATAAAGGATGAACCTTCACTACTTACTGGTAGATCCAAGTGAAGACCATGTACTACAATAGGACATTATATTTTCCAATGAGAGATTAATTCTTGCAAGACGGCTTACCTCCAAACACATATAATCTCTCTTATTATAAACTTGCGAGACTACCACTGCATAATATATATTTACATCACTTACATACTTTACCCTTACTAACTTTAGCATCGGAATACCTCTACGGGCAAACTGGTGGCCCTTTGATTAGTTTTCTAATCCTGCAAACCATGGAAAAAGCCATCAACAGTTTATAGGTAACCATCCAACCCACTTTTCATCAACAATAATACTGAAGCTTATATACGCTTTCTTTCACAGAAATTAGCCATCATATCATGTCTTACTCTTGTGGAATCTGCACAAAATTATGAACATTACCAAGCTTAATGCACTTAACAAGGCTAGAAGCCAGTAATACTTATCTAAGCTGGCTTCTGTCATATCATCAGAGAACCAGCTCTGTCTTCCTCCTCCTCTTGAACTCGTCGTAAATTCGATGACAGAGATAAGAAATGCACTTAAAAAGCTTCCTAACCCAAAAACACTAGTGTATAGAGCTATTCCCATTGTCCTCATCTTTACAGGAACTTCTGTATAAAAGAACTCTTGCATCCCCACAACTGTGAAAACATCAGAAATGCCCAAGAGAATGTATTGAGGTAACAACCAGAAGATGCTTAATGGTACTGTTTCTGAATTTGATCCTGAAATCCCCATCTTTCTACTAATTGCAAGCCTCTCTGTTTCAACGATGGCTGCTATAGACATCGCAACAACTGACAGAAACATTCCAATACCCATCCTCTGCATCACACTGATACCTTTCTCACTACGTGTGATTAGACGAGTGAGTGGGATGAAGAGCATTCTATATAAAGGCATTGAGAGAATTACAGACACGGTGATTGCACTCTGTAGTGTTGCTGGTGGGATCTTGAAGTTGCTACCTATGTTCCTCTTCATTGTCGTACCTTGTTTAGTGAAGAATGTAGCGGGCTGTTGGAATATGACAGCAAACATTAGAAGCATTGTCCATATTGGCAGCAGACGAAGCACTACTTTCGCAATTTCAATTCCATCATCCGAGTTCTTATCCAAGCCCTCAATTCCATCAATGTCTTGATGACAAAGGCCACTTTCTTCAAGCCTGTTAAATAATAAACCCTGTCATTAGTACTAAATCAGTTCAACATTGTAATCAATCCTTCTTCAAAATCAATTGAGAAAACTTACTCCAGCTCCACCACTTCAGATTTCCTAGTTGATATCTTGATTCCACCATTTATAATTCTCGATGCAGTTGCTTTAATGGCTCGAACTATGTTTTCAAGTGACTTAATATCAAAACTCTTTTCTTGTTTATACGTATAAAATCTGCTCCCACAAGAAAAAATTACAATTGATGCAGACATTGCTATTGTAGGAATGGCAAATCCCAATCCCTATCCTATTGTGTCTTGGATATATGACGTGAACGAGATCCCTAGAAGGCAGCCACTACATATACCAAAATACCACCAGTGGAAGAACAAAGACTTCTTGTCAGAATTCTGGTAACTCTTGCAGCAAGGCAGTTCCTCTTCATTTTCAAGTTGATCTGCTCCAAAGGCTTGTAAGGAAGGGTTATATGCACCTTGACCTAGTGAAATCATGTAGAGAGACAAAAAGAGTGATGAAGAGGAGCTGGCTCTCTTTGTAGGAATCCAATGCCATTCCAGTGCTGTTGATGTCAATGCTAGAAGCCCCTACAAAGAAGAAAAGAAGAAATTTACACAACATCCTATACCCATGAAGTGACACACTAATATTGTTGGGATAGTCGAGGACTCATATTTACCACACCCAAAAGTTTAATGACCTGTCCTCGTGGTACGATATATTTACATTGAGAAATTTTCAATGTATATTGAATAATATGTAATGTTATAAGGATTAAAGTTCTCAAATGATAATAATACATGAGTTGTAACTTGTAACTGAATTGAGACTGTGATACAATGAACGTAAGCTTTTCCTATTTCGGCTTGGAATTAAAATACTGAACAGGAAAGG
The DNA here is from genome assembly GCA_963454935.2 of Ilex paraguariensis. NCBI lineage: Eukaryota > Viridiplantae > Streptophyta > Magnoliopsida > Aquifoliales > Aquifoliaceae > Ilex > Ilex paraguariensis. The sequence continues at coordinate 150,995 of CAUOFW020000943.1, read as the reverse complement.
AAAACCGTCCAGCCCTTCAAGCCCTACTAAGGAAAGGGGGATGTGTTCTTGGTTGTTTCAACTCCACTTCTGCTCAACATTGATACTCTCACATACTTCTTCAAGCGGCAAAACACTCAATGCTCAAGCAGTTACACCTTATTAATTTCATACTCCTTTGGTAAAGTCAACAACCATTCAGTGAATTGTCTTGTGTTATTACCTTTCATTAAATTCACTTAATCCTTCACGATGTTTTGGTGTAGGTACTTGTACATTGAAGTCTTAGAGAGCTGCTGTAGCAATTTAGTGAACCACATAAGTATGTGTATTCTTTGTTTCATTGTTTTAAAGTTAAGAACAAATTTTTTTAACTGTAAAAAAAACAAAAGATTAGGTCATCAAAAGTGTACTATTTATAAAATAAAAATAAGAAAAATACTTTCAAAAGTAAATCAAATTGTATTTATTTTCTTCATCCTCAATTCTCTGATATCCCAAATCAAAACGATCTGAATTCAAATGACAATTTCGGCCCTCCAATTAGAAGTAATTGCAATCTCTGCTCTGTTATGGTTCTCTTGACTCATATCAAAAGCTCATTCCAATTACCTTCTTCAATCCTTAATTTAATCTATCTATTTGCTTTGGGTGACTTGGAATAAACGTAAGTGAAAAGGGATTCTCAAATTAAGAGTAGAGCCCCGTATATATATCCAAAAATAATACAGAGTGACTTAAACATCCTTGTAGTTTAGGCAAAATATAAAAATCATAGTAAGGGTAAAAAAGGGAAAAGAAATCCTAATAAACTAGACTATCTATACTCCAACACTCCCCCCAAGCTAGGCGCAAAAATGTCAACTAAGTCAAGCTTGACAACGGAGTCCCGAAGAATAGACAGAGTGACAGGTTTGGTAAAAACATCAGCAACTTGATCACTGGTCCCCACAAACGATGGAGTAACAAGACCACTGCTGACCTTCTCCCGAAGAAAGTGAACATCGATCTCTATATGCTTCGTTCTCTCATGTAGTACAGAGTCAGAAGCGAGCTGAATAGCAGATTGATTATCACAATATAATGTGGATGGAGAGGTCACTGAAAAACCCAACTCGTCAAGAATCGATCGTAGCCAGATAATCTCACATGTGCCCAGTGCCAATGCCCGATACTCTGCCTCTGCGGACGAGCGGGAGACAACTGTCTGCTTCTTGCTCTTCCAAGAGATAAGATGAGTCCCTCGAAAAGTACAGAAACCCGTAGTAGATCGACCATCACATGCTCCCCCATAATCTGAATCTGAATAACAGGCTAGAGAACCGGTCTGAGATCGTGATGCATAAAATAGCCCAAGTCCAGGACAAGACTTGAGGTACCGAAGAATATGATAAACTGCATCAAGATGAGGCTGACATGGCCTATGCATGAATTGACTAACTCGGCTGACTGCGAATGAAATGTCCGGCTTAGTATTGGCTAAGTAGATAAGTCTACCTACCAATCTTTGATAAACTGTCGGATCTTTCAACTCCTCACCTTCAGCAGTAAGCTTCAGGTTTTGAATCATGGGTGATGATGCCGGTTTGCACCCCAACATCCCAGTGTCTGAAAGAAGATCCAAAACATACTTTCTCTGAGAAAGAACAATACCTCTGCTTCTACGGGCAACCTCAATCCCAAGAAAGTATCGCAGAAATCCAAGATCCTTCACATCGAAGGCCTTCCCAAGGTCTATCTTGACCTGTGCAGTCCCAAAAACATCATCACCAGTAATAATAATATCATCAACATATACCAGAAGGATGACACACTGTCTAGAAGTATTCCGTCGAATAAAGCAGGTATGATCAGAATGACACCTGGTGAACCCCAATCGTATGACTACATCACTGAAGCGAGAGAACCAGGCTCGTGGCGACTGTTTCAGTCCATAAGGAGACTTACGCAGTCGACATACCTTTCCAGCATACTCCCCCTCACCACGAAAGCCCGGTGGTGCATCCATATAAATAATCTCGTCCAGATCACCGTGAAGAAACGCATTCTTCACATTTAATTGATGAAGAGGCCAAGAGTACTCCGCAGCCAGAGAAATAATCAACCGAACAGTAGTCAATTTTGCCACGGGGGCAAATGTAGCACCAAAATCACGACCTGGTACCTGAGTAAAGCCCTTCGCCAAAAGTCTAGCCTTGTAACGATCAATAGTACCATCTGCAAGAAACTTCAGGGTGTAAACCCAGCGACAGCCAACAGGCTTCACCCCTGAAGGTAAGGAGACAAGATCCCATGTATGATTACGCTGAAGAGCGTCCATCTCTGTCTGCATGGCAAGAACCCACTGGGGCTCCCGCATAGCTTCCGAAATAGAGCGAGGAACCAGCGTATCTGATAAGGCCATAGTATAAGCTCGAAATGTGGGAGACAGATTACCATAAGAAACATAAGCAGAGATCGGATATAAAATCTTGGCGGTCCAACCATATCGATCAACTGGAGGGCGATCACGCCTTGGATGACGACGCCCTAAATCACCATCCTCTACTGATAATATCTTATCAGGTAAAGTAACTGGATCAGCACCTGTAATCTCATCAGTACTAACAACAGGTGCATCAATATGCTCAACAAACTGAGAAGTATTACCTGCATCGCCTGAGGTAGAGGGGATATCAGCAGGGTGATGAGAGTGAGGACAACGAGCATACACCTGCAAAGGAAGAGAGACTGGTAACTCTGTACTGACAGGGATGAGTGACTCCTTTGGAGGAAAAACGGATGACCCTGTAGGGATAGTGATCAATGACTCTGACTCTTGTGGTAATGGAAAATCAAAGGGAGTATCATCAACTGGAGGGGCAGACAAAGGACTGAAAGGAAAATAAGGAATATGCTCAAGAAAGGTAACATCTAGACTGTGATACATCCGACGCCTAATAGGATCATAACATCGATACTCCTTAGATTGATGACAATAGCCCACAAAGATACAACGAATCGCTTTATCATCAAGTTTATGACGAGTAGGAGACCGATCCTGAACAAAACATGTGCATCCAAAAACACGAGGGGGGACCGGAAAAAGTGTCCGCTCAGGAAATAAGACCTGTAAGGGAGCCTTATGCTGAAGAACACGACTCGGCGTACGATTGCACAGAAAGGTAGAAGTCAAAACAGCAAAATACCAATAAGATTTTGGTACCCTCATGCCTCTAAGCAGACAATGTACCATCCCTATCAAACTCCTATTTTTCCTCTCAGCAACACCATTTTGCTCAGGAGTATATGGACAAGTGAGTTGCTGAAGGATACCCTGAGAAGAAAGGTGAGACACTAAAGTATCAGACACATATTCTTTGGCATTATCCGAACGAAGAGCACGAACAATGACATCGAATTGTGTCTTAATCATCTGTAAAAACTGAGTGATTATAGGGAGCACATCAGACTTCCTATGCAAAAGGTAGACCCAAGTACAACGAGTATGATCATCTATAAATGTCACATAATATCTAGCACCTGACAGAGCAGTAACGGGAGAGGGTCCCCAAATATCAGAGTGTATTAGGTCAAATGGCTTGGGTGACTGATGCATGCGAGGAATATAATTGGCCCTAACATGTTTTGATAGGGAACAGATAACGCAATCAAGTTTACCACCAACACAAGCATTACTCAAAGCAGGAAACAACATACATAAATATTTAAAATTTGTATGTCCAAAACGGTCATGCCACAATTGAACAGTTTGTGACGAAAAATCATAACGACAACTACTAGGTAAAATACTAGCATGCAAGCTAGGAACAGAAAAAGACAAAGCAGGTGCAGGTGAAGGAATTGGTGAAACTGGAGATGGATTGCCAAGATAATACAGTCCATCTTTCTCATGTCCTTTATAATAATCCTCCTGGTACTCAGGTCCTGCAAATAACACGAATCAGATAAGAATACAACCGCACAGTGAAAATCTCTGGCTAACTGATGTACAGATAATAGATTCATGGCCAACTTTGGCGCATGAAAAACCGAATGTAATGTAAGGCCATCTGGGAGACGGACTGTACCCCTACTAACAATAGGGGCATGTGTTCCATCTGCTAACTGAACCTGTGTATGTAACGGCTCGTCAAAAGTGGTGAAGTGATGGGCCTCACCTGTCATGTGACCATTCGCACCCGAGTCCAACATCCAAAGGGGAGATGAACTGGCACAAGCGTGAAAGGCACGAGATATACCTGTAGTGGTGACAGCAGCAGTAGTCAGACTCTGAGAAGTCAGAGCAGACATAAGTATATCTAATCGAGAAGTGATAGCATCCATATCACTTTGCCAAGGAAGAGCAGTAGCAGGAGTGGCGGTAGTGCCCGGTGGTACCTCAGCAATAGCAACAGTACGACTGCGAGAAGGTGGCTTAAGCTCTGGATGGAGCTTCCAGCAAGTAGCCCTGAGATGTCCTGGTCGGCCACAATAATCACATTGACGGGAATCCCCCTGTCTGCGCTGATCTGGGGCGCCCTGACGGCGCTGGTCTGAGCGTTGCCCATCCCTGACTAAGGATCCTGAACGGGACCCTACAGCAGTTGCAAGGGCCATCTGGTCAATCGAAGGAGTCAAAGCTGCAACTGGAAGTGATGCAATACGGACTCGACGCTCATGCTGCTCAATCATCACATACACCTCATAAAGAGAAGGAAGTGTCAACATCGACAAGATCTGAGAACGAGGTCCCTCAAACTCATCACGAAGCCCCATAAGGAACTTGTGAATCCTATCCTCCTGCTCTCGAGTATGCAAGAATGCTGCTCCCTCGGGCTCTATCTTCGGAATAGCAGCAAGAGGACGTAGAGACTCATACTCAAGCCAGCGCTGGGTCAAATAGCCATAATAATCCTGAACGGTCATATCTCCCTGCCGAGCATATGAGAGCTCCTGAGAAAGCTCATAAACACGAACTCCTCGTCCTGACTGAGAATACATCTCTGATAATGCGCTCCATAGCTTCGGAACAGAGCTATGAAACTGGTGGATCCTGCAAACAGAGGGCTCCATTGAGCCAAATAACCATCCAAGAATGGCACAGTTTTCAGAGAACCACGCAGAATATCCAGGGTCGGCATCAGCTGGTTTTGGGTGAGATCCCGTCAGCCAACCAAGCTTCCCTACACGGCCTAAGAAAAGCTGGAATGAGCGTGACCACTCAGCGAAGTTACGACCATTCAACAATTGTGCCGTAACTTTTTGAGAGATCATGCCCGGTAATGCTGGTAATGCAACTGTGCTAGTAGGCACTGTATACTAGTCAAACATAAAAGTGGAAGTACCCATAGATGTCTCAACGGTAGAGGTGTCAACAGTAGGGTTCTCAAGTCCCTCAGTAGTAGCCATATCAACAACAATACTAGGGCACCCGTGACAGAAAAATAACTCTAAGATAAATAGAGGAATAAAATAAGGGAGAACAATATACCTTCAGTCGAACAATAGCGACAAATAAGGAAGGTCCAAAAAGCTCCCAAATAATCAAGTCACGGTGCCCAGAAATCCAATAAATATAAATGATCTACTGCATCAAGAGCAGATCAACACGACCAGGCAGCGGGCTAGGCAGTGACCCAACAATAGGCTAGGTTATATTGGCTAGGTTTATTAGGTAGTGGGTTATATTGGCTGGTCTGTTCGGTTGAGCAGTTGGTTTCCTTTGGATAGTCAATCGATGGTGTTATTCTTGGGTATGCTGGTATGTGATATATGATATATGGTCGATATATATGGGTATGTGATATATATGGGTGTATGTTTTCAGTGTATGTATGTAATATATGGTGTCGGTGAGGGTATGTGATATATATGGGTGTATGTTTTCGGTGGCTTTGTGTTCTTGGGTATGTGTTTGGAGTTTTGGTGATGTAGTACTGGGATGCTAGGGTGGTTGGGCAATCGGTTGTCGGTGTATATGGTATGGGGTGTTTCGGTGCTTCTTGGTTTTGCTGGGTATTGGTTTGTGGCAGCAGTTTGGTGGCAGTAGGGTGGCTGGTGGCTGCAACTTGTTTGTTTCGGTGGAACGACTAGAGGCTGAAAGACTGTTATGAGGATAGGTAGGAAGGCAGTCGGTGGAAGGCAGTCGGTGGAAGGCTTATTTCGGTGGGAAGGCAGTCGGTGGAAGGCAGTCAGTCGGTGGAAGGCTTGTTTCGGTGGGAAGGCAAGGTTAGGGTTTTGAGGTAGGGTTAGTGTATGGCTTTGATACCAACTTGGAATAAACGTAAGTGAAAAGGGATTCTCAAATTAAGAGTAGAGCCCCGTATATATATCCAAAAATAATACAGAGTGACTTAAACATCCTTGTAATTTAGGCAAAATATAAAAATCATAGTAAGGGTAAAAAAGGGAAAAGAAATCCTAATAAACTAGACTATCTATACTCCAACAGGGTGAAGAATTTTTTGTATCTAACTGTGGTAGTTCAAAGTGAAAAAAATTCAGATATCCTGAGTTTGAACCTTGATAATTTCCTGAGGTCTGATAATGAGAGATTTATCTCTCATGAATATCCTAATCTCGGCATGGATGACCAGCCTTTAACTAAACCAAAAAAGAGATTAATTACCTTCAAAGAAAAGACCCAAATGGAATCGAGAATGGGTACAGGCCGCTTGGGGCAGAGATGAAGCAGTTGGATATTCAAGCTCAGTTAACTTCAGATTCACACAATGATCAGATTGGAATTATTGGAGAATGTGAAAATGCAGGAAACTTTTGAGTTACATCAGTAGCCTTTTAAGAACATAACTTTTGTTATTAGAAGATGGAAAATGGTACAGCATTCTGATTTGTTGAAGCAAAAATAGACCTATGCTGAGAACCAAGGTAGTTAATAATGTGAAACATGAAAAATCAATGCAAGCTAAATAAGGTTCAACCTTTATATATGATTACTTCTCAAACGTTGTACAAAGCCTTAATTCCATCAATATCATCTCCATGCAAACCTTTGGTCACTCCAGCAGGAATGCCTGAGAACATTATTGCATCCTGGACTGAGCTATGCCCAAGTCCAAGAAGGTGCCCAATTTCATGCAATGCAACCGTCTCCAAATCAAAAGCATTAGCCACTGGCCCAACGGACCACACTTCATCTGCATCATAGTGAAACCTTCCATCAGTTGGTGACCAGGCATGGGCCAAGACCCCGCCACGCCCATCGAACGGATTCCCATCTCCATGATCACCCCTATGGAAACCAATCTTAATATCAGCATTGGCAAAATCACCCGTCCTCGTGAATGTGAAATGTGATACAGAAGCCCATTTTTCGAATGCCCGGGCCACGGGACCCATGGCATCAGGATGGGTATTAGATAAAAATCCATATGTGAGGTGGGAAGCTGGCCATCTTGGGTTATTATCAAAGAAAGTATAGTGAGAGACTGTGTGGAAGGAGGTGTTGTCATTGTCATGGTGGTGCCTTTTCTTGCCTGCTCGCATTGAACTAGTACCATTGATGATATCAGCCACCCCACATCGAGGCACCACCATCTTTGACACTGTCGGACCATCCAAGTTTCCGGTGGCGTTAAGATGATAATTCAGTTGGTAAGTTTTGATGGCAGACTGGAGGAAATTGTCGAAATCGTCATCGTGGGCATGGGTCGTTTGATTTTCAGAGTGAGGATAATTCAAGTAACCAAATTTGTTAAGGTACTTTTTGAGCTCATTGAGCCCTTTAACCTTTTCACCCTTGTGACACCCTTGCAAATGCTTGATAAATTCGAAAGGTGAGGGTTTTTTATCACCCTTTTTTGGTTCTTCAACCTTTGCATAGGCAAGGAGAGGAAGGAGTAGGACGAGGAGGGAGATGAATGAAAAGAGCTTAGGAATTATAGTTGCCATGGTTGAGCTTTGTGAGTGCTTGTTGGCTTATATGTTTACTCATATGATATGTCCTAGTTCTATTTATAGGTAAAAAAAGGTTCAAACTATGATGTTTATGTTACTTTGCCCCACAACTTTTGATTTTCTCACATTAGTCCCTCAACTACCTACACTGTTTTACGCTATGCAAAACACAAACATTCATCATCTTTTAGACGACAAATGTTAAAAAGTGAAACAAAATCACTCAATTTGGGGTACAAAGTGAAATAACTTTTTGTCAAATTTTTAAAGGATGTTAACCATTGGGACACAGTGAAACTAATAACAATAGTTAAAAGTGAAATATGAGAAACAAAGATGGTTAAGGGTATAAAATGACACAAAGTTTATAGGTTGAGGGGACAATATAATTAATCCAAAAATTATATTGACTCTGAAAGTTTGGCTGTTTCCGAGTTTTTTTCTTGGTCCACAGACAATTAATTTATAATTGACGATTTTCTTTAAGTTTGAAATTTTGAATAGATGTTAATAAATGACCTTTTCTCCGATGGTACTTTGAACCTTGAAAAAGTTTTTCTCAACTTAGAAAGACTTCTCAGATCAGGCAATATTAGTTTTTTTTTTTTTTTGCTATAAGGTTATCAGACTTGTCAGGCTTGTGTGAACTATTCACTCGAATTTAGTGGTCGACCACCGTAGCTAAAGAAGATTGTACTGAATTAGAGCATGTCCATAAAAGGACAAGGATAGCTAGTCTTTAAAGGTGTGAGAAAAGATTGAACCTGAGAGTTCTGACCAGACTCAACCACTAAATCATCTTAAGAGTTAGCCAATATTAATTTATATTAGGGGTAACCCGTGCCTCAAAATACGGTACACTCTAAATGATTTTGAGAAGAATATTAGCAGTCGTTTAATAAATCTATTTAAAACCGTTAAATAAATTTATTAAAACATCCTTGTTTTATATTATTATAGATGTTAATGATTCTACTAGAAAAATGACTTAGTAGTATAGGGTTTATCACATGCCCGTTTATTGCGGGAAGATGAGAAATCAAAGCAGAAGAAAAAGTATGTTACACACGTAGCCCATAATTGGTTTATTCATTTTACACGCATAATCGAAACTGGTCAATACACGTTATCAGTTGCTTCTACTAGGCTTCTATTCAATTTTTTTCGTCTAGATATGATCCTAAAAAGTGGTTTCTCAGTATCGTATCTTTCGATAAAAATTTTAATACTTGTAAAATCTTTCATAATTAATAGATATAAATCAATCAAACACAAGATTTATGATTGTCGATCAAATTCGACATACTTATACTTATCATAATTTTTAATGATTGACAATCATCAGTACGATTCACTAATCTGACACGAAACAAACACAAAGTTTTAGTCTTAATAGACAAATCATAATTTGGTGACCGTCAAATTCACTTAATAAATCGATTAATACGAAATAAACTAAGCACATTATGAATCGGACTAAGTACAACCCATTGACGATACCGACCATATTATAAATGACTATAAATGGATTAGATATAAATTAAGTACGACTCAAGTTACAAAATTTAAAAATATTATTTCATTGAGAACCTCATCGTTAACACAAACCCTCTTTCCGCGAAACACGCAAATGACATTTTCATGTGTTAACTGTATAGTATTAAAGTGGTGTTTGATAAAATTGAAAGTTGAATATTGAAAACTGAATGTTGAATTTTATTACTGAATGCTAAATTTCTAATTCGTAGACTGTTTGCCCACTGAAATTTACATAATGCATTAAATCACGTTGTTTGATAATTACAAAGCTAATATCTGAAAAATAAGTTAACTTAATTATAAAAGGTTAAACCGTTGAATTTGAGAATTAAGTACTTAACTTTTTAAGAAAATCGCCAATTATGCATTGATTGATTCTGTAGACCAAGTAAAAGCCGCATTTCCATTGAAAGAACTGGACGAAAAAAAAAACTTGGAAACTGCCTAACTTTCAGCGTCAATATAGTATTTGGGTTAATTACATTTTGTTCCCTCAAACTATGAGCTTTGTGTCACTTTATCCTCTCAAACATCATTTTTCTCATATTTTGCATTCAACTACTTTTATGAGTTTCATATTGCCCCAAAGATTACCATCCGTTAGAAATTTGTTTCACTTTATCTATTGAACCGAGTGATTTTGTTTCATTTTTCTCCAAGATGTTGACATTTATAGTCCAAAAAATAATGGAAATTTGCGTTTTGGACAACATAAAACCAATGTAGGTAACTGATTGAATAATATGAGAAAATCAATAGTTGAAAGGACAACGTAACGTAAACATCGTGAACTCACAAGCCCGGTCATGGCACCTATAATTTCTAAGCTCTTTACATTCATCTTCCTCCTCTTTCTACTCTCTTGTAATGTAACATGCAAAAGTAGAAAAGCCAAAAAAAGGGTCAAAAAACCCTCTCCTTTCGACTTTATCAAGCATTTGCAAGGTATCATAAGAGTCGCCCGGTTATGGCACCTATAATTTCTAAGCTCTTTCCATTCATCTTCCTCCTCTTTCTACTCTCTCTTGTAATGTAACATGAAAAAGTAGAAAAGCCAAAAAAAAGGTCAAAAAACCCTCTCCTTTCAACTTTATCAAGCATTTGCAAGGTGTCATAAGAGTTGGTCAAGTGATAATATAAACAAATTATAAATTCAAATATTTGAATTTAAATTTTAGTAACTTTTGAAATCAAATCATAAAAGATTTATTTCCCATAAATACTGATAATGTACAAAATAATCTCATACAAGATCAATAATCGAGTGTGTGATAAAGTGTAATGAATAGACAATTAATAGAGCAATCAATTGTAATAATATAAATATCGAGTTAACACACAGATGTATAGTGATTTAGTTAGGGTGACCTACACCACTTCGAGAAATGGCAACAATGACCGAGAGACCTTTATTGATAAAGTAAGGTAAACAAGAAAGAGAATACTGATTAGTTCCGAGAGAGTTACAATAGTTAGGAGAGAGAAAAGTTATGTATAAGATGTGTAGAGATAGATTAAGAGATGCCCTCTCATATAGAAAGAACTTACAATTTATAGGCATAAAGCCTTGGTTAAGGCGGTCATGTGAGAACAAATGTACTAATTCTCCAGGTAGCTACAAAAAAGTAAGTGTCATAAAAGGTTGTCTTAATTTTCGAGAGTGAGTATCCCAATAATTCTCTTCGCGTGCTCTAATTTTTTTTAGACTCTTCAAATCTTGGGTTGAGTCAAATTTACGAACTGGTCTTGACCTGTCTTTTAACTGACTTTGACTTACTTGATTTATTAGGTCTGACTCGGTTAGATTTGGACTCATCAAATACTACAGTCTCGACATTAATGACCTACATTTGATTGGATCCAAGAAAAAATTAGTTGAATTGTGCATAAATTAATTCAAACACGTCTGGCCATTAAAAAAAAAAAGGGGACAATGAGCATAAAAAGTACCTCAATGAATTTGGTTACCAACTCCATGCGAGCAGGCAAGAAAAGACACCACCATGGCAATAACTACTTCCATACAGTATCTCTTTACACTTTCTTAGATGGCAACCCAAGATGGCCAGCCCATAAAACCCATCTCACCTATGGTTTGTTATCTAATACCCTTCCTGATGCCATGGGCAATTCAAAAATGGGCATCTGTATCACATTTCATATTCACGAGGAATGATGATTTTCCAATGCTGATATTAAGATTGGTTTCCATGGCGGTGATCATGGAGATGAGAGCCCATTCGATGGGCGTGGCAGGTGTTGTCCGTATTAGGGTGAGTTTTGTTAAGCGTCTGTACGGTTAGGGAGAAAAAACCAGAACATGAAAATGGTAGAAATTAAAGTGAAAGGAAAAAATATTATAAAAATTATATTTTCATATATATATTTGATTAACATGAAAAATTTGCGTAAAAATTTTTAAAAAAAAAATCATTCTATTATTTAAAGAAAAGAAGGTTACAAGAATTTTTTATTATTATTTAACTTACACTTAATTATATTAAATCAGTCTAAAGAAAAAAAATATATGTATTATAATTAAAAAAAAAAAAATTTTAAAAAGCTCATAACCTAATTCTTGGGCAAGCACCAATGCGAAGGTGTTTGGATTAAATTATATGGTTAACCAAATTCTTACAAAGATTTTTTAAAATTAATAACTAATAAAATATTTTAAGAAAAATAAGGATAAAATATGAAATTATTTATGAATCACAACTTTCTTGTATTTTTTTGTTATTTTTTACAAGAAACATGTAAGACAACTATTTTTTTTATTGTTTTTTATTTCATGTTAACCAAACACGTGAAAATTTTAAAAAATTTCTTCTTATATTTTTTACCATTTTCCTGCTAAAATGTTGATGAGGTGTGATCTATTGGTGGCCGATGCTTTCAACTTGGATGGATAGGATTAAGGACATGTATAACGTTTGAAAAATTATGATAAAGGATGAACCTTCACTACTTACTGGTAGATCCAAGTGAAGACCATGTACTACAATAGGACATTATATTTTCCAATGAGAGATTAATTCTTGCAAGACGGCTTACCTCCAAACACATATAATCTCTCTTATTATAAACTTGCGAGACTACCACTGCATATATATATTTACATCACTTACATACTTTACCCTTACTAACTTTAGCATCGGAATACCTCTACGGGCAAACTGGTGGCCCTTTGATTAGTTTTCTAATCCTGCAAACCATGGAAAAAGCCATCAACAGTTTATAGGTAACCATCCAACCCACTTTTCATCAACAATAATACTGAAGCTTATATACGCTTTCTTTCACAGAAATTAGCCATCATATCATGTCTTACTCTTGTGGAATCTGCACAAAATTATGAACATTACCAAGCTTAATGCACTTAACAAGGCTAGAAGCCAGTAATACTTATCTAAGCTGGCTTCTGTCATATCATCAGAGAACCAGCTCTGTCTTCCTCCTCCTCTTGAACTCGTCGTAAATTCGATGACAGAGATAAGAAATGCACTTAAAAAGCTTCCTAACCCAAAAACACTAGTGTATAGAGCTATTCCCATTGTCCTCATCTTTACAGGAACTTCTGTATAAAAGAACTCTTGCATCCCCACAACTGTGAAAACATCAGAAATGCCCAAGAGAATGTATTGAGGTAACAACCAGAAGATGCTTAATGGTACTGTTTCTGAATTTGATCCTGAAATCCCCATCTTTCTACTAATTGCAAGCCTCTCTGTTTCAACGATGGCTGCTATAGACATCGCAACAACTGACAGAAACATTCCAATACCCATCCTCTGCATCACACTGATACCTTTCTCACTACGTGTGATTAGACGAGTGAGTGGGATGAAGAGCATTCTATATAAAGGCATTGAGAGAATTACAGACACGGTGATTGCACTCTGTAGTGTTGCTGGTGGGATCTTGAAGTTGCTACCTATGTTCCTCTTCATTGTCATACCTTGTTTAGTGAAGAATGTAGCAGGCTGTTGGAATATGACAGCAAACATTAGAAGCATTGTCCATATTGGCAGCAGACGAAGCACTACTTTCGCAATTTCAATTCCATCATCCGAGTTCTTATCCAAGCCCTCAATTCCATCAATGTCTTGATGACAAAGGCCACTTTCTTCAAGCCTGTTAAATAAACCCTGTCATTAGTACTAAATCAGTTCAACATTGTAATCAATCCTTCTTCAAAATCAATTGAGAAAACTTACTCCAGCTCCACCACTTCAGATTTCCTAGTTGATATCTTGATTCCACCATTTATAATTCTCGATGCAGTTGCTTTAATGGCTCGAACTATGTTTTCAAGTGACTTAATATCAAAACTCTTTTCTTGTTTATACGTATAAAATCTTCTCCCACAAGAAAAAATTACAATTGATGCAGACATTGCTATTGTAGGAATGGCAAATCCCAATCCCCATCCTATTGTGTCTTGGATATATGACGTGAACGAGATCCCTAGAAGGCAGCCACTACATATACCAAAATACCACCAGTGGAAGAACAAAGACTTCTTGTCAGAATTCTGGTAACTCTTGCAGCAAGGCAGTTCCTCTTCATTTTCAAGTTGATCTGCTCCAAAGGCTTGTAAGGAAGGGTTATATGCACCTTGACCTAGTGAAATCATGTAGAGAGACAAAAAGAGTGATGAAGAGGAGCTGGCTCTCTTTGTAGGAATCCAATGCCATTCCAGTGCTGTTGATGTCAATGCTAGAAGCCCCTACAAAGAAGAAAAGAAGAAATTTACACAACATCCTATACCCATGAAGTGACACACTAATATTGTTGGGATAGTCGAGGACTCATATTTACCACACCCAAAAGTTTAATGACCTGTCCTCGTGGTACGATATATTTACATTGAGACATTTTCAATGTATATTGAATAATATGTAATGTTATAAGGATTAAAGTTCTCAAATGATAATAATACATGAGTTGTAACTTGTAACTGAATTGAGACTGTGATACAATGAACGTAAGCTTTTCCTATTTCGGCTTGGAATTAAAATACTGAACAGGAAAGGAAAACCGTCCAGCCCTTCAAGCCCTACTAAGGAAAGGGGGATGTGTTCTTGGTTGTTTCAACTCCACTTCTGCTCAACATTGATACTCTCACATACTTCTTCAAGCGGCAAAACACTCAATGCTCAAGCAGTTACACCTTATTAATTTCATACTCCTTTGGTAAAGTCAACAACCATTCAGTGAATTGTCTTGTGTTATTACCTTTCATTAAATTCACTTAATCCTTCACGATGTTTTGGTGTAGGTACTTGTGCATTGAAGTCTTAGAGAGCTGCTGTAGCAATTTAGTGAACCACATAAGTATGTGTATTCTTTGTTTCATTGTTTTTTATTATTATTATTAATTGTTCACAACATTACACGCTCATGAATGACCAGACATGCATCTAATACCATGAAAATGATGCCCCTTCCTCTGCAAAATATAGTAATGACATTAAAGAAAGTTGAGGAAAAGTGTATTGGAAAAGATAATAGATCCAAATTCATCCCCATACTTAGCATAGACTTCCCACCAATGATATAAAATTCTATTTCCAATCACCAGTAACTGCTGCCTGATGAGATACCCAAACCAGACAAAGTATTTTAACCAAAATATTTTTAGCTATTTACCAGAAAAACAAAACACAAGGTAATTTTAGTTGCAATGGATAGAAAGTTTTGTATATACCCACAGTTTCAAAACGCTCAAGCATCGTAGTTAGTTTAATTAGGAGTGACAATCGTGTCATGTTGGATTATATTTGTGTCGAATTATTTTAAATTCGTATCAAACGCTAGCAGTCTTAACTCAATCTATTTGATTTACTTATTTTCATGTCGCGTTGTATCGACTTATTTATTTTTGTATCGTGTCGTGTCGATCTATTTATTTTCGTGTCTTGTTCATGTTGATCCATATAATTCGTGAATAAAAAATTTAATGCTAAATTTTATATTTAAAATTTCATTGTCACTTAATTGAACTTATATTCATGTTTTTTTTATAAACTAAAAATTAATTTAATAAATATAACAATAAAAATAATACAATATTTTTTTTGTACAAGAATTAGGTCACTACTTGACAAAATATAATAAAAAATTAATGTTTTATTCTTATAATATTATTTAAACGTATTAATTATCGTGTCAATTTTTGTATTATTCGTGTTTGACACTAACACAAATCATTTATTATTTGTGTTAGTAGGTTGTGTCATATATGAGTTCGTATTTAAAAATAATCAATCTTAACTAGTTGATTTTGTGTCATATTCTCGTGTTGTATCAAAAATTGTTACCCCTAATTCCAATTGCAAAAAAAGAAAGAGCGACCTAAAAGGAAAAGCTTGTAAATTATAAGAACGAACGAAAAGAGTACACACCAAGGCGTATAGGAGAGAAGAAGCAATGATGGTGGAGTGCCGGCCCCAATAAGAGTCTGCGAGGGGTGCCATTAGGAGTGGCAGCATGGACGTAAACCCACACCAACTGCTAACCGTCTTGGCCGCCGTTGAGTTGCTCATCTTCAAAACATCTGTGAGATAAGTGACCAGATTGGACACCACCCCTTTGAATGCAAACCTCTCCATACCAGCTATGACTATCAACGCAAGATCAGAACAAAAACAAAAAAAGCAGTAGTTAGATATATATCTCACCCTTTCAACAATCACTACTTCATATTTCACTTAGCATAGAAAAAAAATTATGGTTAACTAAGTCGAGTCGAGCTAGTTTGAGTATACTACAGCAGTACAGAGAGCCGTGGATATGACTGGGAGAACTAATTCTAGGCAAATTTAACCGAACTACATGATGCTTGGATTTGATTTTTTTACAAAATGAGCTTAAAATTTTAATTTAATTCACTTGAACAAGCTTCAACATGTCAAAATCAAGCAGTTGAAAGAATAAAAAAAAAGAGAGAGAGAAAGAAGTTGCAGAGTTATTATACCTATGAGAAGAACACATGGCCTGTTGAGTCCCTTTGGTCTCTGTCCTCCAGCCATGAGAGATACTCTGAGCTAGAACTGTAAGATGGAAGATAGAAACTAAAATGAAGGAAAACACATACTATCCTGCAAATTTCTACTATGGTATGTTTTCTGTTTCCTTGCAATCACACTCAAAAGTCTCGGTCACCCCTTTTAACGTAACCCAAAAAATTTATTGGTTCCACCACTGATTTTCTTTCCTAAAAGTATGACAAACTATATCCTTCGTTTTTTTTTTTGGGGGGGGGGTTCAATGGACACACTAGACAATCACTAAAGCTATTGCAAAGTTGGTAGTAAAGAAAGAAAAAAAAAGCCATTCCTCTCTTTCAGTTGGCTGTGTCGTCACGGTAAGCAATATGTCGACATGCAATGAACCCAAGATCAAATTACCGGTGTTTTTTTTTTTTTCGGTAAGTAAGAAGAAAAATGTTGATTAATTGTACAAAATTTTAATTTTAATGGTCTGTTTGGTAGTGTGGATGAAAAAATAGAAAAATAAAAAGAGAAAGTGATACATTTTCTATTATTTAAGGGATGAACCATTTTTCTCTTTATTGTGTTTGGTAAGAGGGATGAAAATTAAGAAAAATTAATATTTTTTTGTGTTTTATAGGATGGAAAAATAATTATTTGAAAAAATATTACCTATATATGAAATTATATGTAATTGATAAATATAATATATGTATATATCAAATGATATATAAATAAATAACATATATTTTAACACACATAATTAACATTTTATCTACTTTTTTTTTCCAATTTTAGAGAAATTAATTTTAATGAATTAAAAGAAAATTTAATTTATTCACTTTTCTATCTTTTTTTTTTATCAAATATAATATTTTATCTATCTTTTTAATTTTTTATTCTTCAAACTTTTTCTTTTTTATTTTTTTATCGTAACAAAAGAAACATTACAATAACAATGACTCGGTCATATCATTTTATTTTATTTTATTTTCAAGTCGGTACAAATTATCGTCAGGCTAACCATGCAAATATAGACACCCGCTTGTAAATTGACGTGTGATGTGTCAATTATGTCCACATGGGCAGTCTATCGGAGTGCCGGCTCATAGCTCCATGCAGAGCCCTAATGGCAATATATAGGAGTGTAATGTAATTTGGATTTAAAAATTTAATATAATTAATTGATATAATGATGTGGATTCAATAAAATCATTGAATCAATATCAAATTTCAATATTTGATAGGTCCCACAGTCAATTTAAAGATTATAGTGAATTAAGTCAACAAATTAGATTAATAAATTAGATTATAATAACATTGCTATGTTAATAATTTGATTTTTGAGCAGAACAACTAACATAGAAAATGTTGTCAACGGTATGGGTGCGAAAGTGTGACACAATTTGTTAATGGGGCACGAAATTACAGAGGCTTAGAGGCTTAGTTTTTTTCAAGACTCTCATTTTGTAAAAGAATGTATCAGATATAACACAATTAATAAACAAATCGTGTGAGGGATCGACCTCCCCATTATCGGGGATATACCTCTCTCCAAGAGCAAACCTCCCCATTACCGGGGATATCCCGCTCTCCATCAAAGGATTTCGGCTTTCGGCTGACCTGCGAGGCAAACCCCCACAGTAGCCTTTACCTCTGTCCCACATCGGGGAAAGAGTCATCTCCCCACCCCCATATAAGCCGAAGCACCATATGAGAGCAGTAGTGCTACTTGGGTACTGCTCTCATATGGTGCTTCGGCTTATATGGGGGTGGGGAGACGACTCTTTCCCCGATGTGGGACAGAGGTAAAGGCTACTGTGGGGGTTTGCCCCGCAGGTCAGCCGAAATTCTTTGATGGAGAGCGGGATATCCCCGGTAATGGGGAGGATTGCTCTTGGAGGGAGGTATATCCCCGGTAATGGGGAGGTCGATCCCTCACAAATCGGTTATGATTGAAATTAATTAAAAGAAATATGACTCATTTATGTATAAGTTATGTTGGACTAAAAGCAGATTTTAGTAATAAAAATTTCATTTTTGATTGACTTTGAACCTAAATTAAAGTGAGACTCATTCGTTGTTTAAAGTAAATTTTTTTAAGTTCATGTTCTACTCTATGAGGAAAATAACGTAATATATTCACTTATACAAATCGAGTAAAAAATGAATAAGAAAATATGCTCAAAAGTAACTCTCTTGAAATGTGAAAATAGAGGTGGTGCAATATGGGATTTGACATCAATCCCACATTAGTTGAGAAAGAAATTATACATAAACATATATATGCCAAGTATGCTCCATGGGGTTGAGCCCCAAAGGATACTATACTTTTATGAGTAGAACGAGTACTTACATGCTTTCGATTTTATCGTACACGCGCGCCGCCCGCCTCACCTCACCATGACCCGGCCAGGCAGGGTGTGATTTAAACCAAACCTTGTCTTTTTTAAAAAAATTATTTAAATGAATTAGGAGTAAATTTTTGATCCGATACCAATTTTATTTGAATTTGCACTGATTTGAATTTTGTCTCCCTTCCAGTTCGTCTTCTATCTGCATATTACTAGATTGTGTCTTTTTGTATGGTGGCTATTCGAAACAATCACCAGTTTATTTATATAAACCTAAGTTCATTACCATTCTATATCAATCATTTTCAAAGTTAAGACAGACATTAATATTATACATTTCGGAATTTGGAGAGTACATAAAATAATTTTTGATTCGTTGGGCGAATATATTGAAGTGTTACTTTTATGCACGTGAAAATCACTGTATTCTGTGAGGAAGACGCTTTGATTTCTATTAGCACTAAGTGTGGGGGTAAAATCTATCTTAAAGACATATGTCAAACACTAGTGTTAATCTACTTAAAGTTCAATAGCAGTTTATGTTCTGCAAACGAGTTAGTTTTTATTTTGTTTAAACACAAATTTATTATGTTACTATTTTGTTCGTATGTAACTATTTCGTTCTTTATTGTTATTGTTTTGTTTTAAATTGTATATTTCAAATCAAAAATCTCAATAAGTGATTTTATTATATTTAGAATATCACAAACAACAAGTTATACTTAACACGAACTCAATATGACTTTATTTGTTAGACATGAATCAATTAACAAAATGTGTATAATTGAATGCTTTTTGACACAATTCTGATAAGACTCAACGTAAATGAGTTTCACTCAACACAATTAACAATCTCAAGTCCAAACACCACCTCCAATAAAAACCTAATTTTTAGAGGAGTGGATGGAGAGTTTAATCAATTAATTTGAAACTTCTATCACAAATGATATAAAATTTCATTTTATTCATTTTTTTAATACAAATAAAGGAATACATTTAAATTTTGGAAATATTTTACTCTGCAGCACCTCTTTATTCATCTTTGAAAATCCAAATATATTTGAATAAAGTTAGTAATAATTCTTATTTTTCCTCATTTTATCAAATTTCAATTCTCTCCAATATGTCATCTTGTTTCAATGGTAAAACTCTCATTGTAAATGAACAAGAGATTAACTAACATGTAAAGTTTTTGTTTTTATTATTAAACTACATTTCAAGTTAAAAAAATAAATAGATATTGTTTTAAAGGACCTAAATCTTACAAAGTCATGACGCGTCTTACTTTTCTCGGTAATAATTGAGTAATATTATTTAAATTTAATTATTAGGTTAATAATGAGTTTCAATATTTATTAAAACTCAACTAAACAAATAATTATGACAAATTATATAAATAAATTATATTTGTAAATTAAATTCAAATAACACTATTAATAATAATTATTTCCTAAAAAGAAAAGGTCAAAACTTGCGTTACGGAGTAGCGTGGGGGCTATCGCACTCAGCCATGGACATGTTCCACCCCATGCCGGCACGCACTTTCACACACAAACCTCGTGCTACTAGATTACCAATGAAACACGCATGAAAATGCTATGACATTCCAATCGTACTATGTCACACATCATTATTCATTATCCAACAACAATTGAATCTCGCATACATTAGTTAGTTACGACGTTGGAATGATATCAAAAATGTGTAATAAATATAATTATTTTGAGTTTGAATATTGATAACTCTTTAAAATTATGTTATGAGAAGTTTATCGTTCATAAATACTCTAATTTTAGTGTGAATGATTTGTCTTTGATCGAATAGTTCCGACAAACAAAAATCACAATCATCAAACACTAATGCCCAACAAGTCTCTCCTGCACCATTTAGAATGGACTAAAAAAATTATGGTGGTCACCTATATGCATCGATGACAATAACATCTTTGAAATGATTTTGTCTGCTTCTATTGGAAGCAACTCCAACCTTAGATCATATAACTATTACACTGAGAGTTAATCAAAACTATTCTTAACATCTATTCAATATATATATTTCTCTGCCTTATTTTTATTTTTATAATTTTTTAATATAATTAAATTGAAAAAAGACTTCGAAGTAGGTAAAAGAAGAAGAATCTGGGTGTGCACACTCCTGTCTGTTTGGTGTTCCATGCCTGCATGTCCACTGAAATCCTGCGCACTTCCTTCTCCCAACAGCTTTGCGATCAGATAAGCAAACACAACACTGTTGACTTTCATCAAACACTTGGTGTGCACCGTATGAGAGACAATCAGTACACGCCACCATGGGAAAAATATCCATGTTCAATGGAAACTAAGCGACACCAGAATGTGACTTTTGTAGTGGCTATGCTATTTGACAGGATCAAAGTGATTTCCATGGCATCAAAGCACCAATTATTTACAGTCAGTGGCCATCATTGATCAAATGGGTCCATGAGTCCATCCTACACATGCATGGAGATCTTGCTTTAATAATTGCTTAGTAGTGCTATACCATCCCGCAATTGTCTTTTGGTTTTCCACCACTCTACTGTCGTCTTGAGGTTAGTGGTGTTAATTAAGCTAATCCTGAGTAGTGGTGGTGAAAGATTAGAATCGATTGTGACTTGCCTGAACTTGAATGTAAAGAAGTATGGATTCTTAGCCAACTTAAAATAATATAATAAGTGTTCCTCAACCAAAAAAAAAACTCAAAATTCATGTAATCAATTATAAAGTTGAAGAATTTATCTTTTATGAATATCATAGTTTTGGTATAGACGATTTCTTATCAGACAGAATAGGAGATTAATTGAGATACTTAAGCAAATCTAAACAAAAAAAAATTATAAAATTGACTTAACTTTAAAATAACATAGAATAGCACATAGAAATTTTATATTAAAACTATTGAAGTTGGACCGGTGGGTCATTTTTAAGACCGAGGTTGTTTGACAGCATAATAAGAATTATTTATAAACATTAACCTCGCCGAGCCAAAATAAGATCATTCGAGTTTGTTTGTAAAAGGAAATCACATATTCTATCAAATCAATATATTTTCATGCTCTCGCATCCACAAACCCCCAAAAATAAAAACATTTTTTCATTCTCACCACTCACAAGTAACATTGAGGTTCTGTTTGATAAGAATGGTGAAAAGTAAAAAAGATACAATTTATATTCTTTAATGACGGAAAATAAAAATAATACACTTTTTTTTTTTTTTGTATTTGGTACGATAGATGAAAAATAAAAATAATTAATTTTTTTTTTGTTCTGGTTAAGATTAAGTGTGACTATCAAGGCGTGTTAAGTTATTGTAAGTTCGTATCGAACATTAATCAAACATAACTCAACTCATTTAATTAATCATATTGTATCGAGTTGACCTGTTTATTTCCGTATCATATTCATGTTCATATTCGTATTAACTCACATAAACTTTGAATAAAAAATTTAATGTTAATATTATATTTTCACTTAATTGAATCCATACTCATATTTTTTCTACAAACTAAAAATTAACTTAAATAAAAATAATAATAAGTAAAAATATTTTTTTATATATAATAATATATCAGTGTTTAATCAATAGTTACAAATAATTAACATTTTGTATCTATAATACTAATTAAAATATTAATTTCGTGTTACCATACAAACAAAAAAATAGAGAAAGTGTTTATTTTTAAATAAACGGATTGATGATGTTAATTTTGGGTCTGATGGTTGAATTGAATATGAGCCGTTTATATTTCGTGTTCAGGTGTCAGGTCATTTTCGAGTTCGCGTTAAGTTATAATCAAGTTCGTGTCATAAAATTCGTGCCGAATTTAAATCGTGTTATCATGTTGTGTCAAAAAATTCCACCCCTAGCTAAGATCGAAATTTTTAATTTTAATTTTAATTTTTTGTTTTAAAATTTTTATTTTAAAATTTTTTAAAAAAATATATAAATAAAATTAATATATACATAATATATGTATACTAGTCATAGCCCTGTCTGAAGACACAATAAAACAAAAAAATTTGAGTTTTAAAAAATCGATATCACTATATTAAATAATAATTTTTCTTTTCTTCATTTATTTGATCAAATCATTCAAAATTTATTTTTACCCAATATTTTCTTGAAGATATTGAAAAAATTTTCTCAAAATATGTAATTCAATAAAATTTTTTAACAAATCTATAACATCGTGTATGGATAATATCTGAAATAAAAATTATGTTAAATTATAAATTAATCAAATATAAATTGTTGAACATGTGACAAAAATGAGTGATGTGATGATTTTGGGGGAGAATGTATAGGCAATAAAATTCAACTTCTTATGTGTTTTATTATATAAATTTGTATAGATATAAGAGAAAATTTCATTCAGATCTCATGTAATTAGGTTTAAATTTAATGATACCTCCTTTCGATTTTGAAATTTCACTGTCACTCTCTGTTAGTAATTGTCGGGTTACAACGTTAATGACGATGATTGATTTATAGAAATATCTTCAACTATTTTATAGAGTAAATTTTATCCACACTCCTTATAAATAAACATAACTTTAGCAACACCCCCTTTAAATATACCTAACTTTAACAACACTCTCTATTGATCCTGAAATTTCAATATACTCTATTTTAGTTCTATTATATTAACCTTTATTTTGATTAATTTAATATTCAATTTTATCAAATTAATTTTTTTTATTTAATTTAAACTAAATTAACATTTTATCTCATCAAATCAACACAAAATTGATATTTAATTTTATCAAATTAGCATTTAGTTATATTAATTTAATATTTCATTCCATCAAATTAATATTATTTCTTTAATTTAATATTAAGTTATTATTTATTTTTATCAAATCAACATTAAATTGACATTCAATTTTATTAAATTAAACTATTTAATTTATTAAATAGAATATTAAATTCCATTAATTTAAAATTTAACCTTATCAAATTAATGTCATTTCTTTAATTTAACACCAAATGAACATTCAATTTTATTAAAACAACATTCAAGTTTATTCAATTAACATCAAATTAATACTAAATTAATATTTAATTTTATCAAATTAAAACCAAATTAATATTTAAATTTTATATATGAAGTATGATGTGTAACGAACGATCGGGCGACGTTGTGGAGAACATATGATAGTAGAAGAATTAGAAATTGATGAGATTTTGACATTGATTTTATCAATTATAATTTTTATTATAAAAAAATTATTTTTAACTATAAAAATTATTATGATAAAAAAATATAAAATATTGATTATATAACAAAATGAGTGATAATATGATAACTAATATTATCACAAAATTATAATATAACGTTTTAAAATAAAAAATTCATTGGGATAATATAATGATTGAAATTACATTTGTTGGTTGACTAACGCATATATAATAGGGAAAGAATTGATGACATTTTAGTCTATTTACATATTAAAGGGTAATTTTAGTATTTTCACAAAATATTTAGTTAAATTATTATTTGATCTATTGATAGAGACAAATATTATTGTTATAGGAGTTGTCATTGAATTTAGACTCAACTACATAGTGTTTAGATGAAACTTTCTCTAGATATAACATGTAGATATAGTATGTTTTCGATTTTTGTACTATATATATGTACAGTAAAGATGTGTGTGTGATATAAACAGTAAAGATAGAAAGCAACTACATTAAGATAGAATTTTAGGGAGACATGTGTCTCAATTTGGAAAGAGAATCATGAAAAATGAGAGTGTGAGAGACAGTCAATGTCTTAGTATAAAAAATAATCCCTTAGCATAGGAAATAAAATCAAAAAAATAATGATAAGAGTTGTAATATGTATTATAGGGAGAGAGAGAGAGAGAGACAGAGTTAATGAATGAGAGATAGGTTAATTGTCGGATTTGATTGAGTTGGAGAATTAAATTTAGAGATGTTAGTTTTGGAAACTAAAAATTTTGAGCGACAAAAAATTTTCAAGAGCTAATATGGTACGTCAGATCGAAACGATTTGAATCGTCAATAGCTTGAAACAGTTTGAAATATCGTCGGTCGTTGGATGATGCCTTTTTTTTCTCAAAAATATCTGAACTGCTCTTTGTCTCTTAAATTCAAAATCATTATACTTTATTATATAGATATCAAAAGATATATAAACAAATAAGATATATTTCAACACAAATAATTAATTTTTTATCCACTTTCCTTTTGATTTTAGTGAGTTAAAAGGAAAAATCATCTTTTCTACTTTTCTTCCTTACCAAACATGATATTCTATCTATCCCTCCAATTTTTCATCCTACCATTTTTTCTTCGGACCACAAAAGTGAAATTCTTATTAAGATGTACAGATTAAAGTCAACCAACATATACTGCATTTACTATAGTATGCATTTGGTACTGGATTTCTTCTCAGACTATGGTGTGCCACAACATCAAAGACCACTTATGCACTATGCACTGATAGATGATCAAGAATAAACCAACCACAAGCGGTGAAGTTCGTTGCCCAAGCCATTGAAGAAAGGTTTAGCTGAAGAAAAGGTACTTATGACAGAATGGGACGAAACAAAAATTTATAGTCAGGAATGCCATATCAACTAGGTTAGATCCATAACCCCACTAACTCAATTGTATAACAAACTCTGAAACCTAAAGCCTCAAAAATATAACAGATGATTTAAATGGGGATTGGTTGATTAAGAGACTCACCTGTTTAGAACCAGAAGCGTTGCTACTTTTAAAAACATACCCATGAGCAATGATTCAATAGGCCCAATGTTGCCCATTCTTGGTCTGATTGGTACCTTCTCTCCAAGCTAAATCTGCAGCCAAACTAAGACGACTTTAATCAAACAGACAACAGAATAAAAGAGCAACCAATATTAAATCATCCAAGTTATAAAGCTAGCCAAAGGTTACAGCAAAAAATTACAATAACAAAGTTCATTCTTACCTCATCTATTCAACTAGTTTCTAATTGAGTTCCTTGACGCTGGCAGACGAAACCGAATTTTTTTTGCTATAGGGTGACCAAGTTTATGCCGACTATTTTCAAAGTTGGCCACCGACGAAACAGAACTTCTTCTTGTTTGAATGGAATCAAAATTTGAGTTATATCATTGTGACTTTGGATGGAATTGCATTTTTAAAGCTAACCGGTCCTAGAATATTGTGTTATACAGAGATCAATGAACGAAGCCAAAGGAATTAATGGAGATGCACATGTTGTTGAAAAATGCATACAAACACTTCATAGATTGGGCATTTTAAGAGGAAGAATGAGAGAAGAGACTAATGGTGGTTGAGCATCATACGGGAGTGATGGCTTCAGGTGTGAGAATTTTTCTAAACCTCCTCCTTTGTGTACGGGAAACGGCATACTTCATGGGCAATTCAAGTTGGATTTAGTTTCCTCACTTAATTTGTTAAGCTAATTATTTATTGTCATTGATATACGAGCAATATTAAGTACCTAAAATACTGACATAATTTGTTAATTTTATCAAGTATTGTCATTGATTAAATCGTGAGTTTCATTTATTTATTAAAATCTACTGTCAATTCAACGGTTGTGATGGAACTTTAGGCGGCTCAGAAGTCCCAAATTGATACATGGACAATTATAACCATTATGGACCTCAAAGGACGCCAAGAGAAGAAGCCGAGTAGTTATGACTCAGAAGAGTTGAGTATACACTGATTGAATTCAGCATTAAAGAGGACATGACTGTTCATTAATAACGATTTGAGTGACTGTGACAGAGTTATTAATAAATTTCTGTGTCCTCGAGACCCACAGAGTCAATCATCATTTCAAAGTATTAATTGTTATTATGTTGGTCATTTATCCTCGACAAGACCCGAGGTGCTTATTCCCGAACAATTAATGCTTGGGCTTAGATGTGAAGCACCGAGCCGAGACTCTCAAATGGCCGGCAAGGGGAAGTTAATACTCGAGGGACCTGATTTCAGTTGCAAGTTACTGTAGTGGGCCTTCCCCCTTAAAAAGTTAATTTGATATTGTGTGGCCCATCGAGCTATGTATTAGATATTAAATTGATAATAACATATAATACACTTACTCTTAGTCAGCCGAAAATGAAATATTAATCCAATAGTAACGATGAATTACATCAATAAATATGATCAACAAATTAAGTATAAATAGTAATGTTGATACTTCAAACTTCTTCGAGGGGCTGGGGTGTGAGGGTTTTGGGCCTTCGGGGAGCATAAATGACTTGGGTTGAATGGAGCTTTAGTCCAGTGGTTACGTGTAATACTTTGGAAGGGGAGATTAGGAGATTAAATTTTATCCAAAGACAAAATATTCTCCCGTATTGTTAAATAGCATCATACTCTCTATTTTAAAGAACATATTTTTTAAAATAAAGAATATTTTTTTTATATTAAATTCAAATAGAGAGTGAAATATTTTCAGCAATTCTAATGAAACTCTATTTTAATATCAAACTAGTCTCTATAGTCGAACCATTGAATAAAACATATATATATATATATATATATATGTCACATTTTTATTCATTAATTATAGAATACAGAGTGAGTTTAACTATCCAAATATAAAAAATCAAAACTCCCTATTTTAGCTAGTATAAAGAGAGAGTCTATTTTATTAATATCAAACATCATATGAGAACACATATCACATAGATATTTGTATTCAAGTTCATTACATACTTATGCCCATTTCTTATAGTTGTGAAAATATTATCGCATAACAATTTAAGTATTTTTGGTCTATGAAGAGATAATGAGAGAGAGAGAGAGAGAGAGAAGGGGAGTGGAGGGGAGGGGGGTATCAATAATCCGTTAAAAGGGTTGTTGCGCCTACAACTATTATCAGTTCTATAGGATGGTGACCATCCATCCTGGCGTATCATAGTTCTGCTAATTAATGTTAGAGAAGGTTGGTACACATTACTCAAACCAACCAACAACCCCCCCCCCCCCCCCCCCCCCAACACACACACAACCCTCTTACCCAAAAAAAATAAGACTTAAAACAGTTTTTTTTTTTTTTTTTTGGGTATTTGATATGTCTGTCCAAGTATTATGTGATATTAAATCTATCAATTGAGTTGGATGAAATGGGTTTATATAGTGTCTTAATGAGTTCATGTCAAAAAATATTTCACACATATTTATGAGAGTGTTAATCGAAGCGAGTTACTCAAGCTTAGCTCAGACGCAGACTCAAACTCAGCTCGACTAGTGTTCGAAGTAAACTGAGCTTTAACATTATTTTAAACTCGTTTAGAAAAACAAACCTAAAAGCCTCAGATCAAACTCGTAAAATTTGACTTATTTATATGTAAAATAGTCAAACTATTAGGACTCGGCTTGAGTTCTAAATAAGCCAATTTTAAACAATTTTGTAGGCTCGTTTATATAAACGAATTTAACTGGCTTGGGCTTAAGCTTGTAAAATTCAGCTCAATTAACACCCTCACATATTTGATTTGTTTGTTAATTCATATCTAATGAATTGTGTCATATCAAATTTGTGTCGTATATAAATTATATATAATCCTTATATAAATGAGTTATATTATATATTTATTTGATTAATTTTATTTATATCTAATTTATTTATTAATAGTCTATATCGAATCTAATTATGCACAAAAATAGATTTCTTCATTATCTGTCAAGTAATTGATATAGGTAATAAATACAGTAAATATAAAGGTGAAATAAACACAGGAAACACACAAATATAGAATATTTTGGTTAGAGTGATCTACTCCACTTTGAAGGCGGCAACGGTAACCAGAAGACTTTATTAATAAAGTAGTCAGTGAGAGAGAAAAAGGGAGCAAACATAAGCTCTAGGTGTAGAGAAATAGTTGTGTTAGATATGCAGAGACGTGATATGTTACTCGGTGTCCCTCATGTATTGAGGGCTTACAATTTATACTCACAGAGTCTTAGTTGATGCAATGACATGAAGAGATAGGTGACTAATTATTCAGCGATAATAGCTATAGCTAATAATAGGTACAATTAAAGATAGTCTTAATCTTTGAGAAGTGATTATCCCGATAATTACTCCCCCACGTGCACTGATCTTCCTGGATTTCCTGAATTCTTGATTGGGCTGAATCAATGAGCTGGGATTGACCTGCCTTTTAATGATTTGGACTCAACCCATGAACTAAGCTCGGGTCTGGTCTAAATCTGAGCTCGTCATAATTTATAGTGTCATTAAATTTAGACCTAACTAAAGGAAAATTTTCATAATTTTATTTATATCTAATTTATTTATTAATAGTGTGTATCAAATCTATAAATTTACTGACTTAACAAAAATTCAAACTCTTTAATTTCGTATTTATTCGTTTTGTATTAATGGACTAACAATTGTTTGTGCCTGAAGACACGGTGTTACTCGTAAATAAGTTACAAATATTTGCTTATACATAAATATAAAATAAAACACAACATTTTAGCAAATGACAAAAAAAATGAGTCCGCTAATATTTTTCACAACATCAACTTACATATATAGCTTATATAAATATAAATTGTTAAGCCACGAAAATTATGTTATAACCACTGAAACATAATAATTTAAACATCTGAAAAAATATATCAGTTAACAATATTTAATGTTCTGTTTTGATTCAAAATTCATGATTTTAACATTTAGAATCAACTTTATCTAAATAATAACAAAATTCATGACTAATAGAATGAAAATTACAGCAATACTCCCACAAACAAAGTAAGTCTGCAGATGTTTTCAAAATAACCAAATATAACTATCAAAAACTCAACCGACTTCCAAAAGAATTTATATGACCTGGAAAAAAAAATGGAATATCAGTTAGGTGTTTTTGTCATTCTCCAAAAACATACATTTTTTTCTTTTATCCACATTCAAATAATAAAAAACATAGAGAAATAATTTTACTTAAAAAATACTGTTGTATCTGTGTAGGTCTTGTTCATTGTTTATCAATTGAGCCTCAACTTCTTCAAACACTCGTGAACAAAGTATGTCAGTTTCAATATTTGCCAATGTCTTCTACAATTCCATCATATCTATGAAGTCATTCTCGAACTTCTTATTAATTATGTCAATTGGTCATGTAGGTGAAAGCGTGTTAACAACAACATATAGGATAATTGGATTATTCGGACTAAAACTTTCTTGTTGCGGTTTATAAAATAATTCTTATTTCTTTTTTATATGATCTATAACGTTCGTGTCTGAACTCATTTTTTCCTGCTCAAATTGTATCTATAATAGATGAATATCGCGTTCCACGTCCAGTAATAATTATACAAACAGTACTATATTGGTTGGTTTGTCATCTAGAACAAAAAAATTTGTTGCAAAATCTCAAGTTGTGGGAAGAGTCTATGTTATTTTATGCATAATATAATTATCACTTATATTTTTTCTATCATTTGTAGCATTCAACCTAATTCAACCTTTTCAATCCCAAACTTCGAAATTGGAGTTTTATCTTCAAGTTTTTTTGTATATTTAATAAAGCCACACGAGTACTACGACTTATGAAGCACGGATATTTCGTTGAGGTTGACATATCCGTATCGGATATGATACTCGAGAATACGTATCAGATACACCTTCTACATATCCGATAATAATTAAATGTTAGAATATTTCACGAATACTTTTGTAGACGAGCAACATATATAATTTTTTAGTTGAACTTTTAATATCTTTTTTTGAATTCACATACCATACAATACATTAATAAAAAAATTATATTACTTCAAAGGCATATGAGTGTTTTTTAAGTATTATCTACAATTACATGTCAAAAGAGCATAAAATAAAGCTATTACATTCTAATCTTAACAAAAATTACTTTTAAATATTAGGTAAATATTAGTTTTGATTCCTTTAATTAGTCACTTTACTTTGTGAATATACCACAACAACACGATATATATTTTCTTGAAACTAAAAGAATTATTAATTTTCTTTATTATATGTTAAAGAACTACCAAAATATATAAGTATTAAGTTGGATGAAAATAATAAAAATATTAAATATATTTTATTAGAGTCGTATCTTGGTCATATCCATATCTTATTTTTTTAAATTTTATCGTATCGTATTATACTGTATCCCATATCCCGTATCCCATATCCGTGCTTCATAGACTATAACGTACATAGATAAGAGGTCATTCCATTATATCTGTACATAATATAAAAGATACAAATTAAAATTGTAATAATCACATTAACAACGAAGTAATAGACATTACAACAAATAAAATAATATTTTTTGAAAAAATTGGAATAATGAGTAGGACTATGAAGCTACCCTAAAATCAAGACGCCAGCAAAAAAACCAAGCTTGAGTTTTAGATCAGCCAAGTTTGAATAATGTTATAGGCTCGTTTTATAAAAATGAGTTCGACAAGCTTGAGCTCAAGTTTGTAAAACTCAGCTCGATTAACACCCTTACATATTTGATTTATTTGTTAATTTATGTCTAATGAATCGTGTCATATTGAGTTCGTGTCGTATATAAATTATATATAATTCTTATATAAGCGAGTTATATTATATATTTTTTTTGATTAATTTTATTTATTTCTAATTTTTTTATTAATAGTGTGTATCGAATCTGATAATACACAAAAATGAATTTATGCACCACCTGTTGAATAATTAATATAGGTAATAAATACAGAAAATATAAATGTGAGATAAACACAGACAACATACAGATATAGAGTATTCGGTCATGGTGACCTACTTCACTTTGAAGGCAAAATGGAGATCGGAGGACTTTATTGATAAAGTAGTCGGTGGGAGAGAGAGAGAAAGCAAAAGTAAGATCTAAGTGTGGAGATGTAGCTGTGTAAGATCTGTAAAGATGTGATGTGTTGCAGTGTGTTCTATAATTTATAGGCACAAAGTCTTAGTTGAGGCAGTGACGTGAAGAGATAGATGACTAATCATTCAAAAAGGATAACTACTACTAAGGATAGTAGGTACAATTAAAAATAATCTTGATCTTTGAATAGTGGTTACCATGATAATTACTCTCCACATACATTAATCCTCCTGATTTCTTGAATTTTGGATTGGGCTGAATATATGAGCTGGACTTGACTTGTCTTTTGATAATTTAGGCTTAACCCCATAAACTAAGTGCAGGCCTGATCTAAATCTGGACTCGTCAGAATCTATAGTGTCATTGAATTGAAGCATAACCACATGAGGTATAATTTTTTTTTTTATATCTAATTTATTTATTAATATTGTGTATCTAATCTATAAATTTACTGACTTAACAAAAAATTAAACTCTTTAATCTGGTATTTATTCGTTTCGTATTAGCGGATATCCGTTATATATCCCTCCAGACGACCTCGTACTTTTTGTATTTTTTTTTTGGGTTAATCTCATTTTACACCCCGAAAGATCGTTCGAATCTTAATTTGTACTTTCAAAGAGCAAAAATCTCAATTTGCACCCTCAAAGATAGAAATTTGTATCAACGTGCACCCCAAAGATCAAAAATCTTAATTTACACCCTCAAAGATAGAAATTTGTATCAATGTGCACTCCAAAGATAAAAAATCTCAATTTGCACTCTCAAATATATAAATTTGTATCATTATGCACCTAAAACTAAATTGATAAATTATACCTACATCTCCTTATACTTGTCACTTAATCATTTGGACATCTTTACATTTAGAATATTACTCCTACATCTTATGACATTTATGCACGTACAACATGTAACCCATTTTTATTGATATCTGTTAATATAACCGTTAAAAAATATAATTTTATCCTAATAAAAAATTATAATTTCATATTACCCTTATTTTATGGGTCCAATATATTCTGAAGTTCAAAATCAAGCTTACCATTTGAATGTCTAATAAAATGTAGATATTTATATAATATTTTTCATATTTTCCTTTATATAAATATCTACATTCTATTACACGTTCAAATGGTAAGCTTGATTTTGAACTTTAGAGTATATCGAATCCACAAAATAAAGAGTAATATGAAATTATAATTCTTTATTAGGATACAATCATATTTTTTAACGATTATATTAACAGATATCAACGAAAAGTGGTTATGTTTACACATGTATAAACGTCATGAAATATATGAGTAATATTCTAAATGTGAAGGGGTTTAAACGATTAAGTGACAAACATGAGGGGATCTAGGTATAATTTATCAATTTAGTTTTAGGTGCACATTGATACAGATTTCTGTCTTTGAGGGTGTAAATTGAGATTTTTGATCTTTGGGGGTGTACATTGATACAAATTTCTATCTTTGAGGGTATAAATTGAGATTTTTTATCTTTGAGGGTATAAATTAAGATTCGAACGATCTTTCGGGGTACAAAATGAGATTAACCCTTTTTTTTTCTCTGTCGAACTCGTGCTGAATAAACGTTTCTCCCGTTAACACACCACTGCGCCATCACGACGCAACATCTTTTTCTCGTCGGAAACTAGAGCTCAGTTCACGGCATTCGAACGTTCAATTCGGTTCCTCTATGTTGCTTTTATCATATTACTTTTGAGTTAGATTTTAGAGAGAACGGAGAATTTAGGTCTTTGAACTTCCAAGATCTAGGGATTAGTAAGACATGGAGACCTCTGAGGAGAAGGTGGTAGCGGTGATCATGGTTGGTGGCCCCACCAAAGGTGTTAAACTCTGTCTTCGTTGAGACTTATGTTTGATTTTTTCTTTATTTTTTAGCGATTTCGGAAAAATTCTTGTTTGGTTCACTACATTGAATTATGCAGGTACTAGATTTCGGCCGCTTTCCTTCAACACTCCAAAGCCACTATTCCCTTTGGCTGGTCAGCCTATGGTTCACCACCCTATTTCTGCTTGTAAACGGGTATGTATTGTGTTGTGCTAATCTGTTGTTTTTAATTGATTCCTATTTCTCTGTTAATTTGCTGAAAATTTTGAAAGAAAAAAATAAACGAAAACAGAAACTTTCAAACCTTATGTTTTATCATGTTTTGGTTATACATTTAGGCAAACAGTTCATTATTTTTGTTAATTGTGAATCTATAATGTATGGGCAAAAACCAATTTCAGCATTTCCAAAAGATATGATTTTTTTTTTTTACACTATTTTGTAGATACCCAATTTGGTGCAAATTTTTCTCATTGGATTCTACGAGGAGAGGGAATTCACGCTATATGTCTCTTCGATCTCTAATGAGCTTAAAGTTCCAGTCAGGTGATATGGGGGATCGACAGACAGTGTGTTTCTTGTATCTTTTGTTGGATTATTGTCTTCTTTCATTGTTTTAGATATTGTACATTCTTACATTGTTGTAGATTTTTTTGATTTTCATTATTGGTGTTGCTCTAGGTATTTGAGAGAAGACAAACCTCATGGTTCAGCTGGCAGCCTTTATTACTTCAGGAATCTTATCATGGAAGATGCCCCAGTATGAATCTTACACTTTTTTGCCTTTGAATTGGTACTTTTTTAGCTTTTCCATGAGTATCAAGATGGACTGATATAGTCCGACTTTGAATTCCCCAGCACATTTTTTCCTCTGTTCTTAAAAAGTGCAAATTGCCATTTCTATTTCATGCACATATTGGGGTTTTTTGTTTTCTGGATCTGTACTCATTCGTCACTTTCATGTGTTCTTCCATGCAGTCACATATTTTTTTGTTGAACTGTGATGTGTGCTGCAATTTTCCACTGACAGACATGCTTGGTAAGCTCTGCACACCTCCATCAGTATCCACCACTGGTTTATTTATGTAATTTATCCGAAACTTGACATTTGTACTTGTACTATAGCTAGACTATCCACGCATTGATTATTGATATCATTGTTAATCCAATGTTAAATACCAGCTGTCCTAAAAGTTTTGACTGATGCAAAGGGATATTACATGAGTATTTTGTCTAATCTAATACTTCCTCTGACATGTGGCCTCTCGTAGTTGGTCTATGCACATGATCTTGTGGTGTATTAAGTGTGGTGGTGTGGGTTTGATTTGAACTCAAGACCTTTAGGATTTGGTATCATCTTAATTGTTAACTCTTATGAAAACTTAAACTGATAGGGATTGGTGTCATATAGATCTCTCTCTTAATACACACCATCGCTTGATTGTATAATTACTAATGGGGTAGTACTTTGTGTGGCTTGAATTGAATTCGGGAACTTTAGGCTCTAATGTCATATTAATTACACTTAAACTGATGTAGAGGGATGTAATATGAGTGTATATGGGATTAATGTGTGTCACCTGTCTTGTTGTTCTACTTACAGAGGCCCATAGAAGGTATGGAGGGATGGGCACACTGTTAGCAAGTAAGGTAAGGTTCACTGCATGAACAACTTAGTTTGGCATATTTATGCTAGAAAACAGATATGAAGTATGAACGCATTTTTATTCATCTTGATCAGCTTTTGTTGTGCTTGTCTACAGGTTTCTGCTGAATCAGCCTACCAGTTTGGTGAGTTGGTTGCTGATCCAATTACCAAAGAGCTATTGCATTACACTGAGAAACCTGAGACTTTTGTATGTATTATGACGGAAGAAAGAGATATTGAATCAAATTTCCTTGCCTTTGTTGCATTTCCTTATGCCCTTCTTACTTAATGCAGGTAAGTGACTTAATAAACTGTGGTGTTTACGTCTTCACCCCAGAAATTTTTAATGCCATTCAGGATGTATCCACACACCGTGAAGATAGAGGTTGGCCCTATTTTTTCGATCTTACTCACTAATTGTTGCAGATATGGATCATATCAAAACCCCTGGAAATATTCTCTTTGATTTGTCCCCTATGAACACAGTTTGATGAATGGGGTGCTTTTTTCCCACTTGTTGTTTTTCATTTTCTTCTCATCTAAACATGTTTCGTGGAAAGGATATTAATTTCTCGGCCTTTCTTTCCAGAAGTCAGGATGTGAGATGCATTATTTCTTAAGTATTTTTTTAATGATCTACAAAAGTGCATATACCTCAATATGGCAGACGAATTTTGTTTGCTTGAGAGTTCTGCAATTAATCAATCAATTGTTTTGGGACAAGCTTTGCAATGAAATGCCTGAAAGACTACTGCACTCTTTTGATGTTCATACGCAACATCTTAGATCAGCATGGAGATAAAGCCCTTCTTGTTGATGTCCACATTGCATTTTGTTAATTGCAGCTAATCTACGTCTCATCTCCAGCTTTGAATCCCTCCAGTTGGCAACAAGGTGTGTCCTCGTAATACTGGCTTAACATTGATGTACAACCTTTTTGACTGTTTTGATTTTGAATATTTAAATAAAGCATTTGAGAAATTAGCATTAGATTGTATTGCTCCAAATATTATGAATCAGATGTGAACATGTATAGAGTACTGTGAATATGCATAAATAGAAATAAGGAACAAAGGTATTACTCAGTGTCGGCACATTCATCAAGTGTGTTGGGAAGGGTAGAACGTGTAAATATAACTTCGTTATTATTGATGCACTGGACATTGATATTTTAACATGTTAGGTAGTGAGTTTGAATGCTAAAATCTGCACTTAATTACGGAAAAGCTCAAACATAACTATTTCAAGCCCTCCTCGAAGTGAAAAAAGAATAACAGAAAAGACTACTAGTCTATTTTTGTTACAGGGTATGCTACCAGCAATTCTGTTTCAGGTTTTTATGTGACTCTTAAGCTTAATGTGATTGAGCTTGTGTTGATGGTTCAAACTTGCCGATAACTTATATTAATCTCAGTCTCTGGGATAATAATCCATGGAATGCCGCCAAATGTCTACTATCATCCCAACAGGATTAAGTTTTATGTGAGCATTGTTAAGTACCTTACTCTGGCATTTTTTATGAAGTTGTTGTAGAATTTATCACTGGTGTTACTTTCATTTGAAGGGCTTCTTTAAATATTTCTTCTTTATTTTAGAGGCTTTATATGTGCATTGAAGTTATGTGTATGCTTTCTCTATGATGACCTCAATTGGTAATGTATTCGTCAACTCTTTCAGGTTGAGACACTAGTTAAACCAAATAGAGCTTTCTAACTTTGAATATACTTGCATATGCAGTTTTATAGCAGCACCCTTTGGCATACAAAAGCTGTACTCAGTTTCCATGCTGATTTTATTTCTTTCAACAGGTCCCTTCCTACAGATTTTGTCAGGTTGGATCAAGATATCCTGTCACCTCTTGCTGGAAAGAAACAATTATACACCTACGAGACCATGGACTTCTGGGAACAGATCAAGGCTCCTGGGTAGAGTGTTTTTGCTTGATATTTGTGCCTGTTCTTCCTTATGATATGAGCCTTGGACCGTCATCTCTAATACGTAGTTGAATTCACAGAATATCTTTGAAATGCTCTGCATTGTATCTTGCTCAATTCCGATTAACCTCTCCTGATCTCCTGGCTAGTGGAGATGGCACCAAGAGTGCCCTAATTATTGGCGATGTTTATGTTCATCCTTCAGCAAAAGTACATCCAACTGCAAAGGTAGTGCAATCTCGTCTCTTTCCAAAATGTTTCTTGGTAGTATGGGTAGTCTAAATATATAGAAGTGCACGTAACATTCTAGACATGCTTTTAAAAGGAGGGGGCGGAAGAGAGAGAGAGAGAGATCTGCACACTTTGTATTTTGTGGGTAAAAATTTTTAATAACTGATTTTTAGAGCAGGACAAGAGACTTCCAACATGCCAACCTGAAGTATAACTATCCATAACCACCACTATATCAGAATTATGAAGAACATGTTGAAGGATATCCTACCATGTAAGCTTATGGTCCACCAAAGTCTTAAGTGATGAATGTTACGGAAATTCGTGCGTATTAAGATCTGCTGGGACTGAGTATTACGTTTGTTTATCATGCGTTCTTGAAAATGACCCATAATGGGATTAAGTATTACCCACATTTTCTTTTCATCCTATTGCATGCTCTGACTGGAGAAATGTGTTGAGACTACTGTATGCTGGTGTCTTTGTCACCAAATACTACTTGCAGTTAAGCTGGGCAATCAGACTTTCTTAAGAAGCCCTAGCTTAACATATAAACCTTTTTTTTTGGGTGCAATTCCCAGATTCTCCCGTCTCGAGTTTTCCCAAAATTTAAATATTTTTTTCAAGATTTTTTACCTCCTAAATTTTCTCGTGCAACATGAACAGATTGGCCCCAATGTTTCGATTTCAGCGAATGTTCGTGTAGCAGCTGGTGTAAGACTTATTTGCTGCATCGTCTTGGATGATGTAGAAGTCAAGGTATCAAGTTTGAAAAAGAATGTTAAAGTTGTCTCTATGAGCTGCCATAATTTGTTGTATTATCTCCTGACAGGAAAATGCAGTTGTTATGAATGCTATTGTTGGATGGAAGTCAATTATTGGGAAATGGTCGCGTGTCCAGGTAGGTTTGCTGGTCCTTTTGTCATTTCAAAGCATAGCATTTTCCAAACTACCCGAAGTTCCATGTTGTCTAATCCAGGATTTGTAATGTCCACTTACCTCTCAATCCCATCTAAATATATTTTGTAACTGTACGCAATTGAGTATGGCTCGCTAGGGGTGTCAATTGTGTCGTGTTGTATCATTTTCGTGTCGTATCACTTTTAATCGTGTTATTTTCGTGTCGGATGACTTTCGGTATGTGTCGGGTTTGTGTTAATGAAAAATTATTTAATTCCACAACTCATATAATACTACAATACTTGTTAAATACCAATTTTCTAGTTACAGTACCCGTTAATTGTATTATTCGTGTCGAATTTTAATTTGACTCATTTATTAGTCGTATCAACTAATCATGCTATTTTTGAGTTTTGTTTTGGGTCAGATTCATGTCAAATTCATGTTAATGAATAAAATTGACACCCCTATGGCCCGCTACAACTGGCAGTAAACGATTGACATTTCAAACGAGTTTGATAATATATTTGAAGGGACTGCTCTTTCCTATGAACCTCTCTCTTTACTGCCCAAACTCAGGGTTGATTCGTTTAACTCTACCTCAAGTTTTGAAGGTCTAGGTCTAACTCTATGGGTAGATATGAAGGTACTTAACATGAGGAAATAGGAGTATTAAGGCACTAATGAGTCAAAATTCACTTTTTTCAAAGTAAAGAACACTAATGTAGATGGGAATGCTATCAATCAGGCTAAAATCAACATAAAAAAAATTTTGGCTTTGAATATTGAGTGCTAATGACGCAATTTCAATTGATATAACTATAGGATTTTGTTAAAAAAAAATAAAAAACTTGTAGGCTTATAACTCTTGGAGTCCTGAGGAGACACTTTTTGTGATAAAATAGTCTCAATAGTAAGTATGATAAGCTTGAAATGTTAGTATAGTCAAATCAGGGTACAGGACATGGAGAAATAGTTAAAATTGGTAACCTGTGAGCACACAAGAATCGTGATAAACAAAAAAAAGCACAAGAGAATGATTTTCATTACTGGTCCCACTTGCACAAGGTATTTGGAAGCGGTAAACTAAATAAAAACCTAACTTTCGCCATTTATATAAAGTGGTATTTCTCGGATTCAATTCGCTTTGTCATTCTTGATGTCCAAGCACTTTACCATTGAACATTTATGTTTGCATAACTATAAGTCAAGAAGTTTCTCACATACAACCTCCTGCACGGGTTCAGCCTGGGGCGACCCATAAACTCGGACCAAGAGGTTCGTGTCTCCCGGACTTGTTGATACCTGTGATTAGTAGATGATTGCATGTGGGTCCAATGTAGCCGTTCCTTGTGGAGGTTCCTTATTACTTAAAGAAAAAAGTGAAGTAATGTCTCTAGTTAACTGTCATCAATCATGTATTAGAGCGGCCAAGTTTTTTTCCGGCAAGTAGGATTGCCGAGTTAACCATTGATTTTTGAACATGTTTAGTTGCTTTTGATCCCCAAAGGTTCAGTCAATGTTGCTATTGTCTGCCTGGGGACTTCTGAATTACGTAAAACAATGCTTCTGATGGGGGTGGTCTTCTAGGGATTTTCATATGCAAATAGTTTCTAATCTCCAGGAACACCAAGAGTGATAACCTAGTTTACATGTAGTGAAAACCCAATCTTTGCATTCTTCTTAGTTTCTTTTCAGCTGACCTAGATATGTATGGTTTTAATTCAGGCTGAAGGAGACTACAATGCAAAGCTCGGAGTCACTATCCTAGGTATGCTTCATGCTCATAATGCCTTTTACCTGCAGTGTCATATTCTTTGTTGCTCCACGAAAACTTGTAAACACATACAGATCTTTAAGCTTGGATTTTATTGATTCAGGGGAAGCTGTGACAATCGAAGATGAGGTTGTGGTGATTGACAGCATTGTTCTTCCCAATAAAACACTCAATGTGAGTGTACAGGAGGAGATCATTCTTTGAGATGATGAACTGAGATTATGCAGTCTTCATGCTGCCCCACACTTTTATTTTTGTTGTATATTTTCCTTTTTGATACTAACAAAGGCATGACACACGCCCACGATGTCAGGAAGCTCATTGCTCAGCCGTAAACGAATATTCTTCAATTATGAATATACATCAATTAGCCAAAATTAGTTCTTTGGCTAGTATGAATCCACAAATTCCATGTAAGCAGATACTGTGATGTCTAGTGAAAGCAATTGTAGCACAATATGACTTCATAAGAGCCAGCTTTAGTTTACATCTGTGTCCCTGGTGCCTTGCACCAAAACCTTTTCATAACTGAACTTCCATTGCTCTTCAGTTCATGTACCTCTGCTTTAAGTGCCATCAATGGCAATAAAACACGATTTGTTGGATCTAATTTTTCCATATTCCTGATCTTGCTGCTGAAACCAGTTTTGAATCTCATCTTCAATGAGAAGAATACGTTGAGACGAGGGGTCACAATAGGGGTAATTAGTTGATTCGATA
Source organism: Ilex paraguariensis (assembly GCA_963454935.2). NCBI lineage: Eukaryota > Viridiplantae > Streptophyta > Magnoliopsida > Aquifoliales > Aquifoliaceae > Ilex > Ilex paraguariensis. The sequence continues at coordinate 110,290 of CAUOFW020000943.1, read as the reverse complement.
TGAATTTTTTGAGTAAATTATGCTTTACTCCCTTGAACTATTATTTTTATCTTATTTCGCACCCTAACTATAAAATTTTACACATTGTACTCTAAAATATCAATTTTATTTCGTACTACTCTAATAGATAACGTCAAACTTGAAAATTTGTCAAATAAGAAATGAAAATTTCAAAGAGCTTCTTGTCAAGTGTCTAGTACCATTTTATTTTATCTCTTTTATAATTAAATGGTTGCTGGAAAGAAATAAAAGATACAAAGAAATTTGAAACTTAGAAAGAGCAAAGTTATAATGCAACATCGGACTAATTTTTAAACTGACAACCTCAGGAAGTATATTCACGCTTTCAACAACTTAACAAGAACAGCCATACGAACATGATCATATCATTAACATGACTGAGAATGCTTATTCTTATTGTTTATGACGAAAAATCATTCAAATCATGTTGTCTTGCGAACTTGTGGCTGCGACACAAACTACTTTTGACCTCTGTAAAACAAAAGCTCCCAACTGCTAGCCCTTGATTTATAATTGAAGTCAAGTCCAATACATACCAAGCATCTAGAGATATGATCAAACACCACAGAAAAACAAACTATCTCGATCAGACTTTTAAAGCACAACTGCCAACCATTGCTTTGAGGAAAATCACCATCAGAATCAAAATTTACAACTGTAAGACTACAATAGTAATGAGATAAACTTGTTGAAACGCAGTCCTGCCAAAAACTCAAGCCATCTACACGAGGTATGGAATTACTGCAACAACAGCAGCTTCATGGGGAAAAAAAAACCTGTTCTGTAATAGCTTTCTATATCAGGGGAAATCCTATACCATTCAAACAACAGATGTCGAGTCTCTTCTACACGTAGTAGGACTGCTAAGACTCGACTTGGTCAGGTATTTCGGGGTGAAAGGAAGAAAACAAGTTTGTCGGTGCAGCCATTAACATGGCACAATCAGCAGCAGTGAGGAAACAACAATATGTAAATGCTTTCTATTCACTGGTGGGGCCGTAATTCTATTTTGTAAGCCTGTATTTCCATGGGAGAGATAAGAACGTGGCCTTCTTGAACACCATCGGCAAACTGCTCACCGTAACCAAGCATCTCTGTGTCTTCATGCAAAAGATTCAAAGAAGTAGGTTTTGCATTCAAGACTGCAAGCCCCTTGAACATGTCGAACAGATTTACAGGCTCATCAGCTACACTTGAACATTGTGATCTGGCTTTATGATAGTATGAAGAGTCCCAATGCCATCTCTGCAAAATTAGAACAAACCTAGGGTCCTCAAGGGGCTGTTGAGAATATTTTGAAGGCCTAGGAACCATGAAGCTCACAATATGCAAGTCGCATGGCAACGAAGCTGCTAAAGGAGAGAAGGATCTTGGGGGTGGTTGTACAGAGATTTCCTGAGGTTTCTTAGCAATGAACACATGTAATGGATAGTTCAAGTGGGCTCCAACACAATGCGAGAGAAGAGAGGGGCTTAGTGGCCGAGGATTCTTAACAGGATTTTCAGTGGAAGAAATGTTAGATTCCACAAGAATGTGGAAAACTACATTCATTGGCCTGTTGTCCATCACTCCTTGCCCAAGGCCTCGCCCATCGTCTCTCACTAATCGGCGGTCAAGCATGATCTCTAGCCAACCATTTTTAAGGCTTGCGACCCCCAATGATTGTCGAGTATGAACAGAAAAGCGCTGTCCATCTAGTCCCTGCATGTGCGCAATAGAGGGCATCGGATAGTAATTTCCTTGCAGAGGAATCTTGTCATAGGTTTCTCTTCGGCTCATCTGGAAGCCATTTAAATCAGAATAGAAAATCTTTTTGTTATTAATATCTGTCTTGTACCTAACTATCAATTCTCTGTCATCAAAGTTATTCCCCAAAAACTCGACATGATATTCCTTCTCAATGACAAATTCCTGTATACTATCATCGCCACTATAAATGCGGGTGCTATGGGAGATTGGGGATTTATCCCATGCAGTTTTTGGATAAGAGTAAACTTCCTGCATCAAAGGGCCCTCTGAAATCACCATTTGCCCACCAGCATGGGTAATAGGCTCAGCATCACCAACAGGCTTGAATAGATAGGCTCCACTTCCTGAACTAGAGTACATACCTATTTCTTCACCAACAACATTTTGGGAACCATCATTGCGGCCTATTTTCTGCAACAAACCAAGCTTTACATTGAAGGTAAGTGTTTGATGCTGATTCCGGATTTCAGCTGTGTCGCCTTCTAAATTTGAGCACGCATATGGAGCAAGGCACGGTACATTGCTGGATGACGGCAAAATTTTGAGTCTTGCTGGTTTGGCATTTTCACATCCAAAAAAACCGTTTGCAACATAATACGTTTGCAACCCCATGGCAGGAACCGAAGCTTTCCAATAGACACGATGCCTTCCAGTAAACATCTTGCTTTTATCATGGTGCAATTCTGGAGAGAGTTGACTTTTAAGACATGTCCAGTTTGAGTCCAAAACAGTTACATCAGGCCTGTCAACAACGACCATCACAACCTCATTTCTAGTTCGTTCTAGTGGATTAAAAAGGACCACTGTTTGCACTGTCCCTTCACGAGCACTGATTGCCCTGTGCACTGGTTGGACATCATATTTTGATCTCACCTGTGCTGACTCAAATTGAGAAGGGTTCTGATCATTTTTCTCATGGCGAATTCCAAGAAGCACTTCAATAGCCTTAGACATGAAAATTTGCAAGTCTTGCAAAGACATGTGCATCCTATTTCCATAGTCCTCCACCACATGATCCTTGGCAGTACCAGTCACCCCATCATGATGCTGAAAAAGAGCTAGGTTCCTTCTTGCAGCTGTCAACTTGTAGGAGAACCCTGTAGGCAATTTTTCACACTGTGCTCTCTGACAGTATCCTAGTAAAAATGCCATCATCATTTCCGCGGCCCGAAGTGTTTGCTCTAGAACACGATCAACAGCCTTGAAAAAAGGCCTGGAAACATAATAGCCACTCCAGTAATCTTGCTGTCTATCGGCATAAGTAAAGAAGTCACCTGATAGGGATGGGAAACCTCCAACCTGACCAGAACCAACCTCACCAGGAAGTGAATAATTTATTCTGTCAGCCTCTTCACGTAACGTTTGGAAATAATCTTCTAAAGTACCAAACTTCGCCTCAGCATTCAGGCTTGGATTAGAATTGATATAATCAAATAACAACTGATAATTTCTATACTGAGCTTCTGCTTCATCAATGCTAATGTAACGAAAATCATCTCCAAGTGGAACAAGAAGTGTATTTGTTCGGTATAGGGTCGATTTCTTCTTATACTGATCCAACAATTTAAGTGCTCTTTCCTTCACATTTTCCTGGTTGGTCTCTACCGGATGTTCTCCCCAAGGACATAGCTCATAAGTGAAACCACGCATTCGAGCAAAGTCAAACTGACAACAAACTGCAGGCTCAGGCCCACAAGTATGTGGAACATCATAAGAATAAAAGGGCATCATATGGACAAAAATATCAGTTGTTTCCGCAGCATCCCAGCTCTGTCTCCATATGTATTCCAGGTTCTTATGCAAAGCCAGTTCCTTCTTCAGCTCATAATGCGTCCTCTGTATAAGCATGTTCTCAAAACCCATCCGGCGAAAAAGATATGCCATAGTTGATGAATAGCCAAAAGGATCTATTGCCCAAGAATTTTTAGGAATAACTCCAATGGTGTCATTCAACCACATATTGCCCTCTATTATCTGAGGCATGAATTACAGAAAAATTAGGGAGGAAACTCTGTTAAATGTGCATGAACTTCATTCCCTAACCAGACCATGGCTATGAACGCAAAAAGATCTGTGCAACATGCGAAAGAACAAATAGTATCATTATTATTTTTTGCTAACACCTACTGCCACTCCCCTACACTACTTTTAAAGTCGTCAACTTTTTCCTTTGTAAACATGTACTAAGTACCTTTCTTGATAAATACTACCAAACAGAAACTACTAACACATATAAGAATGTAACTGTGTAAAAAGTCATTTACACACAAGATCCTACTCTTGCCTCATCTAAACAAGAAACCTAAACCACACTGCAGCAGCAGCTGACGTAAAAAAATGTATCACCGGTCAATGCTACAAGCTTATTCTTAGGTGGTGTTTGGATCACCATGGGAGGATTAGATTGGATTGGATTTGAATTCGAATTCAATCCTACCCAATCCAAAGTGGTCCGGATTGGAGGTTTATAAGGATAGGATTCAAATCCTATCCCATCTTTGGATAGATTTCATTTGATTTGTGACCATTCACATGTGATGGTATAACATACTAAAATGACAATTTCACCCTTGTGTAAAAAAATGTTATCCAATCTTATACCATGTTTGTGTGGAATGAAAAAAATTTCAATCCATTAGTATTATCTTATTTACAAAAAAAATATATAAATCAATAAATTATGCATTTTTACAAAAGATTGCAATAAATATTTAGTTCATTTATTTAATTTAATTTGTACAATACACTTTTAATCACAAAAATCATTGTATTAATAACGTGCTAATGTTTATTACCTTTTTTTGAAAAATATGAAGTCAAATTTTTTTTTTATGGTGGTTTGGTTGTTGATGAGTTGCTAGCTAGTTCTTGGAGTCAAAATCCAACTCGAGAAAAAGAAAAAAAAAATCGAAAACTAGTCCAAACCCCCAATTACAAATAAAAAAGACTAAAATGCAAAGTGGGTCAAGTGCCTCAAACCCATCAAATTCTCCATTGAACCCAACTCCTGTGCAATCACACATACCCTCTCCATCCTCCATGCGAGTGCCTGCTGGGAACCGGTGGCTGTTAGAGGATCTTCCACAAAGCAGCCGAAGCCAAAGGCTAAGGATCTCAATAAGATAGAGAGATGTGTATGGAGGAGAAGCAAAAGCTGGGAAAGGCACGTGCCATTGGGTTGAACTAGCAGTTTCACCAACATTAACAAGCAGGTACAAAAAAAAAAAAAGAAGAGACAGAGAAAGACATGTAAGCAAATAATATCTAATTCAACATCGTGTATTCTTATTGCCAAGGTCCATACCACACAGACAACATCAGCCAAAGAAAAGGGGGGGGGGGGGGGGGACAGAGAGAGAGAGAGCGAAGACCAGTGGGTGAAAATGAAAGTGAAATGGAGAGTAGATAAAACCCTAGAAAAATCACTGTAGAGGGTTTTTTTTTGTAATTTTACACTTAATCCTACCCACTAACTTCACAATCCCAAACTTTCCATGGGTTTCAACTATCCAGCTTAGGGAGGATAAATGGATTGAAACACTACGGACAATTTTTTCATTCAAAACAAAAATCCCATCTCTCTTTTCCTAACCAAACCAGGGATATGTGGCCCCCTTCACAATTTTAACCCAATCCTCCCTGTAATCCCCCCAAATCCGGCCATCCAAACATCCCCTTAGTGTATTAGTTCTGTCCTGGATAACCCAACATCAAATAATATTACTGACTAATATCATCCCCTACTCAGCCTCTTCGCACTTGAGAGCTACTACTACATTGTGAGGTTTATAATCCATAAGCAAGAAATAAACACCATAATTACTTTCAATCTCATATCATGCAGGAGTCTTATCCTACATGATAATTTTCTGACCTAAAGCTATCTGAAAAGACCATTTTATTGAAGGACACAATTAGCTGCAACCACGTATAAAATGTTGATCACAACACCACCAAATTCAGGTACCAAACATCACTATCAAAGTAAGAAACATTTGAGAAAAAATAACACACTATACCTGTTCAATGATGGCAAAATAATGTGAATTGGCCTGCAAAAGAATGCACACAATATTCGCTTAGTCAAAAATTGTTCAACAAAGGCATAGTTCACACACAACTACCAAATTATTCTCAAATAAGTCAGTGACAAGTTTAATTCCACCAGTGCATGATATCAGATGTCCATTAATGACATCACATCCCATTGCATTTTTTTTCTAGCCGAAAACCCTTATGCTGGAGCAGTAAGTGAATTACTTTCTATGGAACTTAAGAATTGAAAACACAAGGAAAAAAAATAAAGGTTGCATAAAAGTTTATTTATCCAAAGGGCACATAATCATCCTATCATGTCTTCAATGTCCTTTTTTCGGTAAATCTGTTTTTACTAAAATTGCTTTATACAAGGTCTTTTCATTCCATGAATAAGCATGTGATGCCATCTCAGTACAATAACAAAACTTACTTTGGTTATGACATCTAAGTTTTGGTGGCAATGGCTATGCCTCCATATTTGTATTCAAATGCTATGTTATGTAGCCTCACTCCCTAGGATCTCCAATCACTCTCCTAGTGAATCCTACAAATCCTAGTGACTACATGTATTTGAGAAAAATAATTCCAATGGAAACATTTGATGAACCTCTCACATCGTGCTACTTTCTGGCTATATGACTACAGCTTCTGACTCGCATTCTCCTCTTTAAACAAGATTACGAGACTGCCTCAGCCTTTCGACATTTGTGTAGGACAAAAATTAATGAAGCCATGAGACTCCAACAACAAATTGGCAATATCCCTGGACTCCTATTAACTTATCTTACTTTCATTCCACTAATATGTAACACTATTTTTGATTGGATAGCCTTTTACATTGAAAATCAATTGGTCTCGGAACTTGAGACAAAATCCAAAAGGTTAAAGCACTCCTACAAGGGTGACTGAGCGGCTTCTCATAATTATGAATAGATAGCAACAAATAAAACCTGTATGAAGTCTAATGAGTGAATTGAGATTAAATAAGGCCAAAATACAGGAGTAGGAATGTAGGAGCAACCAAGAGTAAATTCTCATGCATGCCCATGGATATTACCTCGTCATTCATCACCCAACCACCTCCAACAATTTCTAATTGCCCATTCTGCACTAAGTTGATGAAAGATTCTTTTTTAGCATCCGAGGCGTCCCTCCACCATCTCTCCAAATAAGACATCTCTTCCCATATAAACTTGCGCCGAACATCCTACAAATCAAACATAAGAACTTGCAAATCGATATCAAAACTCAATCCACGCCAAAACCTTGTTATGATAGATGGATACATCTGAGAAACAAATGAAAATAGAACTTCTAATTAACCCTAATTAATTTCATAGCGCACTAAACCCACCGAAATTAGATGAAAAAAAATACTAAAAAGACAAACAAATAACTGTGAATCCACTCTGAAGCCATCAAAGTTAAGCTCTAGTAAGAACTTATTCACCCAGATTATCCGAAATAAAACCAAATCACCTTGGAAAGCGTCTCGACAATGGTATCGAGGATATGCCTGGACTGCCGATCATAGTACTCCTCAACCGTAAGCTTCCAACCAGGATCATTATGCGAATGAGGGACCACAAAAACCTTCAACTTTTCGGAATCCCACTCATTCCCTTTGTAACTCACCCTCCAACCTTGCTTCCATGGACCACCATCCACATCCGAGAACTCGATCTTATCGTACAAATCTTTGGTCGTTAGATCCACAGCAGCCCCCAAAACGACATCGTTGCGCTCAGAAGATCTCCGAGAAATAGGTTTTCGAATCCTCGAAAAACGAGAGGATCGGGTGGCTATAAGGTGGGGTTTGGGTACACCGTAGCGGAAGATGATGAAGAGGAAAAGAAGGAGAGAGAGTGAGAGGCCTATGGCGAAGAAGTTGGTGACGATGAAGTCCTTCACTGCTGTGCGTTTGCGGGACTTTCGAGGGTGTTTTGAGGATGTTTTAGGAGATGATGTGAAGGGAAGGAGAGAGTGGGCCCACCCGGCTCCTCCACGGCGGGGGTTGCCACCACCGAAGTGGGGAGAGAAGGCCATTTCAAGAGAGAGAGAACGGAAAATGAACAGCAGAGATCTATGGAAACTAATGTTATGGTTTGAGAGTGAGGGGCATAGATTGGAATTTGGAAGTAAAATAGTGTGGTCGTCTTCTAAGTCAAAGCTGAAGATAACAAACTGAGACCTTTCAAACTTCAAGACCAGGTTGTCGATGTTTAGCATGCTCTAACTCACATCCGAAGTGTGGCAATCGAGGAGTAGTTGGGATAAATTTAGAGATCTTATAACAAAAAAAAAATTATCGACTTTTGAGGATGAAATATTTCTAACAAATGCAATAAAACTTTTTATTCTAATATCAAAATAATCTCTATAACTAAATCTATATAATAAAATAGGAGTGTATTTGAATTTTATTCTAGTCATATTTTTCTCCTCAAAACCATCACTTATCACTTACTTTATCCATCGTCCCTTTGTCAAATTCAAACGTCATATCGCATCACTTATTTCTGTTACATGTTTAATCATTTATATATTTCTTTCTTAAAAATATTACATCACTCATTTTTATCATATATTTAATCATTTAATATTTGATTAATTTATAGTTAATATTTTTAAAAATAATTAATATAATAGAATCGATTTTTTGAACGTTCGAATTTTATATTTTATCGTGTCTTCAGACACGAATTATGACTAGTCTATATAATAAAACAGGAGTGTGTTTGAATTTTATCTCAGTCATATTTTTCTCCTCAAAATCATCATCAATCACTTACTTTACCTATCATCGTTTTGTCAGACTCAAACATCAAATCACATCACTCATTTCTATCACATATTTAATTATTTATATATTTTCTCCTTAAAAATATTACACCACTCATTCTATCATATATTTAATTATTTAATTATTAATTAATTTGTAGTTAATATATTTAAAAAAATTAATATGGTGAAATCGATTTTTTAAACGCTCGAATTTTATATTTTATCGTGCCTTCAGGCACAGGTTATGATTAGTATTTTAATAAAACATGTTTATATCTTGTCTTTTCATTTACTAATGCTAATTTTGTAGTAGAATGGTTTAAATAGAGAATTTATTGAAGATGAATTTTTAGTGTCCGACTCCCTAGAATAAAGAGTGGAGTAAAAATAGAGATCATATTAAAAATGTTTGATTATATTTGATTCAAGGTGGGCCTTGAAAATTGGAGACCATAACCTAAAATATAAACGATTTTTTTTTATCCAAACCTAATTTAAATGGTAATAATAAAATATTGACTTATTTTCAAATAATAAATAATTTGATTTTAATAAAAAAATTCATTTTAAAATAGTATTATTTGAAGAAAATGTCTAATTTTTATTTTTTTTTAATTTTTTTGTTCAATATTCTATATGAATTGTTATAAAAAAATTATATTAATTTTGATTTAGTTTTCCTAGCTATGTGTCCTATAAGCGACGTCGTTGAAAGGGTTTAAGGCTGTTTAATAAAATTCTACGTCAAATCTGAATTGGGATTGAACAGAACAACAGAAAGAACAGCTCGCTTCTCTGCACCTCTTCTCCAGCCGATCCGCGAAGTCCTTTCTCTCTGGTAAAACCCCCTCATACTCTTCCGAAATTCGCATATATATATCTCTGTGTGTGTGTGCGTGTGTGAAAATATTTGTTTCTATGTTCATATCACTCGTTTTTTTGGTTGAAAACGTGAAGAATCGAAATAGAAATCCCAGATCTGCCACACATACATGTTTAGATTTTGTCCTTCGATTCACAACATCACATTTTTTTCGATTCATGATTAGCGATTGGAAGGCGATTGTGTGTGATCGGCAATATGTTCGAGTTTGATTTGGCATCATAGATTTCATTTGATGAAAATTTTGTTAGTGAATAATTATTTTTAATGCACTTCGATATGAACAGAAGTTAAATCACGGAGTTCCTCTTCGTTTTTCCATGTAACTCAATTCCGTTTGTCCGAACAGTGGCAAGTTTTTTCCCCAACGTATTTTTAGAATCTAACTATGATTAGTTGATATAGAAATCATAAGCTTAACTAGGTGAGATCTAAAAGCAGGAATTAAATTTCATAGAAAGGTTTTTATGCCAAGAAGCCAGTGTTTGTGGGTGGTGGGAGCAACCATATCTGCCACGAATTGTGGTGAACAGGCCCGGTTTCTCTGTTAATTTTTAGCGAGGTGCTGTTGATCAAAATGGCATCATTATATTTAACAAAACTTAATCGACAGTACGCAGAGGATCCTTCGCCTTGTTCACCTAGGCCTATATATTGCTTCCTATATTGTTGCTCCTCAATGTGCTGCTGAAGTGTTCGTGAGATAACATCAGCGGATCATCTAATTTTTTCAAGTAATGTTGTCTTTACAACTAGACACAGTTTTATTTGCTGATTTCTGGTCTTGGTGTAGTTCCTAATCCTTTTATTACTGAGAATTATTTTTTGTTTTTAACTAAAGTCGTTACCTAGTCATTTTGAGAATTTTTTACTTTGGAAACTTGTGGAAGCAATTAATCATTGTTTCTGATATATCTTGTTTTGATCTAATGAAATGTAGGATTTTGAGAGATCTTGTAAACAGAAAACTGTGATTCGGCAGTGTTTAGAAGGTGAATAATAGTAATAAATTAATCTGAAAAGATGCCTGCACAGAAGATTGAAACAGGTCACAATGACACGGTCCATGATGTATCCATGGATTATTATGGAAAGCGTGTGGCAACAGCTTCTTCTGATACCACCATCAAAATAATTGGTGTGAGCAACAATTCTCCTTCCCAGCACCTTTCTACTTTGAGTGGTCACCAGGGTCCTGTTTGGCAGGTTGCTTGGGCACACCCCAAGTTTGGTTCGAACCTTGCTTCCTGTTCTTACGATGGTAAAGTGATAATGTGGAGGGAGGGTAATCCAAACGAGTGGATGCAGGCTCATGTTTTTAGTGACCACGCGTCATCTGTCAATTCTATTGCTTGGGCACCTCATGAACTTGGCCTCTGCTTGGCTTGTGGATCCTCTGATGGGAATATTACCGTGTATACTGCGAGATCAGATGGCGGTTGGGACACAACAAGAATAGATCAAGCCCACCCTATTGGTGTAACCTCTGTCTCATGGGCCCCTTCAATGGCTCCTGGTGTTCTAGTTGGATCTGGAATGCTGGAGCCTGTCCAGAAGCTTGCTTCCGGTGGATGTGATAATACTGTGAAGGTGTGGAAGCTATATAATGGAACTTGGAAGATGGATTGCTTCCCTGCACTTCTGATGCACTCTGATTGGGTGAGGGATGTGGCTTGGGCACCCAATTTGGGGCTTCCAAAGTCTACAATCGCAAGCGCTTCACAGGATGGGACAGTGGTCATCTGGACAGTGGCAAAAGAAGGTGATCAATGGGAGGGTAAGGTATTGAAGGACTTTAAGACCCCGGTTTGGAGGGTTTCATGGTCTTTGACTGGAAACTTGCTGGCTGTGGCTGCTGGGGACAATAATGTCAGTTTGTGGAAAGAAGCAGTTGATGGGGAGTGGCAACAGGTGACCACAGTTGATTAATGTATTTCGGGCTCTTGTTTTTGTCTTAAAGTTTTACTGTTCTCCCTCTCTTCTGGCTTTGTCAAGACTATTTTTGTTAGTTTTCCGGAAAGTATCTTCGTCTGGTTTTCTTTACTGGAGTTATGGGATTGTTGTAATACCAACTACAGGGAGTGGAACAGATGAACATTAGAATCAAGTTATTATTTCTGATTGTCCTGTTCTTGTCCTCTATCATGCCTTTTCATATTCTATATATTAAAGTACAAAAGATGTTTAAATCCATCTCGGACATAAAAATGATTTTTTGTTTTTTGCGGTTCAAATTTATTTAAATTTAATCTAAAGGCTAATGTTAACCGACTAATTTTTAGATTCCCGCCCAAAATATTAGATCGACTTTCTCTCTTCAACCCTAATTTAATACGTTGATTGGCCGATAGCTCAACATAAGAGGAAGAAAACATGGGCTTTAGGCCTCACGTATAAATAAAGCTCTAAATTTGAAAGGTGAATAAACCGACCAAAGATTAAAACTTAATACAATTTAGTACCCAAAAAAAAAAAAAACTCAAATAGTAAGCCATAAAATTAATTTTGAAATTTAGGTCCAAAAGTCTAATCCATCTCACACAATCGCATATATTAAAGTAATAGTCAGAATTAGTTATTATCTGTTTGAATGCATTGTGCTTGAACACATTAAATAACAAATAAAAAATTGCAAGCAGTTACCAATACACGAGGGCTTTGTATAATAAAAAAATCATCAATGATAATAAATGTAAAAGACATAGACCACTTAGACAAAAAACTAAGTCCTCACAGTATATTGCGTATACCAAATGGTCAAGTATTTTCATTTTGTACGTATTATGGAATAATGCATTATTAAATAAAAACAAAAATGAAAAACACACGCAAATATTGGTGAATTCTTGCTCTTTAAATTGAGGAAGTTCTCCTATTATTTTTTCTGCCTAAATTCTTGAGAGGACCTTTAAGCAAATAATCCAATAGCATTGATTATGGCAACATTAATACGATGGATACAACATTGATAACAATGTTGCTTATAAGCAATTAGATATATCTTATTGCAACAAAAAGACACACTAAATCATAATAATTAAAGCTCATTAAAAGAATCTCTAATCAAAATTAGGTATATAATTAAATCGTACATATATGTATGATATGTATCTCAAATTTGTAACTCAAATCAAAGAGGATCAGTGGGTCACATTAACTTTTTTAAATGAGACTCACCGATCCAATAGTCCTTCTTGATTTAGAATGCAAATTTAAGTTACAAATTTAAAATAGATATCATTACTCTATATGTATTACTGCTAGCCGTCCATATGCTACCATCCGCCCCATCGATACCCAATGACAGTCCTACACAAAGTGATATTACTATCATAACTGCTGTCATGGAAGCAAGATGAAAGCTAACTAGCTACGTATGAGAAACTACTTAAACACTTAAAATCAGAATTTGTTTTCTTTTGTAACTATTATGTTCAATGAAAATATGTGAATATAAAATCGCAAAAAGATAACAAAAGAAAAAGATATACCAATATTACTCTTTTAGGCAAAACAACTGCTTTATATAAACCAAACAATTGTGCAATTTTTAAGAAATAACATACAAAAGGAAGATTTTCACCGCCATGAACAACTCTGTACACTGACAATTTTTTATTTATAAAAATGCTTACTATAATTTCATCAACTACATATAAGTATCCATTATTATAACATCAACTAAACTATTCATTCTCATAAATGATTTAAAATAAAAACTAATTTAATTTTAAAAATATCTTTCAATAAAGTTATTACTCGTAGCAAATAAAACATAACAAATATTTAAATAAAAATTACAAATATAAACAAGTAAAAGATCCTAAAAAATTTATAATGCCTATATGTAATTGAGTGCATTGAAGGGGAAGTCACTAGTGATTAATGAAAAAAATAGTGGGATTAAATATATTTTACTCAAAGACCCAAAGAGCTGAATCTTCTATTGGTAACTTGTTGTTAATTTAACAGTGGAGATGAATTAAATCAACAAATTAAGTTAAAATGGTATTCCTCAAAATTATCACTCCTAAATATAAAGAAGTTTGATTGGAAACAACCCTTATATTAGTAGTAATTAGTGTCTTGTAAGAGTATCTTTAATGGAGACTCACTCTTACCTAAATTTGAGTAAATAAAAAGGTAAAAAACTTAATTTAGTATAGACTTATCAAATGGACAAACTCTTTTTAAAAGAAGAGAAACCTAATTTAAATGGGAACAAATCTAAATTTAAAAGAGAGTAATATGACAATTAAATTTTTAAAGAAAGTGTAATTTCACTATTAAAAATTTGAGTTTAAAAAACAAGGTCTCTCTTGATTTGGATTTAAAATATAATTTTTTATTTCATTTGGTATAGATATGAGTTTAGTATTGGAGAAGATTTTTAAAATTTTTTATTTTTTAAAAAGTTTTTAAAAAGATAAGGATTACTCTTTCTCTATGTGTAATTTAATTTTTTAATTAATAAAATTTCCTCGCATTGACAAAAAAAAAAAAAAATTAGATATGGTCCATCACTAATTTAATTAACGTTGTGCAACCATGTGAGGCAAAGATAACCAAAAATTAGGGCACAATTGCCGCGCGTTGATCGCAATTTGAATTCCCGCGACCTGTTTAAAGCCCCTCTCTCCCTCTTCAGTCGGCTCCAATTCTGAAATCGAATCCAATCGCTATTTGAATTGCCTACGCCGCCAATTCACTGATTCTCTCTCTCGTTTTGGTTTGATTTGGGGGAAATATATATATATATACAGATAAAAGAAGAACAGACCGATCTTTATCAATAGGTGGGTTGGAGAATGTCGTCGCTGGACCCTCGTGAATCTCAAACTCAAGACCGCTGTTTTTACAATCGCAAAGAAAAATCTCTCGGCCTCTTATGCTCCAAGTAATTTCTCTGTATTCTTATATAAATTTTGTGTGTACATACATGGGTTAGGCATTATCAACCTTTTTTCGGAAGGTAGTAATGGTTTGTTTTGATTGTTCAGTTTCTTAAAATTGTATAATCACGATGGCGTTGACTCGATCGGATTGGACAATGCGGCGATTAAATTAGGTCTTTATCTGATCTTTACATACATATTGCTGAGAGTAAATGTGTGAATATGTACAGCGATTATTTGTTTCTTATGTTATTGATGGATTTTTGAACTTGTGTTAGGTGTTGAGCGGCGGAGAATATATGACATTGTCAATATATTGGAGAGTGTTGGAGTAAAATTCATTATCCTTTTTTTTTTTGCTCTCTGGTAATTAGGGTTTTGATTTCGTAGAGCGGAGCTGTGTAACCACGCTAAGGATTGCTTACTTTTTCAGGTTTTAGTGAGAAAAGCCAAAAATCAGTATTCCTGGAAGGGTTTTGGTGCAATTCCCCGGGCTTTAGATGAGCTAAAAGTAGTCTTAAATTCTATTATTTAATGTAAAACAAGTCAATAAATCAGGGGAGTGAAATTTCTGAATCATTTTTTTTTCCTACTCTTCATCTGTTGGCAGGGAGAGATACAAAGAGAGAAGTTCTACACCTTCAGGTGCCGTAATTCTGTGAATGTATGTGAATATTTTGTTTTATGTTCTATTTTCTTGCCAAGTTCCTACTTCCGATTCATTTTGCAAGCAGCCTAAAATGTTAAATTCAGAACTATTTCTTCATTCTAATGGCAATAAAATTGGGTTTCAAGTGTAAATATGATCTTCATTTGTTAGGTTTCTGATGAAAATCAAAATGGAGGGCCTTCTAATTCAAAAACTGATAGGCAAGACAAACCACTTGCATTATGTAAAGTAGGTAAGTTCCTTCCATTTCTGTTCTGTCATTCATGATCATAGAGAAAGTCATTTTCAGCGTAGTGAACTGTTATTATCACGGGTCATGACTACTCTCGGTTATGCATATGACTAATTAGCAAATCTTTTTAATTGCTTCTGTCAACTTTGTTTCAACATTTGTTGTATAGACAACAGGAAGGAGAAATCTCTGGGGCTTCTTACAAAGAATTTTGTCAAGCTTTTCCTATGCTCTGATGTAAGCGAAACATAGAAATTTTTTCTGTTAAAAAATGCTGAATTCGTAAATTATTTTATTTAGACTCCTCATTTGTTTCCTTCAGGTGGATTTCATATCCCTTGATACCGCTGCAGCAGAATTGCTGGGTGATTTACATGATCCAACTGCTATGAGAAGTAATTGACCTTCACACCATTAATTTGCACAATGAAAATATAGGACAAAAAACCTCTTCTACTAATATTATCTAACTGAGATAATTCTGCAGCAAAAGTCAGGCGCTTGTATGATATTGCTAATGTATTCTCGTCCATGAATCTTATTGAGAAGGTTAGCTATGTTTCATAACTTGATTGACTTGTGGATAGATTGCTGCGTAAGCAAATTTTTTGGTATATATTTTGGAATTTATTATTGGTTCTCCTAATGGCATTGCAGATTCGCCACCCAGACAGTGGGAAACCAGCATTTAGGTGGATAGGACTGAAAGGAAGCCCCAAGAATGGACCTGCTACTGCTTTAAATTTGACTGATTCTAAGAGAAGATTTGGGACTGACGTTACCAATGCAGATTTAAAAAGATATAAGCTAGAATCGTCATCTGACTGGCAGTTATATGGGAAGGTAAATGAGCCACTGCCTATGAAACCTGAAAGTTTGAAAGATGAATATGACCAGAAGTCAATGGAGCATCATCTGAAACATGGCTCAATGGATTTTGTATATGGCCCTTTTACTCCTGCAAGTGTACCCAATGTAGGAGTATCTGACAATGAAAAGGTGAGGCAGATACAAGACTGGGAGAACTTCGCTTCCATTTATCGCCCTAGGTATCGCAACCAAGGTACCTTCTAGACCTCATCAAGAGAAATTTTGATGAGCTTACTTCCACATATGCCAATAGTAAGCTGATTTTTGTCAGCTTGGTGTGATTAATTTGTTGGCTCTCAAAGCATTTTATGATTTTTACTTGTGGATCACAATCTGGAAGGGTTTAGAGTTGATTGATTACCTTCAGCTTTGTGATGTTTCTCCAGAAATATTTTCACTGTTTCATTGTTTGTTTTGTTTCTTTCACATGTCTTTTCAAGCATACCTTCTCTCTGTTTTTGATACTACTTTCCAACCATCTTTTCTGGATTGCCATAGAATGGTGTTTTGCAATGCTTGTGTGGCCTTTGCCACTGTTGTTTCCCGTCCATTGCCTCTCAGATCCTAGTGTTGCAATTTTTTGAACTATTCTTATTTCAAGTTTTAGCAATGGATTCTGAATTATCAATTGATCATTCTGTATTCCTTGGCATATATTTTGTGTAAGGAGCTGTACTGATTGATGCCCATCTTGTTTATGGTACATACACTCATGTTGTATATTGCGTAAAACTGCTGCAGCAACTTAATTATAAGATGGGTTTTTGTTAATGGTGTGATAGCTCTAAGTGACCTATTTTCTCATTATGCGGAGGCGTGGAAGTCGTGGTATGTTGAAGCTGCTGACAAGAAGCAGATACACCCTGTATCTTGATGCTCCTCCATTTATTTCAAGGACCTGTCCAACAACAATTCACAGTGCTATAATGAAGATTTTTGGCTCCAGGTTGGATGTATTTCCTTGATACACCTCCTCAAACATCATATATAGCACCAATGTCTTAATTGTTCTTCGAAGTTGTGAAACTCCAATTCTTGCCTTGATTTATGAATGTGCAATTACTGCCTCAACGATCAATGTACACGTGATTCGTGTTTGACGAGAATTGGAATTATCCAGAATTTGATCTACTTTGCCACTTTTTTGTGAAATCCAATCCATGGATTGAAGCCCTGGTAAGTGTTGCAGCATCATAAAGCTTGTTTTATATGTTCTTTGTTTTTAGGAATGAGTAGGATTCCCAGATTGAGTTGGCATAGAATGTTTTGCTTTCTATATCTATAGATGCTGAAGTGTTGGACATGAACAAAAACATATGGGCAATTATTATGCTTTAAGATCCAAAACTACACACACAATCTTAATAAATGCTGATAGGAATGATGCCAATATGTAATACCTGCTAATTGCTTTGCTATTTAGGCTTGCAAACTTGTGTTTGGCTGACAAATATTGTTTCCAATATAATTGTTGTTTATACTCACAATGGGATGTCCATGGGGTTAATCCTCACAAAAAATAAGTATTGATCTTCCTTTGGGAAAAATATCCATTGCAACAGTTAAACTATGTCATCACAATAATACGGAGTAACCATCTAATAATAGGATAACAAGTGAACAAGTTGACAAGTGGATTTTACATGGATAGTTATTACATGACACATGAACGTGTAGTTATTTAATTATGTGAAATTTACTTGCTCACTTATTTATCTTATCATTGAATAGTTATATTATATCATCGTGATAACATGATGTAACTGTTGTAATGAATATTTTCTCTTCTTTGAGGCTACATTATGCTAGTTTTTTCCTCCTTTATTTGCGTTTGTAATATGCTTTTATTTTGAGTTTGGTTTATACTTCATTTTAATAGAAGTCCAGGATACCGTATCACAATTTTTTGAACTCAAACTTTTTGGGGATCGTTTTCCTAAAAAGTTTTAACTTGTCTCTCAGAAAAATGTAAATTAAAATCCAAAAGTTGTAACATAATTCTAAATGTTGAAATTTTTTTAGGATAAATTATATCCGTACCCCTAATATTTGATTTTATTGCACACACACTCTATTGCACAAAACTTCTTGCCATTTGAACACGTGAGATCGGCACACCGTTTAGAAGGAAGATGACATCATCAACAAAATATCCAAATTGCCCTTATGCCAAGCAAGAATATTAGAATTGCACTAATTATGATTTTGGAATTCTTAAAATTTAAGTATTTGATTTCTAATAATCTACAAATAACCAAATTCAATAAATTACTAATTAAAATTGAATTTTTATTTAATTCCAAATAATCTACAATTTACTAATGTTATTAACCACTCAAGTCATTAATTACTTAATCAACTAATTATTCAATTTCAATTAATTACTAATAGATTTACAAAAAAAAAATGGTCAAAATTAGTCAAACACCACCAAAGCTCTTTTTTTTGGAATATAACTTCCAACATCACCTGCCACTGCCACCTGTCCCCTCGTCATCCGTGTGTGTGTTCCTGCAGTTCTCCGCTGCCACCATTGAACTGCCATTGCAATCCTCCTCCGTCACCACCTCCAAAACCAACGACCTCTCCTTTGAACTACATATCGGCAACTCATCAAAATCCCCACACTGAAAGCCACCAAAAACCACCACCTCCACTCATTGCCGCATCAAATCACTTAGAGAGAGAGAGAGAGAGAAAGAGAAAGAAAGATAGTTTTGTCCAAAATGAACCTATACAAAACTACCGATCACAAAGAGAGAGGGAGCGAGGGGGAGAAAGATGAAGATCGTAATCCCTAGATGAAGATACCTTCATGTGCCAATCGGAGATCAAATCTTATGGGTGGTGATAGTGTTGATGGATCTGTCTTTGTCTCTAGTGGGATGTCGGCCGGTGGAAGTGTTGATTAAGTTCCCGATGGTGGTGGGTATTGGTGACAATACGCGGGAGAGTGGGGTAAGTGGGGGTGTTTGTGGTTGCATTATCGGGTGATGGGGTTCTGATACGTTGAGAGAGAGAGAGGGAGAGAGAGAGGATGGGTGTTCAGCTTTGAAGAAAGAGTCTTGGGTCTGGGCATGATCATGGTTCTGGGTGTGGATCATTAGTTAATTTGAGAGTAAAATGATCTTTTTGTTTATGGCATTAGCGGCATCCATATTAAATGGGGTTTCAATGTAATTTTTAAAATGTAAAGGAGTGTACATATAATAAAACCAAATATGGGAGTTTGAGTGTAATTTATCCAAATTTTTAAGATCAAACTTAACATTTTAGGATTTAATTCAATTTTTTTTTATTATAAACGAACTCCAAAAACTAGTACGGTACTCAAGTCGGATCCTAACAGTGATGTCTTGTACTTGTGATAGTCATCCCCTGCTGCACATTTAAAAATAGTATCATTGCTTGAATACGTACTATACCCCCGACTTACTTTTCGGCACTATACCGAAAAGTAAATTTGGCCAATTTATTTTACACGTGACTCATTAAAATCGGTTTCACAACTGGTACCAAAAAAATTGGAATTCAAATTAAAAAAGTTAGACAAAAAAGTTGAAATTTCTACTCAAAAAATTGGAATTTTTACTCAAAAAAATTGGAACCCCTACCCAAAAAAGTTAGAACTCATCCTCCAAAAAATTGGAACCTCTACTCAAAAAATTAGAATCCCTATCCAAAAAAGTTGGATCTCATCTCTTTAAGAGTTGAAACTTCTATTCAAAAAAGTTGAAACTCCTACTCAAAAAGTTAGAATCACTGCCTAAAAAAGTTGAAATCCTTACCCAAAAAAATTGTAATCCCTCCTCTAAAAAGTTGGAACCTCTATCCCAAAAATTTAGAACCACCTCAAAAAAATATAATAAAATCCTAAAAAATTAAACCTCATCCCCAAAACTTATAACACAATTTAAAATAGTTGAAATCTCACAAAAACAGTTGTAATCTAGCTAATTCAAGTCTCCCCAAAAATTGGAACCTAATTCCAAAAAATTATACCCCTACCCAAATAGTTGGAAGTATTATTTATAATTTTTTTAATTATTTGATTTTATTCATTATTTTATTTGTTGTTAATAAAAAATGGGATTATTTAAAAAATAATGAATATTTTGTGACTGCAGTAGGAATTTTTTGATTATTTAAAGGATAAAAGTGTAATATTAAGTCTTGATCGGTCGTCCAATTCTTCAACTGGTCTTAATTCTTCTAGTTGTAATTTTTTTATTTTTCAGTTTATATTGTGGTCCACAAATCACAAAAACCTTATTTTTTCTCTTCACCCACTTTCCCGCCCAAACCATTTTTCATTTCTCTTGCCTTTCCTCCATCTCTTTTCCCACCCAAACCATTTTTCACTTCTATTGCCTTTCCTCCATCTCTTTTACCATACATTTTTTTTCCGTTTCACCATATACAAGTATTTGTTTGATTTAGAATTTGATGTTAATATGATGAATTGAATATTAAATATTAATTTGTTTAATTGAATATTAATTTAGTATTAATTTGATGAATTAAATGTTTATTGAATAAAATTGTATGTTACTTTGATGTTGATTTGTTAAATTGAATATTTATTGGATGATTTTCGATGCTAATTTGATAAATTGAGTACTAATTTAATGAATTTGAATATAAATTAGATGATGATAAAAAAAATATAAATTAGACGAATTGAATGTTAATTTTGTGTTAATTTGATGAATTGAATATTAATTGGATGTGATTGAATGTTAAGTTGATGAATTAAATGTTTATTAGATAAAATTGAATGTTGATTTGAAGAATTGAATGTTAATTTGTTATTTATTTGAAAAATTAAATGTTTATTGAAAGAAATTACATGTTACTTTGGTGTTAATTTGTTAAATTGAATTTTTATTAGAGGATTTTTAATGTTAATTGAATGAATTGAATGAATTTGAATATAAATTGGATGAGATTGAATGTTACGTTGATGAATTAAATGTTTATTAGTTGAATTTTAATGTTAATTTAATGAATTAAATGTTGATTTGAAGAATTGAATATAAATTTGATGAATTGAGTATTAATTGGATGAAATTGCATGTTACTTTGATGTTGATTTAATAAATTGAATATTTATTAAATGATTTTTGATGTTAATTTGACCAATTTGCTCCAAAAATAATAACATACCCCAAAAAGTTGAAACTCAATTCATAAAAGTTGTAATCCAACTTAAAAAATATTGCAACACCAATGTTACTCATCTCTAACCATATAACCTACCAAATAATTTGATGAATTAAATATTAATATGGTGTTAATTTGATAAATGAATATTAGTTAGATTAATTGAGTGTTAATTGAATGAATTTGAATATAAATTAGATGAATTGAATAGTAATTTGTCGAATTTGAATATTAATTTGATAAATTAAATGTTTATTAGATGAAGTTGAATATTAATTGGATTATTTTATTAGATGATTTTGCATGTTAAATGTTTATCTGGGACTATTTGAATACAAAATTAAATATTTTAAGGGTTAAATTAAAAAATTAATATTTTAAGGACCAAATTAATAAATATGTATAATTTTAGGAATGAAAGTGTAAGTCTTCATTACTAAGCTACGGCCGGTCGCTTCCTATGACCGGTCTTAATATAAGAAAAAGTTAATTACACTTTTATCCTTAAATTTATATATATTTATGGTTCCTAAAATATTAATTTATCAATTTATTCCAAAAATATTCAATTTTATCCCTAAAATATACTCAATTCATCAAATTTACACCAAATTAACATTCAATTCTTCAGATCAACATTTAATTTTACCTAATAAATATTTAATTCATTAAATTAACATTAAAATTCAACTAATAAACATTTAATTTATCAATGTAACATTCAATCTCATTCAATTTATATTCAAATTCATTCAATTAACATTCAATTCATAAAATTAACATCGAAAATTCTTCCAAAAAAATTCAATTTAACAAATTAACACCAAAGTAACGTACAATTTCATCCAATAAATATTATATAAATAACAAATTAACATTCAATTCTTCAAATCAACATTCAATTTGATCTAATAAATATTTAATTCTTCAACTTAACATTCAATCACATCCAATTAATATTCAATTCACAAAATTAACATTCAATTCATTGAATTTATATTCAAATTCATTAAATTAATACTCAATTTATCAAATTAGAATAAAAAATTATCCAATAAAGGTTCAATTTAACAAATCAACGTCAAAATAACATACAATTTCATTCAATAAATATTTAATTCATCAAGTCGATACCAAATTAATATTCAAGTCAACAAATTAACATTCAATTTCATTGAATAACATTTAATATTCAATTCATCAAATTTATACTAGATAAACATTAAATTCATTATATTAACACCAAATTAAAATTCAACTCATCCAATTAATATTCAATTCATTAAATTAACATTCAATTCATCAAATTAAAATAAAAAATAATCTAATAAAGATTTAATTCATCAAATTAATATTCAATTCAACAAATTAACATTCAATTTCATCTAATAACATTTAATATTCAATTCATCAAATTTATACCAAATAAACATTCAATTCATCATATTAACACTAAATTAAAATTCAATTCATCCAATTAATATTTAATTCATTAAATTAACATTGAATTCATCAAATTAAAATAAAAAATCATCTGATAAAGATTTAATTAATCAAATCAACACCAAATTAACATTTTATTTCGAATAATAAATATTTAAATTAACTATTTAACATTCAATTCATCAAATTAACATGAAATTCTTCAAATCAACACCAAACTAACATTCAATTCATCAAATTAATACAAAATTAATATTTAATTAATTAAATTTGCATTCAATTCTATCTAATAAACATTTAATTCATCAAACTAATCTAACAATCAATTTCATCCAATAAAATTTTAATTTGTCAAATTAACATTCAATTCATCCAATTTACACTGAATTCATTAAATTAATATCCAAAATCATCTAATAAAAATTCAATTTATCAAACCCACACCAATGCAATATAAAAATTCATTGAATAAATATGTAATTCGTCAAATTAAACAAATTAACATTCAATTCAACAAATTAACATTAAATTCATTAAATTAAAATTTGAATTAACTATTTACAATTAAATTCATCAAATTAAGATTCAATTTCATCCAATTAATATTTAATTCATCAAATTAACATTCAATTCATCAAATTCACATTCAATTAATGTAATAATTAATTAATTCATCAAATTATCTTAACATTTAATTTCATCAAATACATATTCAATTCATCAAATTAATACTAAATTAACATTCAATTCATCCAATTTATATTCAAAATCATCCAATTAACACTCAATTCATTAAATTAACATCCAAAATCATCTAATAAAATTCAATTTATCAAACCAACACCAATGTAATAGAGAAATTTATCCAATAAACATTTAATTCATCAAATCAACACTAAATTAATATTCAATTCAGTAAATTAACACTTTGTTTCGTATAATAAATATTCAATTCATTAAATTAACACCAAATTAACATTCAATTCATCAAATCAATACCAAATTAACATTCAATTCATTAAACTAACACCAAATTAATATAAATTGTATGAATTGAATATATATTTGGTATTGATTTCATCAATTGAACATAAATTTGGTGTTAATTTGACGAATGAATATGTATTGGATGAATTTAATGTTAATAGTTAAATTTAAATGTTAATTTTATTAATTGAATGTTTATTAGATGAAATGTAATGTTAATTTAGCGTTGAGTTAATAAATTAAATGTTTATTTGATTAATTTTCATATTACTTTTTTGTTAATTTGATAAATTGAATTTTTATTAGATGATTTTGGATGTTAATTTTGATAAATTGAGTGTTAATTGGATGAATTGAATGTCGATTTAGTGTTAATTTGATGAATTGAATATGAATTGGATGAATTAGATTGTACAAGTGGTATTAATTTGATGAATTAAATATTAATTTGATGAAATTAAATGTTAATTTAATGAATTGAATGTTCCTTTGATAGTATTTTGTGTTGGGTTACACTTTTTTTGGAGTTCCGACAGATGTGGGTGATGGATCCAATAAAAGTAAGAACTGAATTTTTTCAAAAAATTCAATTGTTTCCTTAGGAAACCTCTCGTCCAATTTTTTTTTCAAAAAAATGCTTTGCATCACAAAAATATTTTGTATTCTCAAATAAGTAATATGTACCAGTACAGGGATATAGGGAAGGTAAGAGAAGTGATTTGGGCGGGAAAAGAAGAAAAAGGCGGGAAAGGCAAAAAAATGGTGGGAACGGGTAGAGAGATAAGGTTATTGTGGACCATCCAAAATAAATGAATAAATAAATAACTGGATAAATAAAAACTGTCATATTTTAGGGGTGTAAGTGTAATTTGAATTAAGATCGGCCGTTGAAATGAGAGACCGATCTTGGTGTAATATTACACTTTAATCCTTTCATATTACTTTGATATTATACTTTTAATGTTTTGATATTACACTTTTAACCTTTTGATATTATAATTCATCAAATTAACATCCAAATTAAAATTCAATTCATCCACACTTTCCCTTAATATTTCCCCTCCCCCCAAACTCATCCAATTTTCTCTCTCACCCTCACTCAATGTCAAACATCTTCACGTCTTCTCTCTCTTACTCTCTCTCTCTTTGTTAAGACTTCTCTCTCTCCATGATCTGCCATTACCACAGCCCCACACTACTATTTTGATTTCTATTGTTATTTTATCTGTATGAACCTCTTGTTTCCTCAGCTCATTATCCAAACATCAATGCGGCTGTGGAACTCCTGAAACAATGCTTGTTCTTTACCCTACATGTTAATCTTATTGTTGAATTTCTTTTTTGTTCTTTGAGGTTTAATTATTGTAAATTAGAATTAACAAAGATTCTTTTAATGTATTTAATCATAATTTTCTCAAGGATTATTGAGTTGAATGTTGAGCCATATGATGAAGATCGGGGGACAGGCGAACTACGATGCGTTCAAGTGACCAATGTGGCTGATATCAATGAATGAATAGAACTTATTTACTAAAAATGCTTAATGGTTAAGTTTTGTAATATTGTATAATGTAATGGATAATGATCGATTTTTGCAGATGACAGTAACCACGCATAACACGTCTCTTCCTGCTAGTGAAAGATATAGAAATGGTTGGTAGCTGAGTTTGTAGTATGACTTCCTTTCATATAAGTTCCGCAACGAGTGCAACCTTCGTTTGGGTTGATTTTTTTTTATTAGATTGGACTGGGTTGGTTGAATGTGACATTTTTGTGTAATTGCAGCAAAAGTACAGGTGTGAGATCAGATGTTGTTGTGGTTGATCCTCCTAGGAAGGGGCTGGACCCATCTCTGGTTAATGCGTTGCAGACTATATCATCGGTGGAGCACAAAGCTAAGTTACCCGAAGGGTAGTTCTGTTTCTGTGATTTTGTCCAATTGAAATCTTGAATATCAACGAGGATTCAAGCAATACAATACTTTGAGGACATTTAGCGCTTGGATGGTGCTTACTTTAATTTATTATTTATACTTCAGTCTTAGTTTAAAGCTCAAAAATGAAAAGAGACCTTCGATTCTACGTGCAAGAGAAGCTTCGGTTTAGATTCAAAGTAGAACAACACAGGAGGAAATACGTTCACTATCTCAGATTCTTATCTTTTCTGTATAAGTTGTGGATGGGAAAGTTTTAAAGAGGTGTTTGTGGCTTTTATGCTATACATGGTTCCTGATAATTGTCATGTAGTAAGATCAGATTTTGCTTTCTTTTTCAAAGTGGAAGTGTGAATCATTTTGTAAAACTTCTAATACAACAATTGTCTCACAGGATTGCATGTCATTGCTATCTAGTAAGCCATGACATTTGGACAAAGCCTATGGTTTCAATTTCATCCCATGGAGCATTTTGAGTTAAACTTATATGGTTTCATCTTTGCATGATTGTTTTATCGATTTTGAGTTTGTAACATATTGAGACAAAAGATAAGTGCACGTCCTAATGCAATTGTGCAAATTAATTATTTTTCTTCATAAGTTTTCATATTGTCCAACATATTCATAGGTTCTTGTGAACGCCAAAGATATGAAGTTATATTTGGTTGGCTTCTCAAGAAAAAAATATAAAGGCTCCCATGTGGCTGCCTTAATTTGTGCATCGCATGGACTGCACTATTTGTTATTTTTTACTTTTGCATTACATTCATAATATAATTGATGTTTCATCCATTAACAATGATGCGGGCTATGCTACAACATTGAAGTATTTACCATCTTTAAAAGAGGTTTAGGAGTACCTGTGAAGAAAAAGAAACCAGGAAAAAAGAAATCAAGCCATCGTATCCGTGATTGTCCCAAGTTAGAGCATAAAAAAAAATGCAAATTGCAAGTTCAAGATGAGATTATTTTGGATCATGGGGTTATAGAAGGGAAATTTGAACTATATTTCTTCTATAATTATTTAAAATTTCTACAACTATCATCAGTGTACGAGGTTTTTTTTTTTAATGATTGTAGATTGTACAAGGTGATAATTAACAAATATGATGTTCGTTACAATGAAGATTTATTATATGATTTCACCCTACCAACAGATCCGTAGTATAAATCAAACTCTGAAATCCGCAAAATTTTGAACTCAAACACGTTCATGTAATTATTGTCTACATATAAGTCAAATAAATACACTGATTTGTGGCCAAGTGATTTATACTGTTGAATTAGCCAGTGAAACAATGCAATAAGAACATTAACAACGCTAAACCACACAAATAAATACTCGGAGCTATGAATTTTTGGCTTGGAATCATGCATTTTTCACCCTCTTCATGTATAATCTGTAACTGATTTAGTTTTCATTACCACTTTCTTCTCTCTTTATTTATTGATTTATTGTTGGATCAGGGATAATTCAGTTACATATCCCTCTAATTTTCATGTAACTATAGTCTGATATAATGAAAACATACTTGTATCATTTATTCAACATCATCATGTATAAGATAAAAGAACATTAATGAAAAAAGTAAAGCTATGGAAGCATATAAAAATCCGGATCCAAACATCTCCTCAAGAACTTCATTAGATCATCAAGACTTGATATTTGGTTCCCAACCTAGCAACTCCTTTGCCTTTGTGATGTCTGGTTTTCTCTGGTGGGGATCATCTGGTGTGTTCTCCACAGTTCAAGCTTTATAAATTCATTTGATAATTAAAAAAAAATTGAATTAGTAATAGCTACAAGATCATAATTTCTGCTAAGAAAGAAAAGGAAAAAGACTGAAAGATTGTATTTAAGCACAAATATTATTGTGCATCAAGTCAATCAAAATAACCTGGGTTCCCAATGTTGATTGGCCCAGTATTATCTCCTTCCATAAGTCGGATCAGACCATCAACCTTCAACATTTGTAAAGAAGAGTAAGGCAACCTAGAATTCTGTAGTTCTAACACATTTGAGATTCAATTTTAAAGGCCAAATACACAATGCTCTTCATACCATGTCAGAGACATAACAAAAGCTCTGAGTTTGTGTTCCTGAACAGTCAAGGGTTCATCCCTACTTGAATCGACATAGACAATTAAAACTTTAACTACAACTCTCAACTGTTTATCCCATGCTCAAGTAATGGATGGTGTTGGTGTATACAAAGGAGCATGCTAAGTAAAGAGTTCATAAATATGCATATTTGCGATGAAATCTGAGAACTGCATCAGTTCTTTGAAACTTTTGTGATTAAATTTAGCATACAATCCGCTCGAAAGTCAACCCATAAGTGGGCTCATGTTTAATAAATTTTATTAAACATGATTAAACAAGACTTCTAATCGATCGAATGAATTAATAAGGAAACAGAGTCACTTAATTATCGAACAAGAGCTAAAGTGATAGCTTTTTTACTCCGAGGATGTCCTTGGTCTTTCTTATCATCAATAAAACATATTAATTTTTGATCACAAAAAGGAAGTAATATGCTAACAAGAAGTAACCACTATCATATTTTAGTTTACCTGCTACAACACATAATTCTCATAAATTTTGACAGGTACTCTCTTCATCTAAAATTGTATGTTCCAAATACCATGAAGAAAGGTCCTTCAAGCAAAAGAATAAGGTGCATGTACCTTAGGAGCCCGAACAAGCATGAATTTAAGCATCAATTCCCGAAGAAATGCAGATGTATCTGAGAATCTGGTAGCAACATGAGAGTAAACCTAATCAAAGTCATTACCAACAATATTCACTATCCCAATCTGTCATGATTAAGAAGGATTAAAAAGGTTGTGCTAAGAACATTAATAAAATCAATGTGCTTGAATCATATGAGTTAACTGGTGCTTGATTCCTATTTTCTTTATTGACTAAATCATGAGCACCATTATATGAATATTGTGGGTATGGGGGTTAGGGGAGGGTTTAATACAGACAAGCACAAAGAAATGAAGAAAAGACCGAATAAATCATTGAAGGAGCTAGTCTGGGGAATGACAGTGAATTGTGATCAACTCAAATGATATAAGTAGCCAATGAGATCCAGTGAATAACAATGTGAAATGAAACTCACTCATCTTTCAGCTTCTGAATTTTGTTTGGATCTGTCTCACGAATGTGTTTTTTGAACTACTGCCTCACCATATCAATAACAAGCTCCGTGTTATGTTGCTGCAGATTAATTATAATAGAATAACCATGTTAATATTCCTTCACTTCTAGGTGTTTGGGTAGCAATTCATTCTAAAACCCCAATAGAGCCTCAACTATGAGTCTTATGTAAAGTATAGCTACTCATTCACTTAAGTCAAATTGTGAGACACTAAATTGAACTACCAAGAAAATAAAACAAATTGGTATCTAGTGTGGTCTTTCTAAAACTAAATCTATTAAGGTTAGGGGAAAAATATTCATTTTTTTTTCCTTTTTTGATCAGCAACAAAGAGATTTTAGTAGAACTGAATAGAAAACACATGAAGGACAAGATTCCAAAATTTTTTACCCGAAGTAAAAATTAAAATCAAAAGCAAAATATATCTCACAAACATATTTAGCTATTTGGAGGCATTCCTGATAGTGCTAAAACACCAATATATTAATTAATAAAAAACATCAATCCTTGCTATAGCTAAAACACCAATCCTTGCTATAGTGAAAACATGCATCGATTAGATCATATGAATAAAAAATAAAATTAACACAAATAATTTAGCCTTTAGATTAAAAAAAATCTCCCGCTAGTAAAAAAGCCAGAAGCTTGTTGGGCAAGATGACTTAATATCTTCAGTTTCATGTTCTTTCTTTACCCTAAATATAAAATAAACTATTAACCACAAAAATGGTTTCACCATATAAATTATGCTATTAACTTAAAAAAGCGTTCACTTACATTATATCTGATCAAGACTTGGATTACCAATGGATTATCAAAAACAATGTTTACCCAAAAAATAAAATAATGAAATTTCACAATAATCTTTCAGACTCAACAAAATCTAAACCAAACAAACAAATATTTTTGTACTGTGAAAGAGATAGAGGGAAGGCAAAGAGCAATAATAGTCTTTAAGTGGGAAAATGGGTGGGAGGAGAGATAAGGTTTTTGTAATTTGTGGATCTTCACTTAGATAATAAAAAAATAATATACTGTAATATGTGAGGTGTAAGTGTAATTTATAATGTAAAGCATTTAGGACCGGTCCAAGAAATGGGAGACCAATCCTAGGTAAATATCACCCTTTTATCCCTTAACTATAACACTTTTATCCCTTTTTTTCTTAACTATCACATTTTTATCCCTTAAATAATCAAAAAAATCCACAAAAATATTCAATTTTTTTATAAATAGTCCCAATTTTTATTAACAAAAAAAATTAAATAATGAATAAAATCAAAAAAATTAAAAGAATCGTAAATAATGCTTCCAATTGGGTCAAGTTATAATGCTTTTGGATTGAGTTTCAATTTTTTGGGTGACTCCAATTTGCTACATCAAAAAAATTCTACTGTCCAAAAATATTCAATATTTTTTAAATAACAACAAATAAATAATGAATAAAATCAAATAAATAAAAGAATTGTAAATAATGTTTTGGTGTGATTATAACTGGTTATAATTTTTTTTGAATTAGGTTCCAATTTTTTTGGTGAGTCGAATTAGCTAAATAAAAAAAAGTTCTAAAATATTGAATATTTTATAAATAATTCTTTTTTTTTATTAATAATAAATAAATAAATAAATAAAATCAAACAATTCAAATAATTGTAAATAATACTTCCAACTATTTGGGTCAGACTTATAACATTTTTGGAGGTTACAACTCTTGAGGGAAGGTTCCAACTTTTTTGAGGTTCCAACTTGGGGTGGGTTCAAACAGTTGGGGGAAGGGTCCAACTTTTTTGAGTAGGGTTCCAATTTTTTTTTGGTAGAAGTTTCAATTGTTTTGATAGGGGTTCCAACTTTTTTGGGTTAAGTTCTAACTTTTTTGGTTTGAGTTTCAATTTTTTTGGATAGAGGTTCCAACTTTTGTAAGTAAAGGTTTCAACTCTTCAAGCAGGGGTTTCAACTTTTTTGGGTAGGGTTTATAACTTTTTTTGGGATGGATTCCAACTTTTTTGATTAAGAGTTTCAACTTTTTTGGATAAGAGTTACAATTTTTTTGGGGAAAGATTCCAACTGTTGGGGGGTAGGGTTCCAACTTTTTGGGTTGAGGTTTCAACTCTTGTAGGAGAGTTCCAACTTGTCCAAGGTTCCAACTCTATAGGTGGGTTCTAATAGTTGGGGAGGGTTCCAATATTTTTTGATAGGGGTTCCAACTTTTTTGATTGGATTCCAACTTTTTTGGGTAAGGGTTCCAACTGTTTTTGGGTAGGGGTTCCAATGTTGGGGGTAGGGTTCCAACTTGTCCAAGGTTCCAACTCTATAGGTGGGTTCTAACAGTTGGGGGAGGGTTCGAATATTTTTGGATAGGGGTTCCAATTTTTTTGGATAAATGTTTCAACTCTTGAGATAGGGATTCCAACTTTTTTGTAGTAAATTTCAACTTTTTTGGTTAGGGGTTCAACTTTTTTGGTAGGTAACTTTTTGGGTAGAAGTTACAACTCTTGTGGGGGAAGAGTTTCAACTTTTTTAGAGGTTCCAACTCTTGGTGGTTTTCACAGTTGGTAGGTTCTCACAGTTGGAGGTGGGTTTTAACTTTTTTGGGTAGTATTCCAACTTATTTGGATAGAGGTTCCAACTCTTGGGGTATGTGTTCTAACTTTTTTGGATAGGGTTCTAATTTTTTTGGTTAGGGGTTCAACTTTTTTAAGTAGTGTTCTAACTTTTTGGTAGAGGTTCCAACTCTTATGGGGGGAGGGTTCTAACTTTTTAGAGGTTCCAACTCTTGGTGGGTTTTAACAGTTGGGATAGGGTTCCAACTTATTTGGGTAGGGATTCCAACTTTTTTGGATAGAGGTTACAACTTTTTCGGTTGGTGTTCTAACTTTTTTGGATATGGGTTCCAACGTTTTGTGTAGATGTTCCAACTCTTGAGGGGTTCTAACTTTTTTTGGATAAGATTTCCAACTTTTTTTTGATGGGAGTTTCAACTTTTTTTAGTAAGGATTCTAATATTTAGTAGAGGTTCAACTTTTTTAGAGTGAGTTTCAACATTTTTGGTAGAATTCCAACTCTTGGGAAATGATTCCAACTTTTTGTGGATAGAGTTACTAGGAGGTTCCAACTTTTTGGGTTTACCGATTGGAGGAGAGATTCAACTTTTTTGACAATGGTTTCATGTTTTTTGGTTGAGGTTATTTGTCAAATCCTTCTCTTTTTCATTACGTCCTACTCTTTTTCATTGCCAGTTTAGCAGGTAATCGATATCCACTTTTCAAACTGATCAACGGCTATAAAAACAAAAAAATTACATCAATGGCTTAAATAAAATGACAGTACCGCACCGAAAAGTAAAATTCGATATTGCAGTCTGACCCGAATGATTAGGACCACACCAAAACCGGTTCGGTTGATTGCAATGTTCAGCCATTATGCTCAGAACACAGTTGGGGACCCCATGAAACTTGACTAGGATTTGTCTATCGCCTGTAATCAACAATATGGCCCCATCGCCAACTCTTGGCTGGACCCACTTTGAGGGAGACGGTAAAACTCGTCAATAACCGGCCTTGGATATTTGGATCAATCATAAAAAAAAAAACAATTGCTTCAACAAATCTGATAACCATGGGTGTTCAGATGGCCTCACTAATACCGGATCCAACCTTTTGTTCGTGTCAGAAAATCACAATGAATTGACAGAAAATATACCAGTAATTTGTCAGAAACAGGGACAATGGCTGTCATAGCAAAAAAATACCCACAAAAAGCATATTCTCATCGCATTTGCACCCTTCAATCATCAATTTTCCTATGCAAAGCAAAGATGTTAAACGGAAAATTTATCCACATATAAAGTTAGCAACAGATAAATACTTCAGAAAATGTATACGGTCGAAGAGGCAAGCATATGCTCTGTTAAAGGCAAAAAGGGCATCTTTAAAACAATAAATCACTTGGCTTCAAAAGTAAAGCACATTCTCAGCAGTTGAAATTAAAACCCCACAAGAACTTATGCAACAAGTTCATCATCGGAAAGGTGATGCTGTTTAAGCAGGAATAAGAAGTTCTGCATTATACTTATTCATTTCCAGCCATGAGAATCAACTGGCATCAAATTAACAATAATGAGGCGCCTATCAACCAAGAAACTCATTGTTTTTCATTCTGGGTTGGTGAAGAAGCCGTTGATGGAAGGCATGATCTCTGGAGACTTATTGCGGACAAACTTTCTGAGGGCATGTTCAGCATATTTTTCTCCTTCAGCAAAGTTATCCAGTATTCCTGCAGTCCTATTTTCCTTGGTTACCCTTTGTTTGCAAACAGAAAGATGAGTCAGCAACTAATTGTTGTAGTAGTAGTATCTAAACATAATGCATTGCTGTTATGATGTGGTTACAATACTATTGCTTTGACACATTTGATGCACATAAATGTTTCTATTTTTGGCCTAAAATGCTTGATAACTAGATCACCTATAATACAACAGTGAGAGGCATGAGAAGATTCCATAAATTTGAGTAGGTAAGATGTCTGCATAACTTAAAAGTTTAGTAACACTTTCTCCTACCCCAAGCCACGCAAAGGGCAAATCCAACCAGACCCTTCTGAGTAATATGTTCTATTGTAATAATAAAAATTCTATGTAATAATGGAACTATAAAGGCGAAAAAAAAACCACGAGATACACCCAAGTGTTGTACTTCGATTTGAGAATTGAAGCATCACTGTTGGTAGTATAGTTTCTAAAATTTTAAGCTAAAAATTAGGGGTGTTCAAATTTCCTACCGGCCACAAGTTCCTACCCTACATTACTCTACTGAACAGCTAGCCGCAAAAATCGGGTAGAAATGCGCAAGAGTTTTTGGTCTTCCGACAATTTTCGGGTAGGA
Source organism: Ilex paraguariensis (assembly GCA_963454935.2). Classification (NCBI taxonomy): domain Eukaryota; kingdom Viridiplantae; phylum Streptophyta; class Magnoliopsida; order Aquifoliales; family Aquifoliaceae; genus Ilex; species Ilex paraguariensis. The sequence goes on along the minus strand of CAUOFW020000943.1, from coordinate 76,575 downwards.
ATGCAGAATAGCCATTCATTTTCGCATTCCTACCCTATCCTACCTGCAATAATTTTTTAATATATATATAAACTAAAAAAATCCTAACTACAGGCGGAACAATTATGATTTTAATGTATTTCATATGGTTTAAAGTTTAAACTTAAATTAATTGTTATTGTATTTGTATAACAATTATGGTAGATTGATGTTCATATTTTCTTGTGTTTTATTATAATTCTTGTTGTAGTTATTTTAAATTTTAGTGTTAATTGATTTATTGTGTTGTTAAATTGGTGAATGTTATTTAATTAAATTGTTAAAATTATCCAAAAATTAATTGTTACAAAAATATTGACCCGATTTCCTACCCGACTTCTTACCCGATTAATCGGGTAGGAATACCACACTTGTCAGGTAGGGTAGGCCAAGAAAAAACTCTTCCGCAAAATATCGAGTAGGAAGACGGAAGAGCATATTTTCTACCCACAGGATAGGGTGAACACCCCTACTAAAAATTAAACTGTCTGGTATGCAAAAGCCACACAAGTTGACAAAAGAAAATGGGAGCCATAAAATCAATGAGTGTTTGGGTTGGGCCATATAGCTCAACTGAATGATGTTTACCCCAATTTCCCCAAACTACAAAATCCAATCTAAATTAGAAGAGAAGTAAATTGTTTATCTTACCAAAATAGAATTTAAATGAAGGGGGAAAATATGTACAGGGGACTAATAAGATTAGGCCAAAGCCTCCAGCAACAGAACTGAGGGAAAGAGAAAATAATAGCAGGCATTATAATAACACATGGATTTGGCAGATTTGATTGATTAGCTGATGTTTGAAAATAAAGTCAGTCTTAGCAACAGGAGCATTTCTCCAACCAGATACCGCCACAACCCAAACCAGAATGTCAACATAACCAACAGTATCCTCTAATGCAATATACCTTGCCCCCATCACTACCTCAAACCAATGACACTTCATAAACCATACTGACCCTGTCTTTTTATTATCTTACAGGCTAAGAAGCATGGACACATACACGAAACACGGATACGATCTAACATAGACAAGCAAACACAATATTTCTTAAAAAAGTAGGACACGAACACGTTAGAAATAATTGTATTTTATATGCAAAATTAGATAAATTAAATACTTTATGATAAGTAAATATTCCATCTTTTTTTATATTAAAACATCATAATAGTCGGTAACTATCAAATTTTTTTGTAGTCCATGTATACCTAACATACATAATTTATATAACTGCTTTCATTTTCTCAATTCCTCTTTTTTTAAAACTTTTACGCGTTTTTTGTTTTTATTATTAAACTTCGAGTACAATCTGCACATGTATAATCTAAATAAATTATGCATTCTCTAATAGTATAAGACACTTGCTAGTCAAATTAACAACACATTTATTGTTTAGTAAATAAACATGGCCTAAAGAAGTGTCAATACATCACCAATGCAATATCAGACATGCATCAGAAATTAAAATTTTATCATTTAATTATCGAATAAATTTATCCGACATGTGTCCGAGGTGTATCGCTGTGCTTCATATTTTACATGGATCTCAAAATATCCAAAATGCCTGACCTTCACAAAATTCATCTTTTTTTTTGAACATATGATTGATAAAGAAACTATTTGTCTAGAGGCACAGGCCCAAAGAAATGAAATACAAGTTCATCCTCAAATCGTAAATAAATTGGCAACATAAAGGGTGGAGAGAGAAAGAATACCTGACTTCAGGATTGATGCAGATGTTCCGCACCAACTGCATTCCGCATATCCCCACGGCTACTCCTACGGCCGCAAACAGAGGATACACCTACATACAATTGAAAAACACTTCGAACAATCAGATCCACTCAACGAATCAAAAGATCTCCCGCAACAAACTCGCATAACCCTAAAATCTTAAAACTATAGCCTATCTATACATCCATGGACACTCAAGAACACAGATTTGACAGCGATGTGAAAAATCAACAGCGATTTAGAGAGTTTAAGATACGAACCTCGGGCCTCAGCCACCGATTGAGAGTTGACGAAGCCATTGGAGAAGCCCTGAAGACACGGTATGAAAAGCAGAATAGCACACAACAGCTAATGAGAATCGGCAATTCAGAAATGATGACGACTTAAGCGCAGTCGCCTTCTTATACGATCGATAGAAACGGAGTTAGGGCCTGGGCCGGGGTAATCCGGGATGTCAGCCACCGGCCCATTTTGGCCCAAAAAACGAATAAATATTGGCTACAACGAGAAAACACGTTAGTTGTACCATGTGGTATATCCCTTTATTAATAAAAAATAAGTCAGCAAGTGAGCCTTATTAAAATTTATAATTATCCAACCATATAACATATAACTATCCAAAAAACATAGGTTTGTCGGGCATTAAATTAGGTGTTGATTAGGTTCTTAAAATAAGTTCATATGATTTTAGTCACATAATTCGTGTAATCAGTCGATGTTCTGGTGCTTTATGGTTGAATTTGCGCTTTAAAATCAAATTCTTTGTGAATTCACATTCTTATTTTATAAAATTTGTGAATTCGATTAATTCGCACTCTTACTTACTTATATGTTTACTCATTATTATTCAAATTTTTATTTGAAAAGTGTTGAATCATGTCTAAATATACATATATAAATAGTGATATTTCTAAACTAAAATTGTCATTTTAAGATTTTATAATCAATTTATATTTAAAATCAAATAATTTATTATATAGTTGTGCACGAACATTAATATTTAATATTTTATTGTTAAGTAATTTTTATGAGTGAATGCGTGTTTATGTGTAATAAATATTTTGCTCTCAAGGTATTCCAACTTTTAAATTTTTTAAAATTTTACCCTTTTATCCTTCTGCTCTCGCTCTCGCCCGCGATTCCGCTCTACGTGATTTTACCATATAACATTGTTCTTGTTTTAATTCAGAATTATTTCAATTAATTTTATCGGGCCAAATATACTGGACCTCATCTCCGAAAAGCTCGTTCTAGCCTAGCAGAATTTTGTGTTGCCTGTGGGCCGCCACATTAGGAGCTAACTCATGGCCCAATCCTTCGGTTAATGGGTCAGCTCATGGGTAGTGTACTCTTTTGTCGAGCCTTATTCATTGATTGAATATTCAATGTACGGATATTACCAGATCATCGTCGACAAGTGTTACAACCAACCACTTAAAAAAGGATTACACATGGCTAGTGAATCTTATTTAATTTAATAACCGTTAATAATCACCACATTTAAATGGATGCAATAACTATTATATGCTGATTTTTTATTAAGTGACATATCACGGAAAAATGATGACGTGACATTAACGTTTAAATTTACTTGCACAAAATATACTAATACATAATCAACAGTCAAGTGTGCAATACAGAGTAATTAATAAATAATTAATAAAGTAATCAATAACAGAAGGCAGAGATCAGACGACACGAGAACGTATAGTAATTTGGTTAAGGTAATCTGCTCCACTTTTGAAGGCGGTTATGGTGGCCGGAGTTCTTTATTAATAGAGCAAATGGTGGAGGAGAGAGTAAGGAAATAAAAGTACGCTCAAGGTGAGGTGAGGTATCTCTGTGTGAGATGTAGAGGTGTGTTCCCCTTATGTGTCGATGACTTACAATTTATAAACACAAAGCCTTGATTGAGGTAATGACGTGATGGTAAATATACTAGTTCTTCTGGAATGATAGTTACATCTAAAGATAGATATAATTAAAGATAACTTTGATCTTTGAGAGTGACTATTCCGATAATTGCTCCCCACATGCTCTAATATTCTTAGACTCTTTAAACTTTGGATTGGGCTGAATCTGTAAATTGGGCTTGACCCACTTTGTAGCAAATTGAGGCTTAATTAATTGGTTGGGCCTGTCCAGTCAAATTTGAGCTCATCAAAATTTACCCTTTTTAAATCTTTTAAATTATTTGTTATGATATTGAAAAATAAAATTTAATATTGTAGTATTTTCCTTACCAGTAGCATTGTAATGAACTCTTTTGCATCAACATCACACAGATGTTGTGGTGCCGGGAATGTTGTGGCCTATGCAAGCTATGGCCACCAATAACATGTAATATACGTAGGTGGTCCACTTTTCATGCGGCCTTGTTTGCCTGATATTGTATAGTGGTTCCCACTGGTCCCTCATACTCTAATCCATAACCATTTTGTTGTTTTTTTCGTTTATAATTTGTGGCCTGCTTTGCTTTTATAATGAGTTTGCCTGGTTTGAGATATTTGCCAATTTTACCAAATAACCCAATCATTTCAGCTTGTTTCTCCTTTTTGAGCATTCACTCAATATGCATTTAATTAGATCATAATCTTTGTGGTAACCTTATCCTCTGTTTTGTAAGGAAGACGAAAAATTAGAAGAATAAAAAATATGAGAGATACATTTTCTATCCTTCAAGAATGAAAAGTAGGAAAAATACATTTTTTTTTCCTTTGTGTTTGGTTAGATGAATAAAAAATAAAAATAATTATTTTTTTTTGTGCAGGCTAAGATTAGGAGTGACAATAAAATCGTGTCATGTCAGATTCGTGCTGAGTTATTACGGGTTTGTATCAAATATTAATCAAACTTAACTTAACTTATTTAACTAATTGTGTCGTATCGAGTTGTGAGTCGACCTGTTTATTTTCGTATTGAGTTCGAGTCGTGTCGTTGTGTTGAGTCGAAAATTTTCACCCTTAATTAAGATGGAAAAATATTTTTTTTAATTTAAAATTTTTTATTGTTTTATTTTTATTTTTAAATTTATTTTTTTAAATATATATATATATATATATATATATATATATATATATTTTACCATTGTATTTTTATATAAAATTAATAGATATATAAATAAATATAGACAAATAAGATACATTTTAACATAAATAATTAATTTTTCATCCACTTTTCTTTCGATTTTGGAGGGATTATTTTTGGTGAGTTAGAAGGAAAGTTAATCTATCCACTTTTTCATCCTTCTTTATTAAATATGATATTTTATTTATCCTTTTAATTTTTTATCATTCTAATTTTCTATCGTGTCAAACGGAGCATTAGGATTCAATTCAATACACGTTACTGAGTTATTACATGAAATATATATGTACTAGTTAGTACTTAAAACATGAGGGGCCTAGGCCTAGTGATGATTCCGTCTCTAATTATTAGAGTTGGGACAAAATTTAGGTATCGAATTATTTATTAATTTTTGGGGTATTTACATTTTTTGTTGGGCATAATTTATGAACTTTTTTAGCGTTCAATCGCATTTTGAGTTTCATTTACTATATTTTTTGGAGTATCACTTTTAAAAACTTGTCATTTTTTGCATACATTTTGGGTTTTTTTTTTTTCATATTTTTTGTACTGAAAACTTAAAAATCCACACCATATTGTTTACTTATATGTTATATTCTTTTTATTTGGTGAATTATAATTGGAGGGTTATATCAGGTAATAATAATAATGTAATTTAAATTTAATTTATTGACATAATAATGTAATTATAGAAGAATTATTAGATCAACACTAAATTTCAATATTTGATGAACCTTACAATCAATTCAAAAATCACATACTAATCAACAAATTATATCAAAAAATTAAGGGTTAATCTCATTTTACACCCCGAAAGATAGTTCGAATCTCAATTTATACCCTCAAAGAGCAAAAATCTCAATTTGCACCCTAAAAGATAGAAATTTGTATCAATGTGCACCCCCAAAGATCAAAAATCTCAATTTGCACCCTCAAAGATAGAAATCTATATCAATGTGCACTCCCAAAGATAAAAAATCTCAATTTGCACCCTCAAAGATATAAATTTATATCAATGTGCACCCCAAAGATAAAAAATCTCAATTTACACCCTCAAAGATAGAAATTTATATCAATGTGCACCCCCAAAGATAAAAAATCTCAATTTGCACCCTCAAATATAGAAATTTGTATCATTATGCACCTAAAATTAAATTGATAAATTATACCTAGATCCTCTCATGTTTGTCACTTAATCATTTGAACCTCTTTACATTTAGAATATTACTCCTATATCTCATGACATTTATGCACGTACAACATGTAACCCACTTTCATTGATATTTGTTAATATAACCATTAAAAAATATAATTTTATCCTAATAAAAAATTATAATTTCATATTACCCTTATTTTATGGGTCCAATATACTCTAAAGTTCAAAATCAAGTTTACCATTTGAATGTCTAATAAAATGTAGATATTTATATAGTATTTTTCATATTTTCTTTTTTATAAATATCTACATTCTATTAGACATTCAAATGGTAAGCTTGATTTTGAACTTTAAAGTATATCGAATCCACAAAATAAAGGGTAATATGAAATTATAATTTTTTATTAGGATAAAATCATATTTTTTAAAGATTATATTAATAGATATCAACGAAAAGTGGTTATGTTTACACATGTACAAACCTCATGAGATATAGGGGTAATATTCTAAATGTGAAGGGGTTCAAATGATTAAGTGACAAACATGAGGGGATCTAGGTATAATTTATCAATTTAGTTTTAGGTGCACATTAATACAAATTTCTATCTTTGAGGGTGCAAATTGAGATTTTTGATCTTTGGGGGTGTACATTGATACAAATTTATATCTTTGAGGGTGTAAATTAAGATTTTTGATCTTTGAGGGTGTACATTGATACAATTTTCTATCTTTGATGATACAAATTAAAATTTTTAATCTTTGAAAGTATAAATTGAGATTTAAACGATCTTTCAGGGTACAAAATAAGATTAACCCAAAAATTAAATCTCAATAACATTGATTAACGTGACAATGTTGGTGGCATGCCCAAATATTTACTACTATGAGTGGCTTGGCAGCACTGGGTTCCGATGATGGCGAATCCGTAATATGGTGGAACAAGAGGGGTACAACCAAGTCAGAAAACAAATAAAACAAGTGAAAAATTGATGGTCTGATAATCGAAGGGGAGAGACCGTACAAGCTTCGCCTGAGGCACCAACCCACACAAAGAAAAGCTTGATAACCTTCTGAAGCTTTTCCACTAATGGCCGCTACAACCAATGCTTTCCTTCTCTCTCCCCTCACCGACCGATCACTCCAGCCCCTCCACCCACCGCAATTACCCTCTCCATTTTCCCACCACTTCCTCATCCGACCGTTGCTTCCCGCCATCGCCGCAAAGAAACGCTGTTCCGCTGTCGTCAGTTGCTTAATCTCCGGCGTCGACGGTGGTGGAGTCTCCGATGACTTCTTATCCACCAGGAAGCCTGGTTTCGATGGCGAATTCGAAGTTATTGCCAGTATGCTCAGGAGAATCCAACCTTTGGACACTTCGATCATCTCCAAGGGCGTTTCTGATTCCGCCAAGGACTCCATGAAGCAGACGATCTCTACTATGCTAGGGTTGCTGCCATCGGAGCAATTCTCCGTCACAATTGGGGTTGCCAAAGACCCTCTCGATAGGCTCATCTTTTCTTCAATCATCACCGGGTAATTACTTTCAAATTAAAATTAACATTATATGCAACAATTGTTAGATGTAGTTATCTATCAAGTTAATTGTTGTACAGAGAGTGATTTAGTTGGCGAATTTTTAGGTGTACTCTGTGGAATGTGGAGTATAGGATTTCATTGACGAGGAATCTTGAGATATCACCGGATAGTTCGAACAGGTCGATTTTCCCAGAGAATAATGGTATTTTGGAAGTGAAGCGTGAGGAGAGAGAGGATGTGGGTGACGAGGTTGGTGTTGGTGGGTCTGTTGAAGATTTAGAAAGGAACAACCTTCAAAGTAGTCAGGCTTTGTCTTCGGAGGCTTTGAAATACATTGAACAGCTGGAATCAGAGTTATCTACGGTCAAGCAGGTGAGAATCTATTCTCTTCTCTCTGTCAACAGAGTTAGATTTCAGAAATAATATGGAATTTGGGGAGTTGATAAGTTCTTTGATTTGTCTTAAGGATTTTTTTTAATCCCCTCCCCGTCTGGTCAAAAGCAAACCATTTATGCAAAGACTAGGGTATTCATGTGGGACAGGACATTGTTAGCACTTGAGCTACCCTTTAAGGTTGTCTTAAGGATTGCCAACCAGTTTAGAGAAGGATGCCGTGGGCACTTACTAAAAGTTAGTGCAAAGCTCAATTACATGTATACAGATTGTTATACTGCTATTCATTTAGTGTGGGTTATCAAAGTGTTCTTTAGAACTACAAGCCGCAAGGTTTTCAACTACTGACTACTAAAGATATATGATACTCACCCGACGTAGTAATGGTGGGAGTCTTCTTCCAATTTATGCTGATAAGTGATGCTGTCTCAGGAACTGGATGCCTGCAAACAAGACAATATGCAAATGGAGTATATGAGACAAAGTAACAATGATTTGTTAGAGTACTTACGGTCCCTGGAATCTAATATGGTAATGACTCAACTTTTGCAGTTTAAGCAGTGATTTTATGGTTGAGAATGGATTCGTTAATGCTCAGAACAAATTTTCTCATATGTCATTTTGTTTCAATAGGTTACTGAACTATCTAGACCATCATCATCAGAGGTGGAGGAAATTATTCACCAACTTTCTCAAAATATATTGCAAAGATTCTTTAATGAGGAGACAGTCTCTAACTTTATGGGAGATTCAGGTATTGAGGGTACAGAAAACTACCAAAACGGTGGTGATGAATTCTGTGATACTGTAGGGACTTCCAGGGATTATCTAGCAAAGCTGCTTTTTTGGTTAGTATCTTGTCATCTGTCTTCCTTTATTGCTCTTCTTCATTTGCTTTGACCTTGTGAATTCGAAAAAAATTGAAGGAGCCAACAATGTTTGTGATTTATCCCAAATATTATACTAAAGAAAAAACTTCTCTTTGCACTTGATGTAATTAGCATACACTCTTAATCATGTGTTCTGCCAGAGTCTGATTGTGTTGTGGCTCTCAACTGTTGGTGTTTTATTTATAAAAATAATTTCTACCTGATATCATATGTTTAAGGAGCCCTTGTGGTTGCAGGTGTATGCTATTGGGTCATCATTTAAGAGGCTTGGAGAACAGGCTGCATCTAAGTTGTGTTGTTGGCTTGTTGTAAGTAAAAAGTACAAAGAGGGATTTATATTCTTCCGTTTTTATTTTTTCTTGGGGTGTTTCTTTATCAATTTTGCTATATATCTGTATTGAATTTTCTTATTCTGGAACAAAACTGTGAATATCATAATAACAATTAATCATTGCTTCTCATTTTAAGGAACTTCTTTACCTTCACACCATTATAATTTTACCATAATAGGAGTAATGTCTAGATGCATAGTAATCTTTTAAAGTAAAAACACCATTTGCTCATCCCAAATTCTGACAAACCTGGGGATGGGGTCAACCGAAGCAGCTGCATTATTGATCTTGTGAAGCGACTATCCTCATATTGAGTTGCATTTGAGCCAGGGATTGCCCTTGGGGACGAGTGACCCATGAAAGAAATCCTCAGTGACTGGTTGAAGGTCTGCTGATCATCTTATGTCTACATTCAGGAACCTCAGTATTATCTTAGTGGAATTAAAGAATTTTGTTTTTACCAGGGTTATCGACTTGGCGGGCCCTCTGGCTACTTTAGATGCCTAGGTGTGGAAGTTATTTAGTCTTTGCCTCTTTGGGGTCCAATGAGATTGGATAGCCACGGCGAGTTTTGAATATTTTGCCCTAAGGTATGGCTTGGGCAGTATGTCTTTCTACTGTTACTTTTGTTTGAAACCTGTAGTTGCCAGCAGTTGTGCCATTATCTTACTCCTGTAACGGTAATGAGATAGTCCAGAGGTATTAGGCACATACTTCATGAAGCACACGTTGGAGAATCAAAATGCTTAGTATTGAATCAATAGTAATGAACAAAACTAGTATTGGTTGCAACTGCCGTTCATGGTGGTCAGGAATGCCCTCGGTTCTACAGAGATCATAAGGTGCAGAGAATAACAACTGGGCAAGACGGTCAAGCCTTGGCCATGGCTTCCCCTTGTCGACCCAGAGCATCAAAGTAACTGGATCCGCACAAAGCCCATGTTGGTCCCCCCCAACGATCAATGGCCCCGTTGAAAGTATCCACCCTATCCAGAAAGATCTTCCAAACAACACACGGTGTTGTACAACAGAGGATCTCTGCCCTCTGAAAATACTGAGCAACAAAACAAACCGTGAACCCATTTAAAACTCAATGTGATTTCCACACAACATATGCTCCCTAGTCAAAACAACCAAAAAACCTATGCGAGGGAAACAATATTTAAGACATGCAGGTGCAGGAAAGGGAGAAACTGCGAACATGGGAAACAAACATGAAATGATGAAACCTTCAAGAAAGAAGACCAAATAAGTATGTCAAATAAAAGCAAAATTAGCACCTTACATATAGGGAATTCAGCTGCCCACTTTGCAAGGTTTTGATGAACTTGTGAAATCATGTACTGAAACCATCATATTAACAATATATATGGCAAAATACTTGAGGCAAGAGGTCAAGTTCCAAAGGGAAAAAGCACAATTTGAGAGAGAGAGGTTGATTTTAAAATTTTGATGATACATTCACATGAACCACCAAAGAAAACTCTGCAAAGAGAGAAAAAAAAAACGAAAAAGAGTATGAAAACTCCTAGATACCTGAAAACGCTACAACTACAGTCACGTTTTCCTCGATGGCAAATCAAAATTCTTGCAATGACAAAACATGACTGACACAGGACAAAGATGAGAGACTCCATGTGCATTATAATTCTGAAAACAAAATTAACTCTTTCTAAGATCTCATACTCATGCTAAGACCGACCCACTGGGGATTAAAGCCTACATCTCCTTTTAAGGATCATAATTCTTTCTGCGGCAGGGACATAGCCCATCTGTCTCAAGAATCCTTTTGTGACAAAAAAGACATATCCTGAATCCACGAGGACATGGAAGAAAGCTCAAGTCCGTGAGATCAAAATCCTCGCAACAAATCAGGCATGAGGAAGGTTGGGTCATGATGCTTTGACATGCCCAAGAAACAGAACCATTACTAGAATCAGTTGTAAAACTACAATGCTTCTTCACACTGGGCAGACTACGAGGGCGATAAACATCATCAGGTTGCCATGCCCGACGATTCACCTGACCCCTGGAAATCACTTCCTTACTCTCTCTTTCTGATAAGCTGACTCCAGAATTACTAGGCTCAGTTAATCCAATCTTCTTTCCAAACCCTGAAAGAGGTTCTAAATTTGGGTTATTCTGCTTTTCGTTGAAGGTCAGAGCATCAGCAACGGCCTCCCAATCGTCCAGGCAACCGTCATCCTCTTCTGTTTTGCTGACATATCCAGGGCAACATCGGCCACTGGCACTGCTGCAACAGCTCTCAGAAAGATCTTTCATTGAGCCATCTAGAACGATACTGCTTCCAACGGCACTACTCATTAAGCAGTCCAAATCACTGTCATGAACATCTGATCCCTCAATATCTACCCCCTTTGACCTCACTTCCAAACTCTCTAATGATCTGTTCTCCATATGAGAAATCAGCAAAGAAGAGGGATGAGATCCACCCTGCCCACCTGAACCCACTTTGCAGCTCATGTTATTTGCTGCGTTAATTATTTCACTTTCAGATTTGCAAGTCAATCTAAATTCATTTTCAACAAACGGATTTAAGAGAAAGCAATAGTTCTTTCCTTTTGTAAACTAATCCGTTGGCATATCTTCTTACACTTTATGGTTTTACAATGAAATTGCATCACTAACCCACCACATTCGCCATTTACCGTTGCGCTTATTATACTTTCAGTTTGCACTTGTGACCAACTAGTGAAAAAGTTCTCAAATACAGTTCACCAGAAGATACTTCAAGTAATATTGCATTTTATTACAATGAGAGGAAGAAAATAAACCATCAACAATTAACCTATGTTTAATTGCTGGACAAAGGAGGAAATAAAATACCCACAACTATGAGCCCTGCAGGAAAGCAGCACCCAAAGCATTATGGACCTAAAATCTTGTGCTCCTACCCTTTCTTGATAGGAAACCAAGAACAAGAAGAAAAAAATGTATTGCATCAAAATTAAAACATCAACCCAACTCAACAAAAGACTTAATCCCAACTATTTGGGGTCGGATAAATTAAAACATATTCATAAAATACATAGTCTGAACAAAACCCAGCATTCATATAGAGTTATAGGTGTATATTGTGGGGACATATTGCTCGATAAGAGCCAAAACTAACTCCAAATTTTCTAACTTATTCTACATTTTCCCAACAACCAAACAGAACCAGAAGATACAAGACCTGTGCGTGCAGGATCTTACACAATATAAACACGAGGACATATCTCTCCCGTGGTGAACACGTATTCGAAATTGGGCGGTTGATTTTGCTAGTTGAACAAGTTGTGGGGGTCGAAGGTGGATAATCAATCGTTGGTATGAGTCGCCTGAGTGATCCTGGAAAACTGAAGAGGGTTCCTGGAACAAAGAAAAACAGGTTAGAAGGGCGCCGGAGTGTTTTTCGGTGTATCCTTTCCGACGATCAAGTCAGTTCTTTGAGAGAGGGGAAGAAGGGAACACTATATGAAGGTTGAGAGAGGGTTTATTGCGTACCTCATTATGTGTTTTGTGAGGAATATGTATACCTTAAAAACTCATGATTGCTGTCAGTATGGTCAATAGGTGATCATTAGAGGTGGGTAACGTGCGCACTGGTTTTTAGGAGAAATGACATCTTCCTTAACTGCTCGGGACCCCGAGCAACCAATGCATCACCCTCGGTTTGTTGAGCGTTTAATGACCTTCACTCGGCAGAGATATATTAAATGCTCGGTCACAGGAACATTCATTGTCTTTCACTTCCGGGTCTTCACGCATTAAATGTTGTCTCATCAAGGGAAAGGTGCATTAAATACTTGCTTTCCCAAGTCGTATGTCAGCAAGGGCATTCTGGTCTTTTTGTCTCTGGTCTGACACAATACGCCACGTGCCCGCTCCCCTTTGGTTGAGTCTTCTGCTTTCCTGTGCGTCCTAATACCATCTAGGTAAGACCAGGTCATGATGGCTAATCTAGCCTAGCCCAGGCTGATGACCTGTCTATCAATAGCACTGCAGGAACAGGAACGCTGATGTAGTGGGTACACATCGGTGTCGAGGGCTTAGTACGGTTAGGGCCGATATACCCACCCATTCGACCGAGGAATATGTGTCACCCGTGCATACCGACGTCGTAGATCCTTATGCATAGTACCATCTCGGGGGAAGAGGGATCATGATCCGACGAGCACATGTCGTGATCACGACAGAGAGTATTTCTTGACACTGAATACACGTGTCGCTACCTTGGAGTGTCTGAAAAATGTCCCATTAACTGCCCCCAGCCTTGGATCTTCTGACACCGAGGACACGCGTTGTAAGAAGACGAAGGGTTCTGTAACTACCCCAACCACTTCATCATTGCCCCTAACCACTTTCCTCCGCTTAGGAGGTCGTGCGCATTAAATGCGCCTCTTCGTGCTTTATGCCCAATGATGGGGATGGGTACTATATAAATGGATTCTCTCTCTCCCTCTCACACTTCGCCATTTCAAACTCTTTAGAGAGCCCTCGCTTGAAATCTCGTCGGAGACCCACTTCCTTACGTTGTTTACAAACCAATCTTAACCGGAGTCTTAAAGCCAGCAGACCCATCCTTGCTTTTGAAACTTCTGGAGGAAGGAACCACTCCAAGTTTTGAAGAAAACCTTCGTTCAAGTTCTGGTGAGTCCTTGTATTTTCCTTCTCTCCACCCTTCTGTCTCTTCTTTCTCTTTTTTTTTTGCTTTTTGATTTTTCGATAACCGGAGGTGTTTCTGGTTGTCATTCTGTGACCAACCTTCAGGAAACCCCTATGGGATCTTCGTAAAAAAAAACTGTCCTTCCTCTTTAGTTTTTATCTTCTTCGGAGATGCCCCGACGTCGGCCTGTCACCGAGGATCCCTAGGCCAGTTCCTCGAGGTCCGGGAAGTACAAAGTGAAGGGAGAGGAGCAGATTAATAGGTTTAGGGCTCGATACTACATTCCCCCTAACGTAGGTATAGATGAGTACGACCCAGTTTTGCACAACCGTATTATCGGGGCCGAGAATGAGATGCCATTTTTCACCAAGGCAATCATAGAGGGTGGAATTAGGTTCCCCTACCTCCTCTACTCCTCCAGTTCCTCGCCCATTTTAGACTCTTTCCGGGACAGTGTTGCCTTAATGTATTTAGGATAATAATTGGGGTCTTAGAGCTTAACAACTGTCTCGGGGTAAACGTTGGGCTCAATGATATCCTTTTTTGCTACTCCCTGTTGAGGGTCATGTCTCAGCAGAATTTCTACCTCAAAGCCAGGGATCCCTCCATGTACCTTGTAACTCACCTCCCTGACTCGGACAAAGGATACAAGGATGACCTTCTGATCTATAGTGGATCTTGGCAGCGAGGGACCGGTCCCGAGTACAGTGGCCTGATGTGCCCTTTTGAATGGAGAACGACAAGTACGTCGGCCTCTCTGAGTCTACTATTTTTGTCCTTGGAATTTTTTTTTTTTTAGAAGTGTTAATAACATTCTTTCTTGTGCAGATGTCTCCGCCCGGGAAGTTGCCCCTCCCCCTCGGTCCTTGGTGAACTTTGCTGATCTGGTCACTGTTTGGAGATTTGTTGGCGACGAAGGGTTCGGTCGGGCTGCTCACATCCTCCTAAACTACAATTCTAGGTATAAAAAGTTCTCACAGCTCCCCCAGTCTTTCGAGCCATCGCGGTGGTCTGAACTCTTAGATTAGGCTGCGCAACAAGAGACCAAGGAGAACTTAGAGGAAGACCCCGACAGGGCTACCGAGGTGGAAGTAGAGGGTGTCCTTGAAGTTGAGGAGTTCGGGGCCAGAGAGGCTTTGGTTCCTTCGCACGCCGAGGTGGGGACTTTAGGGAGAGATTCGTGGCTCGATTTCTACATCCTTCAGTCCCTAGATGCAGAGGACGCCCTCGAGGTAGCCATGTCGCACACGCCTCACATCGACCTGGGATTCCTGAGGCAGAGGCAGGCCCTTGCCGCTGGGAGAGGACGGGGGTCAGCCAGTAGCACCCCATCAACAAGTACCAGCGCCAACCCCCTGCCTCCGAGGCCCACTGATCGGGGTCAAGTGCGGGACCAAGATCCTCAAGTCGAGGAGGAGAGGAGGACCAAGCAAATGCACGACGGCCCGGGCAGGGGATCCAGGGCCCCCTCTGCTCAATAGCCAAGCGGGAGAGGTCGTGGGTTACCCCCTCCATCCCAACAGCAACAGCCGCAGCAGAGGCAACTACAACAGCAGCAGCGACAACAACAACAACAGCAGCAGAAGCAGACTCCAACTCCCCCTCCGTAGACGGTAGAAGCCGCAGAGTGGAATCCTCGGGCCACTGATCATATGAACCGGGTGATCATGGTCGATGATTCTATTCTGCAGGACCCCCATGTTGCCAACGCAGTGAGCGAGATGCTCCATTTCGAGGCCGACATGGAGGCTCATAGGAACAACAAACACATTGTTCCGCTCCATCATTCAGAATTCCCTGGTGATAAATTCATCTTTGCTTCAGTCTTTTCTTGTCGTGTTACTTTTAATTGACTAGTCCTTTCCCTCGCAGGCCACCCAATAGATTTTCATAATCTCTGCGCGATATCATGTAGCTAGGATGGATCTCCAGCGAACCCAAGAACAGAAGGAAGAGGCCGAGGGAGTCCTGGCCAGTGCTAAGGAAGATGTAGCTGCTAGGGACTCCACCCTCGTGGGACAAGCTGCTCAGATTGAGCAACTCCTCAAAGATGGCAAATCGGCGAAGGTCAATGCTGAAAAGCTAAGTGCTGCCTTGGCCGATGCTGAGAGGAGGATCACGCAGCAGACGCAGCGGCTCTCTGCGACAGAGGAGAGGGCAGTAGGGTCAGAGGAGAATTGACTGGCTCTGACCCAGAAGCTGACAGGATCAGGGCCGAGGCGGAGAACAGGAAGTCCGAGGAGCAAATCCGAGAGGAGTTTGCCGACGACGTGCTGCCTACCCTCGAGGAGAACAACAAGGAGTTCTTTAAGAAGGGGTGGGATGAGGCGCTCCGAGCTGCCAGTGTCCTTCCAGACTCCCCATTCTTCCAGATGCACAATTACGTGCCATCGGCGAACATGACGCAGGCCCAGGTCGAGATTGCTGCCGAGGGTGCGACTCCAACGCTGATGCAAGTTTCAACAGACCCGCCCGAGGCGGTGATTCTGGTTCCATCCGACGAGGTTCTGCCAGACTTAGCCCCCGATCACAATATTCCCCAGACTCTTCCTACTACTGATTCAGTCCTAGCTCTGCCTGTTCCCGAAGCTGCTCAACCCTTTTGCGTTGATTCGCCTTGTGGCGATGTGTTGGAGATGCTCGGGGCCAGATGAAAACTTTTCTTTCTTTGAACTGTACTTTTCTTGTAGCTCTTGGGGACGCAAAGCCCCTTTTTTAAAATGAAACTTTTTATGAGTACTTGTATTTCATTACGTGCATTTTCTCTTTTTTTTTTTTGTTTGAAAGACCTTGATAGCTCCGACACCTGGGGAACAATTGGTTGGCCCGCTCGATTGGTTCAGCTTCGTCATTGCTAAGGACCGTACGCACCCGTGGGGTCTCACCCTTTGTGGAAGTTTGTTTCTTCTTTTCATTCGGAGGAAGGAGTCCTTGAACTCTGCCTCCAGGGCCTTACCCTCCGAGGAGGCTTGCTCTTGTTTTTCCTTCGAGAGTCTTGTAATTTAGCTGTAGATCAGCACTGAGGGAAATAACACTCAAAAATAGTACTTCTTTAGATTTATCACATTCCAAGGTCGTATTACAGATTTTTCTCCCATATCTTCTAATCTATATGATTCGGAGCCTCTTACAGATACCACTTTGTAAGGTCCTTCCCAGTTAGGTCTCATTTTTTCTTCTGTCAGGTCGCGGGTGCTGGTCGTTATCCTTCTGAGGACCAGATCGCCGATTCGAAACTCTCGAGCCTTGACTCTTTTGTTGTGAAGTCAAAAAATCTTTTCCTGATGCTTGGCTACTCTCAAGGCGACTATTTCTTTCCTCTGCCAAATTCAAATCCAAGCCAAGTTGATGGTCGTTGCCCCGTGTGTCGAAGGCTTGCGTCCTTATGGTTGGGAGCCCTACTTCTAGAGGTATGATTGTTTTCATCTCATAAGCGAGGGAGTAAGGGGTTTTCCCTGTCGAGGCCCGAGGGGTGGTCCTATATGCCCATAAAATGTGCAAGTCCCTTGCACGCTGTTTGATTACCGGGGAGAACCTCTGACATTGATCGCATTTCTGGACATATGCGTGCGCGTCCCTTTGCATCCGCGGCCACCAATATCCTTGAGACATGATGTGGCGTGCCATGGATCGCCTCCCAGAGTGGCCCCGCATATTCCTTCGTGTACCTCATAGAGGAGGTCTTCCACCAGATCCTCCTAGATGCATAGTAGGTAAGGTCCTGAGAATGACCTTCAGTATAGCTTATGATCCAGGGAGACCCAAAATCTCGGGGCTTTGAGTTTTATCTTCCTAGCTTCCTTTGAACACTCCAGGAGGTCTCCTGTCACCAGAAATCTAATAAAAGGATCAATCCAACTAGGCAGCTTGTGTGATTCCTGGACGGCCATTGCCTCAGGAGCTTTATCTATACTGGAAGTGGGAAGATACTCTATGGTGATTTTGCGCGACAGAGAGAAATCCAGTGCTGAGGCTAGGCTAGCCAAGGCATCGGCATGCGCATTCTTGTCTCGGGATACTTGCTTGATCTCAATCTTTTTAAACTTGCGGATTATAGTTGTAGTCTCGTAATGGTAAGCCTTCATCCTAGGGTCCCTTGTCTCAAACTCTTCGTTAACCTGGTTGACTACCAGCATGGAATCGCACTGTATGACCAAGTCCGTAACTCCAGTCGCCTCGGCTAACCGAAGCCCTGAGATGAGGGCCTCATACTCGGCTTCATTATTGGATGCTTTGAATCCCAGTCGAATGGCCTGCTCGGCGACCATCCCATCTGGAGAGACTAGCAAGATACCGATTCCAGACCCTTTACTGTTGGAGGAACCATTTACCCATAAAAGCCATGGCAGTCCCTTACAATTTTTCGGGGACGTTATGCTGGGAGGTGGCCTTTCCGGGAAGGGTGGTTCTCCGAAAAACTCTGCTATGAAGTCGCCAATACCTGACCCTTTATAGCGGTTCGAGGTTTGAAATGAATGTCATGTTCTCCCAGCTCTACTGCCCACTTGGAAATCCTTCCAGAGAGGTCTGTCTTCCTCAAAATGACCTTTAAAGGCTGATCGATAAGGACAGTAATTGGGTGCGCCTGAAAATAATGCCTTAGTTTTCTCGCAGTTGTGATCAGGGATAGAACGAGTTTCTCCAAAGGCAGGTATCTCTGCGTCCAGTAACGCCTTGCTTATGTAATAAATCGGCTTCTGACGGTGCTCATGCTCATGAATGAGTACCCCGTTGACGACAAATTCTGATACAGATAAGTACAAGAATAGCGTTTTCCCTTGGACAGGGACGGATAGGGTCGGGAGAGCCCTGAGGTATTCCTTGATTTCTGTCAGGGCGTCTTCACACTCTTCGGTCCACGTATCCTTCTCGGCCCCCTTAATGGACCCAAAAAAGGGTTTGCATTTGTCCGAGGAGCGCGAGATGAAACGGTTAAGTGCTGTCAGCATCCCTATGAGCTTTTGGACTTCTCGGACTGTTCGAGGGCTCCGGACGTCTTGGATCGCTTGAATCTGATTCGGGTTAGCTTCGACTCCTCGTTGACTTACCAGATATCCAAGAAATTTACCTGACTCCACTCCAAAAACATACTTCGCGGTGTTTAGCTTCAGCCCATACTCCCTGAGGGTGGAGAAGGTATTCGCCAAATCTACCAGGTGGTCACAACTTCGTTTGCTCTTTACCAACATATCATCAATGTAGACCTCCATGGTGTTACCGATCTGTCTTTTGAACATCCAATTCATTAGCCTCTGGTATATTGCCCCGGCATTCTTTAGCCCAAATAACATCACTTTGTAGCAGTAAACCCCTATTGGAGTGATAAACGTCGTCTTTTTCTGATCCGAGGGATGGAGAGGGATCTGATGGTATCCTGCTCAGGCATCCAAGAAATCCATACGTTGATATCCGGCATTGGCATCCACTAACTGGTCCACCTTTGGCAAGGGATAGTCGTCCTTGGGACACGCTTTGTTTAGATCAGTAAAGTCTACGCAAACACATCATTTTCCCCCTTTTTTCTTCACGCAGACCGTGTTAGATAGCCACTCTGGGAACTATACTTCCCGGATGGTATTGGCCTCCAGGAGTTTTTCTATTTCCTCGTTAACTGCCCGGGTGTGGTACGACTCCATGTGTCGTTTATTCTGCTTTACTGGCTTGTGCACCAGGTCGACATGCAGCTTGTGCGTGATTACTTCGGGGTCCACTCCCTTCATCTCAATTGCGCTTCAAGCGAACACATCCGTATTTTCTCTCAAGAAGTCAATCATCTCCTCCTGTTCGGCTATGGACATCGCGGTTCCAATCAAAAAATACCTTTCCTCTTCACCATCCACCAAGAACACCTTCCGGAGGTCCTCCACCGATCATTTCGTCGAGTCAGTCCGGGGGTCATCCATTCCTGGACGCCCGGACTGTGATTGCTATTTTTCTAGGATCTCTTCTGGGGCGTGCCCCTTCTCTTGGGTGAAAACCCCCGCTCTTACAGCCGAGTAAAAATAGTTTTTCGCAGACGCTTGGTCCCCTCGGATCTCCATGATCCCTTCTAACGTGGCAAATTTTAATTTTTGGTGATAAGTGGAGTGCACCGCTCCCAGGGCATGCAATTATGCTCGTCCCATGATCACATTGTATTGAGAGTCCGTATCGATCACGACAAACTCCGTATTGATGGTGAAGGGACCCGTGACAACTAATAATGTGATTTTGCCTATGGGCAAGGTGAACGAGCCGTTAAATCCGACGAAGGGCGTCTTGACCTTAGTAAGGTCCTTAAGGCCAAAGCCCATCCGCTTTAAGGTCTCTAAGTACATCACTTTCGAAGAACTCCTGGAGTCCACCAACACCCTCTTGACGTCGAACCTGCCTATCTTCAGGGTTATGATCAGGGCGTCGTTATGGGGAGTCACCGCGCCTGCCAAGTCCGCGTTGGAGAACGTGATGCCTGGCTCGCCAATCCTGGTCCTCTTGCTGGGTGGCCCCTCATTACTCTCTGCAGTCTTTCTCGTAAAGGCTACTCTCTTGAGGTTTGACTCAAGCTCCCTGGACGTCGGGCGATCCAATGGACATACATGGATCACGTCTATGACATTGTCTTGCTCCACGGCCGGGGCAGGACCGCGTCTCTCTTCTGACTTGGGTTTTATGTACTCTTTTAAGTAACCGTCCTAGACCAGCCTTTCCAAGAAAGATTTGTATACTCTGTAATTTTCGGTGCAATGACCGAAATCCCGGTGATAGGAACACTTGACCTTTTGATCATGGGTGGAGGGATCGCTCTGCATCCTAGCGGTCACTTGAAGAACGGCTCATGCTTGATCTTATGGAGCAACCTATAGATCGGTTCCTTAAACATAGTGTGAACATCTTTGAGCGACCCTCCCGGAGGGGGTACCAGCCCCTTTCGAGAAGTGTCTTCCCGCTCCCTTTCTTTTCTCTTAGGTGGGGGGTTTTTGCCTTTGCTGCTCCCTATTTCGTCCTCGATCCTAGAGTACTTGTTTATTCGAGCTATCAACTCGCCCATATTCGAGGGAGTCTTTTTAGTGAGGGATCGGTACAGGTCTATGTCCCTTGCCATGCCAAGCCAAGCCTGAAGGATGCCACTGTCATAACTTTCAAACACTCTTCTACCTCATTAACCTCTTCTCAGTACCGGATGGCGTACTGACGAAGGGTTTCGGATTTCCTCCGCCTGAGCGTCAGTAATGATCCAATATCTTTAGGCCGCTTACTCCCCGTAATGAATCAGGCTAGAAATTGTCTCATCAACTCCTTCCATGATCCAATGCTGTTGGGGGAGAGAGCCTCGAACCACTTTATCGCGAAATCTCCCAAGCTCATGGAAAACACTCAGCAGAGGAGTTGTTGGTCCGAATGATACAGGGACATCATTTGTTTGTATTGCTTGAGGTGAGCTTCAAGATCTGATCGCCCATTGTAAGTTTTAAACCTTGTCACGATGAACTTCTTTGGTACCTCCATCTCTCGGATATCCTTGATAAAAGATGATTGCATGGTCTCGTCTTCAGCATCATCCCGGACAGTCCTTCCCTTTCTCCTGGATTCCAACCGAGCTCTCAGATCAGTTTTCACCCCAAAGGGATGTTTTCTGAGGTCTCCAAGTTCACTGACAGGGCTCCCCTTCTTTGGGCGTCGCGTGGAAAGGGTTGAATCCTCCTCGGACTCGTCCCCCTTCCTCCGCCTTGACAATCCTCGTCGAAGGTTGCCCAGGGCTAAAGGTCTTGCCTTCCTGGAATGATCGTCGAGGGGGTGCTCGTTGGCTCTTGGGCGCTTCGGGGCCCTGGAGCCTTCAGCCTTGTTATTTAAATGATTCCTCAGGTCCTTAGTTTCCACTTCCCGGGCGGGGAGTCCGCGAAGAAAGGAACGAGTCCCTCGATCCTTTGCCGGAAGCGACGAATTCATTGAGCTGGCTTAGGACATTCACATTGTCTTTTTCCAATTGTCGTAGTCGATCCCCAAATTTTTCTTCGATCACCTCCGCCAGTTGATGAGCCAAGGGGGCGGATCCTCCTGACCTGATGCCCATGCTGGTTTGAGGAGTAAGCCCCCTTGACTGAATAGAGACATTTTTGTCGTCATCAGCGTGACCCCTCCCTCCATCATGACGTGGAGCTTGCAACTCGAGACTTCTTTGTTGAGGACCTTTCCCTTTCTATCGAGTATTCACCATGGTCACTGTTTTTTCTACAGAAGAAACTAAGAAAACTAGTCGTTTCCCACAGACGGCGCTAGATTGTGCGTGCAGGATCTTGCACAATATAAACACGATGACAGATCTCTCCGTGGTGAACACGTATCCAAAATTAGGCAATTGATTTTGCTAGTTGAACAGGTTGTGGGGGTCGAAGGTGGATAATCAATCGTTGGTATGAGTCGCCTGAGTGATCCTAGAAAACTGAAAGGGTTCCTAGAACAAAGAAAACAGGTTAGAAGGGCGCCGAAGTGTTTTTCGACATATCCCCTCCGATGATCAAGTCAATTCTTTGAGAGAGGGGAAGAAGAGAACATTATATGAAGGTTGAGAGAGGGTTTATTGCATACCTCATTATGCGTTTTGTGAGGAATATGTATACCTTAAAAACTCATGATTGCTGTCAGTATAGTCAGTAGGTGATCATTAGAGGTGGGTAACGTGCGCACTGGTTTTTAGGAGAAATGACACCTTCCTTAACTGCTCGGGACCCCGAGCAACCAATGCATCACCCTCGGTCTGTTGAGCGTTTAATGACCTTCACTCGGCAGGGATATATTAAATGCTCGGTCACAGGAATATTCATTGTCTTTCACTTCCGGGTCTTCACGCATTAAATGTTGTCTCATCAAGGGAAAGGTGCATTAAATACTTGTTTTCCCAAGTCGTGTGTCAGCAAGGGTATTCTGGTCTTTTTACCTCTGGTCTGACACAGTATGCCATGTGCCCGCTCCCCTTTGATTGAGTCTTCTGTTTTCCTGTGTGTCCTGATACCATCTAGGTAAGACCAAGTCATAATGGCTAATCTAGCCTAACCCAGGCTGATGACCTGTCTATCAATAGCCCTGCAGGAACAGGAACGCCGATGTAGTGGGTACACATCGGTGCCGAGGACCTAGTACGGTTAGGGCCGATGTACCCACCCATTCGACCGAGGAATACGTGTCGTCCGTGCATACCGGCGTCGCAGATCCTTATGCATAGTACCATCTCGGGGGAAGAGGGATCATGATCCGACGAGCACGTGTCGTGATCGCGGTAGAGAGTATTTCTTGACACCGAGTATACGTGTCACTGTCTTGGAGTGTCGGAAAAATATCCCATCAAGACCAATGAACTAAATTTGAATCTTTCATACATAGAAGATCTTCCCAACATCATTACAGAAGAAAGGCGACAATAAAATGAGAGCGACCACATACTCTGTGAAAGGCATTGTTCACGCGGAGCATCAAGCTTGCTCTGTTCTAATTTCGCCGATCTGTTTCTCTAAAAATTCACCCACACAACATATAGAAAGAAATCAAGTCAAAACAAGAAATATTTGACAGCAATACAGAAATTCATACAAGAATTCAAAAAAAAATGAAAATGGAGGTATATATTTTACCCTTTTCTTCTAGCGAAGGTTCTTTATTGAATCAGAATCCATGAGTTCTTCTTCTTTTTAAAAAACTTTTCTGGACGTAAAATTGATTGGAAATACCGGACTTTTCAAAAAAATGAGGAACAAAGATCGAGAAGAGAGAGAAATAAAAATGCCGTGGATAACAAGAACCCCTGCCTTGCGCTTCAAGCTCTCTTGCCTTTCTTCCGCCTCATTTATGTAGTAATTCGAGTTACCATTAACGCCCTCAAAGTTTTATTTATTTACCAAACCAGTTCAGTCCCGAAAGTTTTTTTTTTTTTTCAAACCCATTTTAAGAATATAAAAAGAAAGATGCATATATATTGATTGAATCACAAAAGGCATCTTAAATGATTGCGGACCATCAAAACAGTGAGCCCCATCAAAAAAAAATTAGCAGGATGATTAAAGGGTCTATGCTCATTTAGAATGGAATTTGGATGCCTAGCATTATCCATTAATCTTGGGTAATTAAAGATGATTAAGAAAAAATTGTCCTTATATGTCTATTATGACAAAGTTATTATAATATAATGATACTAGTTATTGTCTGTGTCTGAAGATACAGAATAATAAAAAATGATAAACAATAAACATATTTGTATTTATATTTAAAATCAAATCACAAACATAAAGAAAAGATAAAAGAATTTAAGTATCGATTTGTAATAGGGGTGAGAGGTGGTAGGTGATAGTGGTATTGGTAGGAGACAATGATAGTTATGGTGGGTGACAATAACCGTAGTGATGGTGGTGGGGGTGAGAGCGACGGTGATGGTGGTGGTGGTGGCGATGGTGAAGGTGGTAGTGTTGGCTGCAACGGCAGCGGCGGTGGCGGTGGCAGCAGTGGGGGTGGGGGTGGTGATAGTGGTAGTGGTGGCGACAACGGTGGTGGTGGTAGTGGTGGCAGCGTTGGTGGTGGTGGTGGTGGCGGTGGTAGTAGTAGTAGTGGTAGTGGCGGCAGTAGAGGTAGTGGTGGGACGGTTTCAAACACTATTTTTTTTTTAAAAGTATTTAAAAGAAATAATTTTTAGAAGTACTTTTAAAAAGTCACTCTAAACACACTCTTAAGAGCCTATTTTTCCTATTAAATTTAGGGTGTTAATATTAGTCGTTAGATTAACTTTAAAGTAAAATTTAAAACAATCTCAATCGCAAATAGTAAGAGTCATTTTGTTTATCTCTTGAGATTTTGAATTGTAAGCTATTTTATTATATAGATAACAACAATTTCATACGATACACAAAATTTGTAATTTTTTCGCACTATCAGTCCAATCTCGTACAACCCATACTTCAACATAATTAAAAATTTAGTCATTAACAATGGGAACTTAATTTTATTAAAAAAAATAGATTTGAAATAGTAACAAAGATGTTGAAAAATTCATATGGAATTGTTACCAAAGATATCGTTCCTTCTAAGGACATTTTTGAATAGATTTTTGGAAAGAGTTTTGATTGACTTTCTGAAACACTTTTAAACTTAAATTCCTCTTTATAAAGATGTGATTCAACATTAAATTCAGTTCATACCCACGTTTAGTATACCCACAGATATATCACTATAATAATAATATATTTATATATAAATAACTATTTTACTTATTCACCAATTTAATTCAAACTCATGTTTGTATACGTATGAGATATAATTATCTTTTTATATTATGAATCTGTTAACCCTCATTCTAAACCCACCCCCATGAGTTTAATAAAACTCATGATTTAGGGTTTAAGGTCTGAGCCGCGGGCTGGACTTGGTAACTTAGACTTCAATTTTTTGGCCAATTATGAATTTTATATGTCATTTGGATTATTTTTTCCCAACTCATCTTCTAAAACCCCCCAATTTCATTTATGTTTCGTTTGGTATGATAAAAAAATAGAAGAATGGAAAGTTGACAAGATAGATAAAACATCATGTTTGATAAAAGAGAAAAATAGGACGAATGAAAAAGTAGATGAATTAACATTTCTTCCAACTCATCAAAATCTATCCCTCCAAAATTGAAAGCAAAGTGGATGAAAACTTAATTATTTGTGTTAAGATGTATCTTATTTGTTTATATATCTTTTAATATATACATATATTATATATATGTATATAATTTAAAAATTAAAAATTAAAAAAAATTAAATTAAAAAAAAAAACATTTTTTCCCATCTTAACTAAGGGTGAAAATTTTCGATTCAATATGATGGCACTACTCGAACTTGACACTAATTTTATGACACGAAATTGATTATTATGCGACACGAATTTGAAAATAACTTGACACTTGAACAAGAAATATAAAAGACTAATAATTTTATAACTCAACACGAATCTGACACAATACGATTCAATTGTCACCCTTAATCTTGGTCAGGACAAAAAAAAATTAATCATTTTTATTTTTCATCCACCTAACCAAAAACAAAAAAAAATATATATCATTCCTACTTTTAATTCTTGAAAGATAGAAAATATATCATTTTTATATTTCATCATTCTTATCAAATAAAACATTACTAAACAGCCCCTAAAAAGCTGGCCACGAGTTGGTTTGGGCCTTTCGTTTAGAAGGTTCGTGGGCCCAGTTAGGTGATGGTTTGGGTTGGGTGCTACTCAAACTACAAAACCTCTGCTCATCTTTAAAAGCATGTTTTTTCTTTTTATTTTTTTCTTCCCATTATCCCCTTTTTGGGTGTGTAATTTGAAGCCTACTCTTATCAACTCTATTTAACAAATCGATCATAATATGGATGAATCTCCTACAAAAAGAGAGGTTAATTTAACCACCTAATGAACCATACCAAGTCTTATGTCTCAATCATTTGAATTTGTCTTCGTCATTCATGTTAGTTATACGCTATACGCTCAATTAAGTTAAATATTTTTATATATTTTCTTATTTTTTAGGTCTACCTTTACTTCTAATACCATTAAAAGAAATTCTATCACTTTTTTTAATCCACTGATCTAATAATTTATATTGATTTGGCAAACAAAATTTGACAAAAGATTTGCTCTCTAACAAAATAAGAGTAACAACCTATACCATGTTGCTCTATTAGTCCTCATCAGAAACAAAAGGAACCTTAACTATAATGCAACTTATTTTAGATCACTCAAAAAAATTAAAGCTTCCATATTAGAGACTACCTGCACAGCAATCTCCAATCCTGCTGTATGCCTACAAATCCTGTCATTCCTTTCTGTTAAAATCCTACAAACCAAGAGCCCATCCTGCACAACTTCTCTATGTCCTCCTCCATATTCGAGACCACCTGCACATCAGTCTCCGATCTTTCTGTCATTCCTTTCTGTCAAGATCCAAGAAACCAAAAGTCCCCAAGGTAGCTCTGTTCACTGTGTTTACTGCTACGTTCCTAGCTCCAATTTGACTTTAGCTACAAACTCATAACTGCCAAACTCGATTCTTGTTGCCAGCTCTTTACCTGTCTACCCACAAAGCCAAGGAATCAAACCACATTCCAAATATCTTCCTTTCCCTAGCATTATGATCTGATTTGGACATTCCCTGAAAGAGAGAAAAAAAAAAAGACAAGAAAATTATCATGTACTTCTATTTCCACTTATATTGTTTTCATCTAGCAATCCAGATCAGGAAGAAACCCTCAACATTAATCACCCAAGGGCAATGGTGAATTGAAGAAATGAAAAGCTATCACTTAGCTTAATCCCAATTAAAAGAGGTTAAGTTGTTTTTTTCTGGCACAGCCAACACGGGATGATAATATACTTGCTTTTTTAACTTCTGAAAGGGTGATTGTCCAATGTTAAAATTATTTCCGTACTCAAATCTGCATACAACAGGTTGCTGTGAATTAAAGTTTTGCAACAACCAGGACTACAATCAGAATTAAAAGGGCATAAAAAGCTTACCACATGATACTAGAACCAAATGTAAGATGCACTGTTGATGACCAGGACAAAATGCTGAGAGCTTCAAATATATTCGTTCGTATTTCGTCACTTTCCCTTGATAATCCAGCCAAGTATCCCAACAGATAACTTAATTTCTTACCCAGGGAACGGCAGCAATTGAAAAAGGCAAAACGAAAGATCGGTCCTTCTAATTTTAGGAAAGTAAATATACGGCCTAATAAAAACAACTTTACAGTAATATCAAGAGCCAACGCTATGTACAGAACAATGGCTCAAACACTGTGCCGTGTATATGGACTCACAAGATACTACATTTTGGATTCCTTCACCTTCAGTTGTAATTTGGTTGGACAAGATAATACAAGAAAGAGACGCCTCAACAAAGTCTTTGAAGGTTCAATTACACCAACGAAATTCTACAAAAGTACAAAAGCAGAGGCATCAGTGTTGATACTTCATTTAAAAATCTAAAATGGAGGCAGAAAGAGCAAAATATACCCCGATTGTCATGATAGCACCCCAAAAGGCATATACAAGGAGGCCATTAAGAATCTATGGAATTTTTGTAATCTTATCGTCGACCTGCCTCCTGATAAATTTCTTCTTTTCCTTCTCAAACGAAAGAAGAAATCTTCAGTGTCGAGTACATAGGATATCTGCCAGACCATCTATGATTAGAGATAAGTAACAATTTACCATAACAAGAAATGGATCGAGGCATGTTATAAACAGGATATCATCCACTACTGCCTTCATTTCATACAAACCCAACATAAAAGCCCATGTTCTGCCATTTCATGATGGCACTCGTGTTATGAAAGTCCAAGTTGAAAATTTAAAATATGGTTAATTCCTGATTTATCATACATATACATGTATAATCTGGAAATGATCCAGATGGATTAAAAGAAAAAGAAGATATGATCGAGCTGGAGACCTTGTAGTCATTTACCCATCATCTAAAGAAAGAACAAAATCTAATAACGCTATTTCAATCTCATATTGGATTCTCAACAACAGAAGGAGTACACAAAAGTCATACATGTGTAGAGACTATCAGTACTAAGGGAAAAGTTGGATAAGGTATAGCTTGTGTCCATGGACAGTTGCAGGAATTTGGAAATATAAGGAACTAAAATGACAAAAAGATAAGTTGATGAAACAATTTGGAGGTGTAACAAGTCCATTAACATTGGTTATTAAACAACCATCTACTCTAAAAACTTAAACTATTAGAGAGCATGTAACTTAAGTATACACCACTAAATATTTGGCCTAGCACGTAAAAATCTTTTATCTTTAATAATTAAGGTGGTGGCGAGATTCGAATACAAGATTTTCTGCTTTGATACCATGTTAAGCAACCATCAAACACCAAAAGCTTAAGCTCTTGAAGAGTGTGTAACTTAAGTATTTATACTTGGTGAATTAAAACAGCAGCAAACATGTTCAACAAACCCCCCCCCCCCCCCCCCCTCTTTCTTCTTAAGAAAAACCCAAACAAAAGAAAAGATAAAACAAACCACTACAAACACAGACACAGACACAGGGAGAAGTGAAAAGAAAAGGCAGTTAGTTAAGAACCTTTGAAACCACAGGCAATTAAAATCATGAGTTCCAAACAAAGCACTGTGAGCTGTGAGATATACAAAGAAAGGGCACCACAGAAAGAGAAGAACATCTTAGTTACATTAAATGCATCAAATAGAGGACAGAATAGTCTTAATGAAACAAAACAAGTGCAGGAGGATTAGAAGACTCAACTATGACGGATACAAAGAGGTGAAAATGTGGCTGCAATGGATATTATGGGCCGCAAGGGTCATCCAGGTGTCCTCGTTCGTAACAAGCACAATATGTTTTTTGACATCTACAAAGCTAATCAAGTTTTAATTGAGCAAAGACAGCAAATAGATGGTCTTTAGTACAAAAAACCAACACGACAACGTCTGCACCTGTCCATGACGATCTACCAACCGAACAAGCCAAGTTCCAGGGCTGGGTCGGCAAGGACTGGAGCCATTTGAGGAAAGAAATGAAGGATAAAGATGCAGTTCATTAAGGGATTCAACAAGCATTTACAGGCGATTGTGGTCGTTGATCAGAGTTAACAGTGCAAGGGGAATGTGCAACTGGGCTGTATGTGACACACTACGACAATGGGAAATTGCCCTAAATATGGTTAAGTCATGTACAATAAGAACCAATAACTAGTGAATTTTGTCTGTTTATTTATCTTCGAAGACAGTTATAAATGCCTGCTTAAAAACACCATGAGAACAGGGGACAGGAGAGAACAAGATAATCAAGGCCACCACAAAGAGGATTTGGAAGTAGATGAGAGAGGTGATCAAGAGAAAGATGGCCATTTACTAAACAAATGGTCAGAAAAAGCAAATCAGAAAAAATATTTTCGTCTATGATGCTACCAACACAAGACCGTTAAGACAAGGCTTTACAAAGTCAAATTATAACCAAATAACAACATTTACACATCATGGTTTATGTATCATCCTACACCTATAACGATATGGAGATATACCTTTGATGAGTTGCAAGCCATCTTACACTCCAATCCATTGACCACACGGGCACCTTCCATAGCCATGCATATATTAGAAGATTCATCAAGATCTGCATACTTCCGCTTATTTCTGCACAAATATCCAACATAGCATATCATCCATTGAACCTAATCAACAAGTAATTGGCTTATATCTCAATAAAATAGCTTCCGATGCACTTAAGAGTTTACTCCAAGAAAAAGGATCACGCATCTCTAATAAGCACCAAAATCTATGTTTGGATGGCAACAACCAAAGATTTGAATGGGAATCTGAGTCTCATTTTTGGTCTCATTTCTATCTTTCCCATGGTAGTTGAAAAGAATTTTATTCCTCTAGGAACAAGATACTACAAATAGTGGGTATCTGATTCTCACCTGATTATATGGTCAATTGGATTTGAGTTAATAAACCATGTACTTTGCCCCATGTTAGTCAGTGAAGAGTGTGTGAAGGACCTTGTAAGTGAGAGCTTTGGACCTACATTGCACAAATGTTTTATAGTCGTGCGAACTTAGCCCAAAGCTGACAATGATGTACACTGACTGTAGGGGACAACATATGTGACTACACTAGTCCAAGTTAAATGAATATTGTTCCCTTTTGTTTTTGGGGTTGGGGGACTCCTGTGCTATCTTAAGGCTTGAATGAAATGATACTATTAAGTGTTGTTCCTGGTCTTTCATTTCTGCAATCCAAACGGGCCTTCAATAAAAAACAAATTGATCGTAATCAGAAAACAGCCCACACTTCACCTAACCCAGCTTAGAGATCTTGGACAAAAACAAAGACAATTTCATGCTTTCTGTCTATCTAATGTCGTATCCGGTATCTCTTATGATTCAGAATTAAAAGCACACAAAGTCAAATTGAGATCTACAAATTATTCAACTGTGAAATTTAATTTGACAGTCTGCTAAAGAGAGCCCATGCAATGGGGCAATTAATAGAACTTGGAAGAAGTGATGTTACCTTTTATGGTACCCAACAAAAAATAATGCCATAGAATGCTAAACTAATGCTTCTACTATAATAGACGTACCTATGCAGCATGATGGCATGTGACTCTCTTTTGCCCAGAGAAACTGAAAGAAAATCACTTTGGAGATAAGCTGCAAAATTAGGATCCACTGAAACAGTAACTACTTCAGGCTTTTCATTTCCATTGTCCATCAACTGGATCGAGAAGCGGGGTGGCCCAGATGACTGCGACAAGGCTAAAATTAACAAAAAAATCCAGGCAAAGAAAGGATAGAATATTTTCAAATAATTTGGAAACAACATAGTAACAATACCTACATATTCAAAACGGTATATACTCCCCTCATGGAGGAGGACATGTGTATTTTCACAGTAGACAGAATCATCATATTTCTTAATTCCCCGAGACTTTTCATACTCGTATAATTGAAGAAGCTTATTGTCCATCTCATCACCTGCAACACTTTGAAGCTGCAACAAGTATAAAGTTAAAAACCGTTGCGGGGAACATACGTGATGAGATAAAAGAACTATAGATAGTTTACCTGTTTGACCAGCTTATATATCAACTTGTCCAATGTAAATAGTACATAAGATTGATTTCCAATTATAGCTCGGCAGTCATCCTCAAACTTTGCATTATCAAAAGATCCATCAAGCAACTTATATAGTGCACTCATAAATCTGCAAGCACATAAACACACTGTCCACAATAAATATGCAATAAGGTCTTCTTAAGTTGATTAATAACTGAAGATGCATAACTACCTCGCATACAGATCCGGAGGACTAGTATCCTTCCCAGTTCTCCATTTTGTTTCGGCAGATCTCGTATTTATTTTGGCTGACAGTAATCTTTCATACAATATCTGGAAAATAGAAACTAAGACAATGTAATACAACTTGAAGAAAAACTAACTGCATCTCTTTTTACCAAATAAAAAGTGAAAGGGAATGAAAGAAAAAAACCTATATCCTTACTTACAGATGCCATACCAAAATGCACCTCCAACATGTTCCTCCAATTTTTAAAAAAAGAGAAATGAAAGAGAAGAAAACAAGAGAAATTCATTCTTACTTGGTGAAGCCTGAACAGTACATAGAAGGTCTCATTTCCATAAAAAACCTGAGAATTCTTCTTCTCAACATCACATGAAGCAGAGGCCACATGCTTTGCCAGAGGCTTCACTGTCATGAGAAACTGTTCAGACAGTGGCAATGATGTATTGTCACCTACAACAAAGTTTGCATTAGCCGCACCCTCCACCTCACCTTCACTTTCAGCTTTACAATCATGATCATTACGTTCCACATCTTCCCCCTCCTCCCGCTCTTCCTGCGAGCACTCATCAGCAGCAGATTCGCTGCCCGAAACATCTTCGCCAACCTCAGAAACATTTTCACTATCCTCGTCATAGGCATCCGCATCATTTTCCCCTCCACCATCCTGACAACAAATTTCTTCTCTCCCAGCTTTATATTGTTGCATGCTTTTGGCGCTATGCTTTGTCTTATGCATAGCCTGTGAATCTCTGCAAACAAAATTATCTTCTCCCACATCACCATTAGGCGATAACTCGCCCTCTTCCACCTCAATCTTGGAGGGATTAACAGAACCCTCATTACATCGATTAGCTTTAGTGCCTTCTCTGAACTCTCCATTGTAATATGGAACTGATTTTAAAACATCAGCACACTGTAGCACAAAAGCAAGTAATACAATAACCTTGATATACACTTTTACAGAAACGCAGACCATGAGGAAAAGCTCAACAAGGAATCCATTAGTGGATGTCCAATTTCACTAGAAAAGGGGATATAGCAAGTTAGACCAAAACTGCTAACTCATACCTCTGATGATGGTACATCATCAAGATTAGCTTTGGACCCATGACCATCATCAGCAGAACCATTACTGGGCCTGGAAGTATTTGCATGACACCCTTGAAATTAAAAAATTTGTTAGCATCACAAAATAATTAGAAATCCACAAACAAAAACACAAAATTTACATATAAGTGATGTCAGACATAAAAGGCACTCCTGTGCATGATACATTGCAAGATCTAGGAGGGTCAGAAGTACAGAATCTGGCTTCCATTTGTAGAGAGGTTATTCTGTGACTTGACTACGTTTAGTGGAATAATCTTATCGCTATGCCAAGGGCCAGCCCTCAATAAATGTCAGATATATGCTAATCAAGTACAATGAACCACAAAAGACTATAATCATGCTAGTGAAATCCCAACAAACATACCTGAAGTCATTTCCATGTTGACCCTTCCATGAATGGTATCCGCTCCATTGGCAAGTATGACATCAGAATTTATTAAACGGTCACTGGAATCCATGGTTGCATTCAAATCAGATACCTTATCCATACCATGTGTATATTTCTGATCTTTCTCTAGCAGAAATTCATCTTCCTTGGTTAGAGTATCCCCTGTTGCCGAGCTAGTCCTGAAAGAATTTCCTTCTTGTGGTGAAGTGCTTTCATGTCCATTGCAAATGGCTTTTGATTGCTCTGAATTCATGGTAGCAGCATCAGCACCAGGTCTTCCATCACTTTCTCCTATGCTTGTTACTGTGTTTTTAACATCACGGTGCCTTGATAAGAGATCATCTCCAGAACCTTCTGAACTGTGAGACCAAGAAGGAACACCCAGCATCGGCTCCAAGAAGGAAGTCCAAAGCCTCATAACTTTGTTGAATTGTTCTTTGG
This sequence comes from Ilex paraguariensis, assembly GCA_963454935.2. Classification (NCBI taxonomy): domain Eukaryota; kingdom Viridiplantae; phylum Streptophyta; class Magnoliopsida; order Aquifoliales; family Aquifoliaceae; genus Ilex; species Ilex paraguariensis. The sequence continues at coordinate 42,971 of CAUOFW020000943.1, read as the reverse complement.
TCGTGCAAACCTCTTCACATGAGTACTTCACAAGTTTGTACAAGTCTTCATGAATTCCAATATCTGGGTATTCAAATTGAAAATTTGGAGTTATAGCATGTCTACTTCCAGCAGCAATAGCAAGAAGCACATCATCCTCTTTCTGCTCTTTCTCCTTAATTTCTTTGATCTCGGCTACTAAGGCTGTCCATCAGAAGCATGAAACAGATCCGTAAGAAGAAAGATCATATATCTTTTGAAACCACATATTCTATTCATTATTTCCAAAAGAAATTCATTAATAGAATAATGATGTTCAAGTAACAAAAAATACTCTATTTGAAGTTTTGAACAATATTGACAGTATGACATCATCTACCAGTATTATTATACGACACTGCCCGAATCAAGTAAACAAATATCTATGTGCAAAAATCAAAATTAATAACTTGACATAATAAATATCACGAAATATCCGATCCTTCACTTTTGGAAACTTTTGGATAAAAGAAAATCCATTAAAATCAAGAATTCAACCTCCAACTATGCATTCAGGACACATATGACCAATCAAAAAGCTTGTGCCAACATTACAAAAAAGGGCAGTCCAGTGTACGAGGCTCCCGCCAGTGCGGGATCTAAGTAGTACTTTGACAATGCACTAGTTTTTTTTTTTGGAAACATGATTTTATTAATTTAGTCAACCATAATGCACCTTCACACTGTAAAATAAAAACTATGGAATGCGGCAGGATAATACAAAAGGCTGGTGTAACAATCTTTTCATGATCATCATATGGCAAAGAAGGTTGTAGAAGAAATATTCACCATGCACATCAAAGTTTAAAGGCATTAAAGGAAGTCAAACTAAAGACACAACCATCCCCAACAGTTCCATTCTTCTAACTCAAGCAACAAGGCATCTTCCAACAAATATTCAAGAGGCATAGCCAATAATTAGAGACTTTCTTCTCGTCCAGCGTGGTCAACATCTATTATGCACTCACACTGGTAACCTCTTCCTTAATGGAGTTATAATAATTCTTGATCTTGAGTTTGAAAAATATATAAAGCATCTCAATCAAAAGAAGTATCAAAGGTGAGAAAAGGGAACAAACTAGGAAAGAGGGCTTAAGATAGTATTCTGCAATGAAGGTTAGCCCAACACGTCTTAGGAAAATGCAGATGCACTTGCAATTTTCTGGCACTCTTACAATCCTAAAAATCATTTAATTCCTTTCTGTTTCCTAGTTTCTGAAAATATACTAACTATACATGCACCAATTATCTAAATTTCAACACAGATAGCTACAAGTAATCCCATAAGATGGTAAAAGCTAAAATCAACCAGGCAGGAGCATCCCCCCAAATGTCTAACTATCACAACTAATCATCACATTTAATATCCAGATATAACTTACATATTGCGCTTCATCACATTTAACATCCAGATATAACTTACATTTTGCACTCAAGTTCTTTGAATCTTGCTGCTTGAAATAGAAGCAGCGGTGATCAAGTGACTTGTAATGGTTCTTAGCATAAATTTCAGCCCAAACTCTGTTAAAGTCCGAACGACATTTTGTCCACTCTTCTTGTTTCTGCTTTAGACGAGTTAATATAACAGGCAATGCAATTGATGGGCTTCTACGTAAAACATCCAACACATCCAGACCATGGTCGCCATAGAGACGCTCAATGCACCTTAAATTGAGAGCTACAAAAATAAGAGAAAAGACCAAAATCATAAACCAATGAAGAAGAAGAAGAAGAGGAGAAATGAGTTCCACATAAAATAAGGGGAACAAGATTGGTGAAATAGCAGCAGGTAAACATATCTTAAAAGAATTTTACAATGAGAAACCTGTGAAGTAATCTTCAATTCGGATACGACTCTCTGGATTGATTGAGCTACCATTAAGGTTGTTCAATAACTCTTCTGCATGCTTAGCACTTGAACTCACACACTCCAACAACATGTCTAACTCAAATCTGAAATTATCAAAATAACCAGTTATCACTTGCCAAATAAAAAACAGAGGCATAAACACAATAACCTAGTTCCATCACTAACAAACTTGACTCAACAAAACTTCTAGCAGATCTACTAATAGAAACTCCATCATTGAGAGACCCACTAAAATTAGTTTAACCAAGGAATAATATGAATAAAAAGGGAAAGAAAGAAAACATCAGATCTGAAAAATACATTTCTTGGACACAGTGAAATAGCACGAGTAGTTCACCAAAACAAAAAGGCAATAGCAAAAGCACAGCCATTTGCCACTGAGTTCCCATAAAAACACATAGACATGTTGGAATCCAACATGGATACATGCAAACAAGGGACCATAATATTGTCCAAAACCTCAGTTGTACGCAAGTTCTCAGTTGACCAGCCATGAGACAAGGAACGGTGAGTCAAGCATGGGTGGTAGTAGATCAGGTGACAAAGTGACAAACTACTGGGACATCACATGAACAACAGCTGGGAAAAGCATGGTGTGGAACAGGTGTCTATGGGTTGATCTGCTGATCTTTGGGTCTTCCAAGGCAACCCACTTCCTAGTAGCTCTACAGTTTGAAAGTCGGGAAGAAGAGTTGGGGGAAAGGATGAGGAAATGGAGAAGCTAATAGACTCCTCGTGCCTCTCTTTCTCTCTCTAATGAATATGTAATCTACAATATTCGGTGAAGACCTTTCTATATGCTATATAACTGAAAAAAGCTCTACAGTTTGAAAGTCCAGAAAAAGAGTTGGGGGAAAGGATGAGGAAATGGATAAGTTAATAGACTCCTCATGCCTCTCTCTCTCTCTCTCTCTCTCTAATGAATAGTAATCTACAATATTTGGTTAAGACCTTTCTATATGCTATATAACTGAAAAAAGCTCTACAGTTTGAAAGTCCAGAAAAAGAGTTGGGGGAAAGGATGAGGAAATGGATAAGTTAATAGACTCCTCATGCCTCTCTCTCTCTCTCTCTCTCTCTAATGAATAGTAATCTACAATATTTGGTTAAGACCTTTCTATATGCGATATAACTGAACCAAAAAAAATTGTAAAACATACTCATAAATTTGTTTGTATTATTCCTTCCAAAATTATATAAACATCACCCAAGAAGGCATAAGTGCAAGGTACCAGTACCTGCTTCAAAAATAGGATAACAAGGATGAAGACAAATTCAGAAAAGAACAAAGGTTGTTGAGTAATGTTTTCTGAATGTAATGTCAAGTTTTTCATATTTTTGGCTTATACATAGTGTGCCTTTTTTCCATAATGCCTCATACAAATCCGATATAGTTAGATGGCATGTCAATCCCCTCTAAGTCAATGGCAATTACCATGACTTTGGATCAAGAACCATGCTAACAAAACTTTTAGTGTGAGAGAGAGAGAGAGTACTAACAAAACAACTGTTTTGTACCTATCATCTTCACATCTAAACAGGCTTTCCTCATACTGATTTCTGCGCATATGTTTGAAGGAGTAATCCTCACTACCCGAAGTCACGGATATCCAATAATCATTCAACAGTTGATCATCATGCTCAAGCCTCTGGCTCGGTACAGGTATTTGATACTGAATAAAGACAATTACCAAGAACTTCTAATTAGCACAAAATCACTACAATATCCAACCAAAACGTAAAAATAAGAACACATACATCCGCTGGAAGAAGCCGATAACTGGGTGTGCAACGTCGACAATTAGAGAGATCAAGCTCTTGAATGGATTTTCCCCAATATTTCTCCTTGTATCTCTCCTTTTCTTTATGTCCATCCATTTCATGCTTCTGCTCCTTGTCTTTATCCTCAACCTTCGTTGATTTAGATACATATCCTTTCCACAAAGATTCTGCTATTGACAAATCGGCTTCATAAGATTTTACAAAACGTGTTTAAAATTGAAATATTCACAGGCTTGATGAAGCAGCTTAGACTGTGTTGTGAAAAGGAAAATTTAATCCACCATTATACACAAAAATTCACATTACAAATGGAAGCGAGGTAAAGTCACATACTTTTGCTCATAACACCGGCAAGAAATCCATCTGCAAAACAGGCCTCAATGAGAATCAACCTCAATGACTTCAATCAACAACTTAATTAATGGTAAATTATAACCAATACTCTCGCAACGCTCCAAAAATGAATTGAACCCATCCATAAGATCCTGGTATTTCCCAAGTAGATCAGCAACCTGAAAAAAGTAAATTTTTTAGAAGTATTGAACAAGGCAAATGGAAAAGCATCTTGATAGTTAGTACACTTTTAAGGTTAAACAACCAATTATCAGGTTAGTTTGCCTTTATTATTTGTTTTCTAATTATTTAAGGGAAGGGGAAGAAAAGGGAACTGTGCACAGGACACTAGTGTATAATTTGTTAGACTATAGATCATGGTTGACACAAAAAACATATGCAGAAAAGATTTAAATTATAATTGAAAATACATCCAAATAAGGGTAGAGACACATGAAACAGCCATTGATAGCTAATGCCCAATGTCCATGTGTCAAATATGCTGAAATTATGTTAATAATGCAAGAGAAAGGAAAGAAAAAGTAATTCACTGATGGGCAGCTAGTAAAGCAATTCCAAGAACAAGTGCCCCAGTATACTCATTGCAGAGACCTGATGACAGCAAGATATACATCACTGCTACGCAATGAAGATAACATATCTAAAACAGTGGGTGAAAATAAATAGGTTGACAAAAACTTGTTCTTAACAACCGTGGTAAAACAAATTCAAATTCAAGCTTGGACACCACACACAAACACCAAGGAAAAGCAGTAATTTAGGCTTGTGAGCATCTAAAAGATGCCTGACATGTAAGGTGTGATCTAATACTGAACGAACTAAAGAATGTTATGTGACAAACTTGTATCCCTATGACACAATATGTGAATTCAGCTCCTTGATCAGTTGCCTTCATGTTTTAAGCAAATTCTGTGGTTAAATCTTTCTTCGTTTCTGTTTTTTTTTTTTCCAGATAAGTCTTATTCTTCCTCTTTGTATCTGTTGCGGACAATGCACCATTACACATTTTTCAGTAGATACAAAATGAAACATCATAAGGTAAAGACATGCTAGAGTTACTTGATTGGTTAACAAGGAAAAACATGGATGTCTAATGGATCTATTTACATCAACAACCATAGGTATAGGAATCACGGGTCAAAAATTAATCTGAACATGGGACAAACATCATTTCCCAATCAGAAAAAATAATCATCCAGCAGAAGCATATATATTAGAGTAGTTTTTTGGATACGAGTAGGCCTCAACTAAAATAAATTGATCTTTCAAATTTCTAAGCTTTAATGCTACAAGGACCAAAACACTTGCTACAACTACAGATAGTAAGGGAAATTTATGCATACCAAATTTTGCAATTCCTTTCTTGTGATTATTTCTGTGCTATAAATATGAAGGCACTTCAAGAATGCCTGGTAGTCATCCGGACTGTGTAACCTCTCCTTCACTTTCTCACAGAAAGCGAACTCTTGGTTGTACATGCCTGGCATTGTTTCAGGAAAACCCGATGTTATGCCGTTAAGAACTTGTAGGAGATAAATCAGCAAGTTTAAGAATGGCAAAAAATTGATATGCGATAACGTATTTATCCAGTTCAATTAAAAAAAAAGGTAATTAGTTCTTTTAAAGATGGGGATCACATACAAAAGAAGGGAGAAGATAAAACAGAGAAACAATTGTTAAGTAAGAGATAACATTCATTAAGCATGAAGATCAATTTCAACTTCCTGGAAAAAACATGAAAAAAAACTTTGCCTTCAGCATTATCACATTCTAATGTAGATGAATATTTATGTAGGCAAACTAAAGAGCAAGTAATGACACTTAATTCTACTACATTAGCAATACAAACTATGTGGAGTCACATGCATGTGATCACAAGAGCCAACTTTTCAGATAAAAACAGACATAATTAAGGAATACCGTTTCTACACCTAAGATGCTAGCACACAAAAAGTTAATAACCAAATAGAAATCAGGCATCCCTATATATAACTGCATTATGAAATAAACAGGTACCATTCACTCACTTTTCAAAGTGTCTTTATCTTCATAGGAGGCCAAATTAGGATTCACTCCATAGTCTTCAACTTTGTGGACAGATTTCCTTTTATCAGAAATATGATGTATGCTGATGTCCCTATTGTTGTCATGCTCAGGTACTCTGTAGTCCTGATCACGATTTCTCCTGTCCTTGTTCTCCTTTTCAGCATGCCTCCTCTGCTCCTTCTGCAATTTCATCATCGTTTTATCATCATCCAGATCAGGACGCTCAACACTTAGATCCCGTTCGGCATGGGGAACCACAATCCTGTCCTTCTGGAAGGGTTGCTAAAACACAAAGAGGTTCAACCCTCTGTTATGAAAGAACTGAACCACAAGGTATACATGAAGAAGGTAAAAATATAGACGTATTACCTTTTCCATGTGTGGCTGCCGTAGTGAAAGCATAGGAGAGCTCCTCTCATCATAGCGATGAAAAGAATGCCGGCCAAAGGGAACATGTTGTGCTGATGCAGTAGCTGAGCTATCCGGCAAAAATCTTTTGAACTCCTCCAGCAAATCTGGATGGTCACCGAAAAGTGCCGCAACCTGCAAATGGATAGAATTCACATCTAAAAATTGCTTAGTGATTAACCTCTTTGAAAAGGGCCTGCTAGCATAGCTATTTATATGAACAAAGATGAAAACTTCACCTCTTTGTCAACTTCAGTGATGCCCTTGTGCTCCTTTCGGTACATGTTCAGGATGTCGAGGAATGATTTGTACACATGATCATCATTTTGGAAACGTTTCTAACGAAACAAGAATCCAAACATCAACCTCCATATAAACTAAACTCAGTAGCCACAATAAAATGTTTAAATAGAAATTTACCTTAATCTTGTTTACAAAACTTATAGCCTCTTCAAACTCAATTCTCTTTGGAGGAGCTTCTTCATCATCAGTCAGGGTGATTTCATAACCCTTTGGCAAGAAGGTATTAAAACCATAAATAAGATTATTGTGCCCTTTAAATAATTCTTTCACCCTTGCTATGACTCTAGTAGTGTCTATCCTGCAATAAACAAGTCACCAAGATGAATTAACAAAATGTTTCATGCAATGCCTTATTTTAACATCTCAGCCCTAGCATGGAGACAAAATATACCTCTGCGCCTTAAAATCTTTCATTACATCAAGGAACATATCATACTTCTCCCTCTGATCGTGAAACATGTCCTTAACTTCCTTCAAATATGTTAGTGCATCATTGGTTGTGAGCCTTTGTGTACTGCCACCACCAGTACCTCCTCCTCCTGCTCCACCACCATTGACGCTGACGCCTATGCCGATGCCGATGCCACTGCCTCCTCCAGGGAGTGGTTGCCCATAGCTTCATTTCAGAAAAATAGGGATTTAATGTTAAATTCTGAGAAAAACAATCACAATAGAATAAAACACACACTGACGGCACAACTGTTGTGAAATACGAACGCAAATTCTCTACATCCATTTTGTAGACAACTGCTCATACTCGTTGCACGTTTTATATACGGATGCAATAGATGGCAAAAAGAGTATCAACCACTTCTGTTCACAAAGTATTTTTGTCCCAAACATGATATAGCAACTAAATTCCACTAAATCAATAAGCACGACCTCAAAGAAATTCCATTCCATGGTGTACAAGAACATCAAATGAAAAAAAAAAAAATTAGACGCTACCATTAACATCAACATCAGCCAAACACCACACTCTAAATCAACCCAGATGAAAAATATAATCTACCAAACTCAACACATAACACCACGGGAAATTAAACACTTCTTTAAAGCATCTATATGTAACAAATCAAGAAAAAAAAAAGAGAAAAAGCTTACGATTCTCTATGGGAGGAACCAAATGGCCGCTTAAATTGTGAATTATCATCACTACCATCTCGTATTCGTTTCATATCTGCAAAACAACAGAAAGAAAAAAAAGTATAACAAGAAACAACATTTATAAAACCAATTTTTCGAAACAAGCCACAAGAAATTTTCAAAAAGAAGGAGAACAGATCTAACCAAAAAGAAAATCAGTTGAATCTTTTGGATCAACTTTTGAAATAATAAGTTGCCCTTTCTCGTTTGAGAAGCAATAGAAAGTATGAGAGAGGGAGGGAGGGTAAAGGAAAACTAACGAAGAAATTTGGAAACCCAAGAGAAGTTGTAGTATTTGCGTGACCATTTTTATAATCCTGGACGCTGTTCATTATTCGAAATTGCTTCTTTTTTTTCTTTTTTCTTTTTTTATTTTAAGTTTGTTCGGAGCGTTTGGTTGTGGATTTTGATCCACTTTTAATTCATTTGGGCTTGCAATTTACAATTTGGGGTGTCTACAAGCCTATTGTAACACAAATTAAACTCAAAAATGTCAAAGTCGATATCATAATTTATTATAATTTTTGAATTAATTATAAATCTTATCAAACATTATAATTTAGTATTAATCCAATGACTCCACTGAAATCAGATCATTAGATTGTGGTAGCCTAAAATGAGAAAAAGGCGTCTTTCAAAAAAAAGTCAAGTGTCATCTTGTATTACAATCACATTTATTCAATTCAATTTATGGATCTAAATCTTTTCTAATAATTTTTTTTTTTTACACATCATATATTGTTAATAAGTGTGGGACTCACTTTTATACAACAAAACTGCTTGACTTAATGGTACGAGAGCTATTAAGAAAGAAAATGAATGAAAATATGTGTTGCTGGGGATATCTCTATTCTAGGTTGCTATTGTAATTATTTTAATTTTTTTAAGTTGCTATTGTAATTAACTAGTGTCATTTAACCTATAATCATGGGAACCAATATTATGTTAAACAACTATATACTCTAAAAACTTAAATTGTTAAAGAATGGCGTAACATAAGTATTTATCTAATATTGTCTCTCACGTGTAGCCCTCTTTGGGTGGCTCATTCACATGATTATTTTCATATACATATATATATATATATATATATGAAATTTGAATTCAAAACTTCTAAGCTCTGATAGCACAATCTAAGTAACAATACTCTAATAACAATGGTAAGTCCTTAAAGAATATTATTGATATGCCCTTAATGGCTTGTTTGGATAGATTTTTAGGGAAGGTTTAAATTAATTTTCCCAAACTCTTTCAAATCCAAACATTTATATTTACAAATATGGGATTCAACATTGAATCTCGTTCATACTCTTGTTTGATATGCAATATATACATATATAGGACTTATGAATATAACATAATTATTGACAATTATTTGTCCTAAAAATGACTATTTTACCTTTGATCAATCTATTTCATACTCATATTAAGGGGTATAATTATTTTTTGCATCATCAACCCATCTTTTCAAAACCACCTTCCTCAAAGATTTGATGAAACTCATGATCATGAATTTAATATTCGAGTTAATTATGGGCCAGATTTGGGAACACAGGATTGAATTTTCAATCCAATCATGGAGTGTGGAGGTTTTTTGGAATATTTTTACCAAACCCATCCTTTCAAACCCCCCTCCCCCCAATACCTCTTTATTAAACAACCCCTTAATGAAAGAAATTAAGTAATTAAGTTGGACAACAAAATAAAGTAGGATTTAGTCAACATCTTATTAGAAAGGAAAATATTATTTATATTTAATTTATAGGCCAAATTTATTGATATAATCAATCCTTGTCGTTGGATTGACGATGAATATTAGTATTGGTTGAGACCTATTTCCAATTCACCGATTGTAATCGATTAAACCGATAAATTATATTAACAAATTAGGTTTAAATAGTATTATACTATCTTTATGTACCACCTCAACATACACCAGTAGATTAGTAGGTTCCATAAAATTTATCAAATATTTGGTGATTATAATTGCGCCGCATCAAATGGCATAAGCGAGGTGATGTAGCAAGGTAGTGTGCACAACATTATTTATATTTTGTAAGCATTATATGAATAAATCATCTCTTTGGCTAGTATTTTTTAGTGAATTCCTCTAGGGTGTGTTTGTTGGGTGGGATTGAATTTTTGTTGGTTTGAATTACTCGGCCCGTAGTCAATTAGGCCCCAAATCCCATCTGATCCGAATACATGAAACCCAGCTGAATTTGGGATTTCTAAGCCCGCCGGCTGGATAACTAACGAAATTACGTTATTACCCTTTAAACAGTAAAGCACAAAGTAGGGTTTTTACTCCCCCATTCCCTTCCTTTTCACCTACCTGCTGGTGCTGGTTCCTTAAGTTTGACAACGGCGCCTGTGTCCCCTTTCAGCCAAGGTATGTATCTCTCTCTCTCTCTCTCTTCTAAGTCCCTCCTCTCTCTATCTCTGTACCGCCTGTGGATTTTTTTTACACATTATTTACACCATAACTATCCATTGGGACCTCATTCAACTGCTCAGAAAGGGTCTTAAGATTATCATCTTTCCTATGCTTCCCCTTTTGTCTAATTTTCTTATCCCATGTTTCAGAGTGTCCCAAAACATTGTCATGGACCAAATTACCATCTTCTTGAAGCTTATTGCCGCCATCCATGAGGTCATTTCCCACATTTCTTCCACTCGATGGGGTTGCTGATGCTATGGCTAACACGGCTGCGATTGATCAGTTGATTTCGTATTTTTCTTGTTTTAATTTGTTGCTGAACATGGTAAATTTTATGCTGCTGCTTGACCGAAGAATTCTGCCACTTGCTAGAGTAAAAAATATGTGCTCAATTTTTAATGATAAAGGATCACACGAGTTGACTGCATGGGTATGTTGTATATATTTTTTCTTATTAACACATGTTTTTGTTCTTTTTTACATGAATGAGATTTGTATATAGTACCCCATAATGGCATATTGTATTTTTTTGTGGTGATTGGAATTAATTTTTTCTTCTTTTACTTTTTAAAAATAAAAACCGGTTAGTTACTACTATAGTTCAAGTAAATTTGGGTTGTGACGCATTTTTTGTCCTAAATTTTTTAATATTTTTGGCGGATAAAATAAATTTGTGAACAACTTATAAATTTGTATTATAAAATTAATGTGTAATAACATGTATTTGGTGAATACATAAGTATTTTTATATATTTCACAATATTAAATTGGTAATCAACAATGATAAAAAAAATAAAAAAAAAAATTAAAAAATGATAACCAACAATTGTCAAGCCAAAAAAGAGATAGGATTGAATAAGATTTAAGGGTAAAATGGTTGATTAATGTCAAATGCATTAGATGTTTAATAAAAAATTATAGTTTGTTCATATTTCAACCCCATTATAATGTACTATTCAAAGCTGGGATTAGATAACACAAATTTTTTTTTATCCCCTTACGAATCCGGTCCATTGAAATTTCATTGAATTAGTTTGGGATTTAAATCCAAGCCAATTCAGTTCATCCATGAATTGCCAAACACACCCTACTGTGTTCGGAGGTACTACAACACAGGAACTGTGTTGACTGTGAATGACCACGAGCAGGTCGACTAATATATTATCCCCTTCATTTTAGTAGCCCATGGGGAGCATTGGCCCTCGGGTAACTTGCCATGATATGATATTTTAAGTTTAAAGCTTGGTAATTTTTTTAGAGACGGTCACAAGAAATTTATTTTTCGTAAATTTTTTAGTCTCAGTATAGATGATCTGTTTTTAATTAGACTAAAAAAGAGATTAATTGATATATAAATAAGTTGATTCGAATACCACTTACTACAATTTAAGAGGTGATTCACATTTCTATTCAAACTTGTCTAGTTGTGATCTCCATTTATGAATCAGTTCCACTACTTTGTCATCTTGCCTTTTTCAATTGTAACAATATAGCAAACAATGTAGATATAGCAAATACAAGCATCAAACAAGTCTTTTTGATGCTTGTACAATTTAGCAGACTAAATTACATTTATGGCTCGCATACTTTAGTTTTGCATAATAATCGTGAGTAAAAAATACACGGGATTGAGAAGATGTTCTGTTATAGAAATACGACATGACTTGATTGTCAATAGATTATTTGGATAAATTCACGTACACTACCCTACACTTATCTTGTCTAAAATTATTACACATTTACATTTAATAAGAAACCATTATTTCAAAGTGAGATTCAGAGCAACAATAACACATGCAACCAACCTTCACTATTCCATACACTTTACCTCAAATCAGACCTATGTTTTTTTGGTAAATCGTTTGGCATTCTTAAGCATCGCTCCATGTGTTTGACGGCAAAATTAGTCTGCAAAGCATCTTTCTTTCCATGGCAACTAGTTGACTTCATGGTTGGTGTTGGGTGTCGTCTGGAGGCTGACCAGAGAGTAGTAGGCCCCACTGGGCCCTTTAGCTAATAACGAAGAGTGGGTCCCTTTCTCCACAACTTTTCCTTTGTCCAAAACAGCAATGGTGTCACAGTTCTGTATTGTGCTCAACCTGTGAGCCACCACCACACTGGTCCTCCCCACCATCACCCTCTCTAGTGCATCTTGAACCACCTTCTCTGACTGACTATCCAGTGCACTGGTGGCCTCATCTAACAGTAACACTGCCGGGTTTTTCAGTATGGCGCGGGCTATGGCAATACGTTGCTTCTGGCCTCCGGAGAGCTGTATTCCCCTGTCACCACAACAAGTATCGTATCCATCCTTTAGGCCTGTAATAAAATCATGAGCATTGGCTGCCTTGGCAGCTTCGATGATCTCGGACTCATTGACTTCAACTGAGGCTCCATACCTAATGTTCTCCTTTATGCTACCAGCAAATAATGTGGGCTCTTGGCTAACAAGTGCAATGTGTTTCCTTAGTGCCTTAAGGTGGTATGATCTTATATCCCGACCACCAATTTTTACTACACCTTTAAGTGGATCATAAAATCTCTCAATCAGACCGATTATTGTTGATTTTCCGGACCCACTTTGTCCCACCAATGCTGTTGATTTCCCTGCCTCCATCCGGATTGAAAAGCCTTTGAAGATCATCACGTCAGGCCTAGCAGGATATGCAAAATCAACATCGCGTAGCTCCACATGACCTGTTATTTTCTCAGGTTGGTGACCTTCTGGATCTTCAGGTTCTATTAGGGAATACCGATCCAACACAGCGAACACGGACCTGACTGAATCGGAACCTTTGGCAAGGTCAGTAGTCATAGATCCGGCAGCAGCTATGACACGGCCGGTGCTTAATAAGATCATGAAGGTTTCGAAAACTGCTTGTGCCCCAATGTATCCCTCAGCAATGAGTTTGCCCCCATACCACAAGCTTAGTGCCCGACTGCATGTCATAAGGCTCTGAGAGGTACCAAGTCCAAGACCTGCAAACCATGATTGTCGAATACTTTCGCGTTGTGGGCCTTCTTGAGCTTTTTTGAGCAATTGGAGAATTCGGGCTTGGGAGGAAAAGGCAGTGACGATTCGGAGGTTAGAGACGGCTTCGGCAGCAAGCTTGCTACTTTCATCTTGGGCTTTGACCGCCTTTTGGGACATGCTTTTGAGTAGGACTCGCTTGCAATAGTAGCAGATAATGATGAGTGGTTGGACAGCTATTGTGACCACTGCAAGCCTCCATGCAATGATCAGGCCCATGGTGCAAGCAATGGTCACTGCTGAGAGGGTTTGGATAATGAGGGCCATCCGATCACCAACCAAAGATCTCACCTGTAAATTATAAAACATCAATTTTATTAGATCAGATCTAGGGTTGTTAATCAAGCTGAACTTGTCGAGCTCGCTTTTCTAAGCAAGCCTAATCGAATTGAGCGGAGTCCAAGCTTTTAGGCTCGTTTTCTAAACGAATCTAAAAAATTGTTCAAACTTAACTTATTTAGAACACAAGTCAAGCTCGAGTCGAATCCTTTCCGAGCCGAGCCTGAGCCCGAGTAGCTCGGCTCAATTATCAATCCTAATTAAATTTGATAACAACTATGCAATACTCCAACACACTGGGTAACACATCAATTTGTATGGGTATCTAATGTGTTATCACAAATGACTGGGCAGATCCACAAAGGCTTATAGATGTTCTCTGAGGTCTAGTTCCAGGGTGCTTAAGCTATGGTTTATTGAGATGTTTGGTTCATGATGGTTCCAACTCGAGCAAGCAAGATGGAGCAAGTACTAAGATCCAAAATTTGGGGGGACTACTCCATTGATGGGGAGAGAAGTAACTGTTCAAATAGTAGCTGATAAGTAGACTTTTCAAAAAACCCGAGGGCCATAGTTCCCTAGGCCCTAGGCTACAACTACGCTCATAGTGCACCATAACTATTTGGCTGATTGGATCGCACAGGTTTCTGACCTGGCCAAATTCTATTGAACCATTTAACAAGCTTGAGGAATACAAAGCTGGTTTTATGAAGTTTTCAATCTACTTCATATTGTTATTTTTTTTTTTCAGATAAAGGGGAGTTGTTCACATTTCTAACCACCCATACATTCATTGAAACCATGATTGCAATGCAAAACTCAGATACCCACAATTACTCATACATCTCACACATCAAGACGCTTATTAATTATGTTTAATAATATTTTTACCAATATATACATTCATGGATAAAAAACAGGAGCAGAGTAGGTATGACATACCACATTGGCATCTTTAGCAAGCCTGGAGCAAATAGCACCACTGGCATTCTCATCCTTATCAAACCAGCCAACTTCGAAAGTGAGTATCTTGGAAAACATCCTCTCTCTAATCCTCTTGGTCAAGTGCTCCCCCATGGCCGCAAAATTATAATGCTGACTTAAACCTATCAAAAGCGAGAACACCGCCAACCCAACAAAACACAATGCATAAATTCTTGTCTTCCTTTTGATCTCACTATGATCCGGCAAGAAATACACTGATAACATTGACCCCATTGTAAAAGCATACACCGGTTGAATTCCACCAAATAAAATCGCACTTACACTACCAACTGTTGCTTGCCTCCATTCAGGAAGATTCATAGCTAACAATCTTCGAAATGAAGGAACTGGAAAAACCTGATCACCGGAAACTGCAGCATACTCTCCTCCTCCATGGCTTGGTGCAGCTGAGTTAGCTGAACTAGACCGGCTACCCATTGATAGTCTTCGACTACTTGTATTGTGCATATCCATGTTTGCAAAGGACAATGATGTTGAGGCATTACTATTTGTAATTGAAACTTTCTCTTTGTTTCTCTCAGTTTGTTGAAGGTGCACGAGTGATGTGTATAGGCCATTTTTGTCTTGGATCAACTCATCATGCGAGCCGGTCTCCATGACCTGGCCATTCTGGACAACAGTTATAAGGTCTGAATTTCGGATGGTGGAGAGACGGTGAGCGATGATGATGGTGGTGCGGCCCATGGCAGCCTTGTTCAGTGCTTCCTGCACGGCTTGTTCAGATTCCGAGTCCAATGCGCTGGTGGCTTCATCAAGTAGGAGTATTCGGGGTGCCTTGATTATGGCTCTTGCAATTGCAATTCTCTGCTTCTGTCCCCCTGACATCTGAACACCTCTCTCACCAACCTGCATGCACACATCTTCTTATTTTTATTAGTTCTTAGTAATCACTTAAAACCTATGGTACTCTATATATTGCTTTTAAAAAAAGTTCCGTTTCCTAACAAAAAAGAAAAATTTAGCAAAACCAATGGGGTATGCATGAAAATCTGGCAAGATCTGGGGCTGTTTTACGAGCTGTAAAAAATCACACCCCAAAGCAGCGCCACATGATTTACCTAGTATGGACTAGGACTGTCAAAGGATCAAAATCTGGTCGGAATCCAATCCCTTGACAAGCCTAATATGTAGTTAAAAACAGAAAAAAAGACTGGCCTAATATGGACAAACATGTTTTTGTTAGGATCTCATTCTTATGAAGAAATATACTACGGGACAGCTGGTATTAGTCAACGTTGCTAATAATTATGCACAACTAACTAAGAAAATAATATGGTGAATGAGATGTGTTTACGATCCCCAGAGATCCCAATAATCTTCTTCTGTTTTCTTATTCCCTCCTCCATATTAAAAAAGAGCAAAAGAGAAGTACATGGAGGAGGTAATATTAGTAGACCTGCCAGTAGAGATGCTCCATACAAACATATGATTCTTTGTTTAAATAGTTTAGTGATGTTTCCGGAACAAGCAATAAGTGAATAAATAATTCTATTTAATTAGTTCCTTCCTCTAAACAAGAAGGAATAAAAAGTGCCCCTCTTTTTCATAACAATCAGTGGTGGTTGTCAAGCCCATTCCAAAAAATCAACCTACAACCTCCACTCGATCATATGCAGAACAATAATATGATAGGGTATTCTTCTCTCTCAAAAAATGTAACAGCGAATTGTTTAGATGCTTCGACAACTATTGAATCAACTGTAATTAGGGAAGATGTGGAAGCAAATTCTTTCTTGTTTTAATAGTGACAATCAAGTCTTCATGACACAATGGCCTTGTGTAAGCATAAAAATTTTGGAGGATAGATGCAGATATTGATTCCTATCATTTTCTGGTTTAGGGAAAATTTTGGCACTAGTCAATTTGACCATATCAATCCTGAGCAAGTGCCTGCTTGGATTGGAATGATATTATGAGTAGAATGAGCCAAGCATGGGCGCAGTTAACTAATGCTAAAGTGGTGCTAACAGTTGTTGGATGCTACGTCAAGAATGTTGGTTCATCTATGCACTCAATGAATGGTCTCAAAGGCAAACCCTATGCCCACATAGACTCAAATGATTATGAAACAAGCTGCAGATGGATAAAAAAATGGATATTCCTCTAGGAATTTGTCACCTACTTCCCAAAACCTCTCCTATGATTATGCCAGACTACAACTACACAAAAGGAATATATTTCAACAATTATGGTACCCTTTATAGACCCCACATTCAGCTTATTATATTACACAGCCTGTTAATGATTTAACCATAACCAAATTTCAGAATTAACAGGTAAAATTTCTACCAGGTAAAAGGAAGACAACAAAGCTTAGAGGACAAGCATAACCAACCTGGGTATCATATCCCTGAGGCAACTGACAAATGAAGTTATGAGCAGTAGAAGCTTTGGCAGCCTCAATAACTTCTTCCATTGAAGCATCTTCTTTGCCAAAAAGTATGTTCTCTTTGATTGAGGTGGCAAATAGTGCAGGCTCTTGACTAACTAAACCCATCTGTGACCTTAGCCACTTGAGCTGAAGCTTATCAATGGCAACTCCATCAAGAAGAATCAAACCTCCAAGAGGGTCATAAAACCTCTGCAAAAGTGCAATCACTGTGGATTTTCCAGACCCACTTCCTCCAACCAAGGCCACTGTTCTGCCTGCAGGAATTGTCAGGTTAAAATCTGCAAAAATTATGGTTTCGGGTCTTGATGGGTATGCGAATTCAATATGTTTGAATTCAACTTCCCCAGAAACGTTTTGTAAAACTTGGCCTTCCATGTTCTCTGTATCAATTTTGGGGACTCTTGTTATTACTTCCATTATGCGTTCACCAGCAGCACTTGCTTCCGATAAGTGCTTCACGCTGGATAATCCAGAACCAAATGCCCTGATCATCAAAGAACAAGAAAAACAAAATAGTTCACACATCGATAGAGTTTTTTTTTCTTCTGAAAACAGAGCATATGTACAGCCAACGTTAACAATTACATCCAAGAAAAGTGATATTTGGAAGTACTCTCAAAACATGCATTTAATTTCTAGAAACAATGGCAAAATTGAAGTCGACAACTCATTGAATTCAATCAAGCCTCTAAAAAAAAGTTGAAATAGAAGCTAAAAACTGAGGGAGGGACAACATAATCACCATAAGCAAAAAGAAGGCGACAAAAAAGAACGAAACCAAGAGTCCAAAAACAGGATAATTCTTTTGTTCGTTATGGAAAGAAAAACGTTTCTGTAGAAACTTTCAAATTATGCTTTTTTCGCAGCAAAACAAAGATACCCATCAAGTATATTTGTGAAAAAAGCCAACCGATTTACGAATTTACAGCGAAATATCGGAAACAAATGACGAAATTATGAAAGTTACGTAGAAAAAAAAAGATACCAACCTAACCGTTTCACGATTTTTCCAGTAAATTCGTGAAATTTTGCATTTTTCGTATAAAATATTCAACGGTGACAAGATATCACCGTTTAATATTTACTCTTAAAAAAGAAACCCAAGCGAAAAATTGGGAAAAAAACAAAAAAAAGAAACCCAGAGAGGGTTGAGAGGATTACAATCCGCCGATGGCAATGGTTGTGCCAACCACAAACACGGTGCCTCCGCGAGCCCCATGGTACATGACCATTCTGCTACCATAATAAGACAAGAAAGCCCAAATCGCATAGACAATTCCATTGCTACCAATGGCCAAACCCTTTGTTAAGCCTTGCTTCAAACCCAAATTCACAGTCCCTTGAAGAGAATCAGAGTACTCAGCAACAGTTTTGTCCTCTCCCACAAAAGAATAAACAGTTCTGACTGAAGATAGTGCTTGTTCTGCTATTGTACCCGCCTTACCATACTCATCTCTCATCTTACTGGCTATGCTCATTAGTCTCCTTCCGTAGATTAAACCTGGTATAATTAAAAGCACCACAAATGGAACACCCACTATGGCGAGTCTCCATAGCAATACGAATGCCACTACATAGGCCCCAACAAATGTCGCTACGTTCATCACGAAATCTGGAAACTGTTCAGAATTCAAAAATGGTAAAGTAACTTAGCCTCAAATCAAATGAATAAGAATGTGATTGACTCGGTGCAAAATAATTATCAGAAAGTGAAAATCTTATGAACTAAATCAGATTTTTTGGTCAACGATATCGTGCAACTTAGACTTACAGAATCAACAGTATAGCAATACATGTTATAGCTACATAAACATTGAATTTGATGAGACTCTTCTGAAATGCCCTATGATGAAGACACGTGTCCTCGGGGTTTGTCAAAGCACTGTTGCTTGGACCAAGCGCCATCGGCGCCACGAATGTCCTCGCCCCCGAGGTACCTCATACAGGACATGCGTTCAGTATATTGTACAAACAACACATGTCCTCGGTCACCCATGAACCTCGGTCGCATACCTCCCTCGGTCCCCGAGATGAGCCTTTCCTCGGTGCCGAGGGTTGCTCCATCCTGGGCGTTTCCTCTACTCCGAGATAAGCTATTGACATATATAGGTCACTAGCCTAGGCTAATCTAGGCCGCTCATCATGACCTCGTCTTACACAAGTAATGTCAGAACATACCGGAATACAGTAGTCACAGCCAATAAGGGATGGACGTGTGGCAAATGATGTCACATCAAAGACAGACAAACTGCACGCCGTTACTGACACACGGCTTGGGAAAGCAAACAATTAATTGCACCCTTCTGTTGACGAGACCGCATTCAATGCGGTAAGGTTCGGATATGAAAGGCAATAAATGCTCCTATTACAGAGCATTTATTGCATCCTTCCCGAAAGGAGCATATTGTACCGTCGGCATCCCGACGACTCAGCATTGATTGCTCGGGACCCCGAGCAGTCAATTAGAGAAGACATTCCTCATCAAAATCAATACACACGCTACCTGTGCCTGATGATCACCTACTGACCACACTGACAGCAATCATGAGCTTTTAAGGTATAAATACTCCTCCCAAAAGGCAAAGCGGGTATGCAATCAAAAACTCTCTACGACAATACATCTTTCTCAGTGTTTTCTCCTTCCTCTCTCTCATTCAAAGACTGACTAGACCGTCGGAGGGGATACGCCGGAAAACACTCCGGCACCCTTCTAACTTGTTCCTCTTTATTCCAGGAAAACCTTTCACACGTACCGGATCGTTCTTCCTTTCCCAGGATCTTCCGTAGCCGTTCCAGGTTACCACCGTACCTCTCAGGCTGTCTCAAGCAGCGTCTTTGGCCACTCGACCGGTTCACTCAAAGTTCACCAGGGGAGAGATCTGTTCCCAATATTTTTATATTGTGCAGGATCTTGCACGCACAATCTGGCGCCGTCTGTGGGAAACGAGTAGTTTTCCTAATTTTTTCTCTATAAAGAACAGTGACCATGGTGAACACCAGACAGAAAGGGAAAGGAACCCACCAAAGGAGTCATGAGTTACAAGCTCCCTGCCATCACGGAGGGAGGGATCGCACCAGTACGATTAAAAGTGCCTCTACTCGGTCAAGGGGGGTAACCCCTCAAACCAGTATGGGGATCAGGTCAGGAGGATCAGCCCCCTTGGCCCGTCAGCTGGCAGAGGTGATTGAAAAAAAATTTGGCGATAGATTACGTCAGCTGGAGAAGGACAATGTGAACGTCCTTAGCCGGCTCGACGAGTTTGCCGCCTCAGGCGGAGGGTCGAGGGATTCATTCCTTTCCCGAGGACTCCCCGTCCAGGAGGCGGAGACAAAGGATCTAAGAAACCAACTAGACCACAAAGCAGAAAGCTCCAGGGTCCCGAAGCGACCCAGAGCCGGCGAATATCATCTTGACAACCATTCCAGGAAAGCGAGGCCATTGGCCCTGGACGACCTCCGGCGAGGTTTGTCCAGACGGAGGAAGGGAGATGAATCCGAGGAGGACTCAACCCAATCTACACGACGCCCAGGAAACGAGGGGCTTACCAATGAACCCAGGGACTTCAGGAGGCATCCCGTCGGGGAAGAAGTCGATCTCAGAGCCCGATTAGACTCCAGAAGAAAGGGTAAGACTGTCCAGGACGAGGCTGAGGACGAAGTCATGCAAACACCCTTCACGAGGGAAATCAGTGAGATGGAGGTCTCAAGAAAGTTCGTCGTGCCACGGTTCAAAACCTATGATGGGCGGTCCGATCCCGAAGCCCATATCAGACAATATAAGCAGATGATGTCCCTCTATCATTCGGACCAACGGTTTCTATGCCGGGTGTTCCCTATGAGCTTGGGGACTCTGCGATGAGGTGGTTCGAGACGCTTCCCCCAAACAGTATTGGGTCCTGGAAAGAATTGACAAGGCAGTTCCTAACCCGATTCATTACGGGGAGTAAGCGCCCCAAGGACATTGGATCATTGTTGACCCTCGACGGAGGGAATCCGAGACTCTTCGCCAGTACGCCATCCGATACTGGGAAGAGGTCAATGAGGTAGAGGGATGCTCGGAGGGCATGGCAGCAGCATCTTTCCGGCTCGACTTGGCGAGGGACACGGACCTGTACCGATCCCTGACCAAGAAGACTCCCTCGGATATGGGGGAACTGATGGCCCGGATCAACAAGTACTCGAAGGTCGAGGACGAGATGGGAAGCAACAAAGGCCGAGCTCTCCAACCCAAGAGAAGGGAGAAGGAACGCGAAATATTCCCCGAAAGGGATTACTACCCCACCTGGGGGGTCGTCCAGAGGAGTTCACACGGTCTTCAAGGAACCCATCTTCAGGCTGCTCCATAAAATCAAGCACGAGCCGTTCTTCAAATGGCCGCCCAGGATGCAGAGCGACCCCTCCACCCGTGATCAAAAAGTTAGGTGTTCATATCACCGGGATGTCGGGCATCGCACCAAAGCTGCAGGGTGTTCAAATCATTCTTGGAAAGCCTGGTGCGAGATGGACATTTGAAAGAATACATAGAGCCTAGGCCAGAAGAGAGATGAGCTCTTGCCCCGGCCGAGGAACCACACAACGTCATAGACGTCATTCATATATGTCCGCTAGAGCGCCCCACGTCCAAGGAGCTCGAGTCCGACCTCAAGAGGGTAGCTTTTACAAGAAAGGTGGCCGAGGAGGATGTGGGACCATCAAGTAAAAGGGCCAGGATGGGTGAGCTCGGCATTACTTTCTCCGACGCAGATTTGACAGGCGTGGTGATTCCTCATAACGACGCCCTTGTCTTACCCTGAAGATAGGGAATTCGATGTCAAGAGGATTTTGATAGATTCAGGGAGCTCCTCGGAGGTGATGTACTTCAAACCCTGAAACGGATGGGCTTTGGCCCCAAAGACCTAACCAAAATCAGGACACCCCTCATCGGGTTCAACGGCTCTTCCGCCTTGCCCGTGGGAAAAATCACATTACCGGTCGCCACTGGTCCCTTCGTCATCGACACAGAGTTTGTTGTGATCGACACGGACTCTCCTTACAACGTGATTATGGGGCGAACATGGCTGCACGCGTTGGGAGCGGTGCACTCCACTCTCCACCAGAAGTTAAAGTTCGCCACGCCAGAGGGCATCATGGAGATCCGGGGGGACCAAGCGTCTGCGAAGAACTGTTTTTATTCGGCCGTCCGAGCCGGGGCGTCCAGCCAGGAGAAGGGGCGAGCACCGGAAGAGATCATGGAAAAATAGCAATTACAGTCCGGGCGTCCGGGGATGGATGACCCCCGGGTAGACCCAGCTGAACGATCGGTTGAAGACCTCCGGAAGGTGCCTTTGGTTGAAGGAGAAGAAGAGAAGTATTTCCTAGTTGGGACCTCGATGCCCGCAGCCGAACAGGAGGAGATGATCAGGTTCTTAAGGGGAAATACAGACGTGTTCGCCTGGAACGAAATGGAAATGACAGGAGTAGACCCTGAGATAATCACTCACAGGCTGCATGTTGACCCGTCGCACAAGCCAGTAAAGCAGAGGCCACGACGTATGGCCCCGCATCACACCAACGCGGTCAATGAGGAAATAGACAAACTCCTGAGAGCCGATGCCATTCGAGAGATACAGTTCCCAGAATGGCTGTCCAATACAGTATGCGCAAAGAAGAAAGGGGAAATGGCGTGTCTGCGTAGATTTTACGGATCTGAACAAAGCATGTCCAAAGGATGACTACCCCCTGCCAAAGGTGGACCAGCTAGTAGATGCCACAGCCGGGTATGAACGAATGGACTTCCTGGATGCCCGAGCAGGATATCATCAGATCCCTCTCTATGCCCCGGATCAGGAGAAAACGACATTTATCACTCCGAAGGGAGTTTATTGTTACAAAGTAATGCCGTTTCGGACTGAAGAACGCCGGGGCAACATACCAAAGGCTGATGAATCGGATGTTCAAAAAGCAGATCGGCAACACCATGGAGGTCTACATAGACGATATGCTGGTGAAGAGCAGACGGAGTTGTGATCATCTGGCAGACTTGGCAGACACTTTCTCCACCCTCAGGGAGTATGGGCTAAAGCTTAATGCGGCGAAGTGCGTTTTCGGAGTGGAGTCAGGAAAATTCCTCGGGTATCTGGTTAGTCAACGAGGAATCGAAGCCAACCCGGATCAGATTAAAGCAATCCTGGACATCCGAAGCCCTCGCACTGTCCGAGAAGTCCAGAAACTCACAGGGATGCTGGCTGCACTTAACCGTTTCGTCTCACGCTCCTCGGATAAATGCAAACCCTTCTTTGGAGCAATCAAGAGTGCTGGGAAGAATATGTGGAGCCAGGGGTGCGAGGACGCCCTGGCTGGGATCAAAGAATACCTAAGGACTCTTCCAACCCTGTCCGTCCCCATCCAGGGGGAGATGCTGTTCCTGTACTTGGCAGTTTCAGAGTTTGCGGTGAGCGGGGTACTTATCCGTGAGCATGAGCACCGCCAGAAGCCAATTTACTATATAAGCAAGGCGCTCCTAGATGCCGAGACGAGATATCTACCCCTGGAGAAACTGGCTCTGTCCTTGGTCACCACTGCCAGGAAACTACGGCATTATTTCCAGGCTCACCCGATCACTGTCCTAACTGATCAGCCCTTGAAGGCAATTTTGAGGAAAGCTGAACTCTCCGGAAGGATCTCCAAATGGGCAGTGGAGTTGGGGGAGCACGACATTCATTTCAAACCCGAACTGCAATAAAAGGTCAAATACTGGCAGACTTCATAGCAGAGTTTTCAGGGGAGCATCCTGTTCTAGAAAGACCGCCTCCTCCCAACTTAGCATGTCTCCAACAGATTTTGAAGGATCGCCATGGCTTTTATGTGTGGACGGTTCGTCAAATAGTAAGGGGTCCGAAATCGGTGTCTTGCTGACCTCTCCAGATGGGATTATTGCGGAGCAGGCCATCCGGCTGGGATTCAAGGCTTCGAATAATGAAGCTGAGTACGAGACACTCATCTCAGGACTTCGATTAGCTGAGGCGACCGGGGTTAACAATTTGATCGTGCATTGCGACTCTATGCTGGTCGTAAATCAAGTCAATGGGGAGTTCGAAACTAGGGACCCTAGAATGAAGGCGTACCATCACCAGGCGACGACCATGATCCAAAGATTCGGTCGGTTTGAAATCAGCAAGTATCCCGCGACAAAAACACGCATGCCGATGCCCTGGCTTGTCTAGCCTCGGCGGTGGACTCCTCCCAGTCACGCAGGATCACCATTGAGTATCTCCCTACATCCTGCATAGACCGAAACCTCGAGGCGATGGTCATCCAGGACGCACCCAAGCCGCCCAGTTGGATTGATCCCTTTGTCAAGTTCCTGACAACGGGAGATCTCCCGGAGTGTCCAAAGGAAGCTAGGAAGATAAGGCTCAAAGCTCCAAGATTTTGGGTCTCTTCGGATCAGAAGCTTTACCGGAGGTCTTTCTCAGGGCCTTACTTGCTATGCGTCCAAGAAGATCAGGTGCAAGACCTCCTGTATGAGGTACATGAAGGAATATGTGGGGGGCACTCTGGGGGGCGATCAATGGCGCACCGCATTATGTCTCAGGGTATTGGTGGCCGCGAATGCAAAGGGATGCGCGGGCATATGTCCAAAAATGCGACCAGTGCCAGAGGTTCTCCCCTGCGATCAGGCAACCTGCGGGGGACTTACACCCCCTCACCAGCCCTTGGCCATTCGCCCAATGGGGGCTCGATTTGGTTGGACCTCTACCTAAAGCTCCGGGAAATAAAAAGTTCCTCATCGTGGCCACAGATTACTTCACCAAGTGGGTGGAGGCGAAGCCGTTGAGTCACATCCGAGACATAGACGCCAAAAAGTTCATCTGGGAGAACATAGTCGTCAGGTTTGGGATTCCTCGAGCACTGGTATCGGATAACGAGACTCAGTTCACTGGCGGGCGCTTCAAGTCTTTCTGTGAGCATCTCGGGATCCGTAACTTCTACTCCACCCCTGCATACCCTCAAGCCAACGGGCAGGCGGAGTCCTCCAACAAGACAATCATCAATGGGATCAAGAAGAGGTTGGAGAAAGCCAAGGAAAAATGGGCGGAAGAGCTGTTAAACATTTTGTGGGTGTACAGGCCTACCCCTCGGTCATCGACGGGCGAAACCCCCTATTCCCTGGCTTACGGGATGGAGGCAATCATTCCCCTCGAAGTAGGGCTCCCGACCATAAGGACCCAAGCTTTCGATGAAGGGGGAAATGATCATCAACTGGGATTGGATCTGGACCTACTGGAAGAAAGAAGGGAGGAAGCCGCCTTGAGGATAACCAAGTATCAAGAGAAGATCTCCCAACTATACAACAGGAGGGTCAAGACTCGAGAATTCCGGATAGGCGATCTGGTCCTCAGGAGGGTAACGGCCAATACCCGGGATCCAACAGAGGGAAAGATGGGACCTAACTGGGAAGGGCCTTACAAAGTGATATCAGTCGGAGGCGCCGGGTCGTACGGATTGGAAGACATGAGTGGAAAACTTGTAATACGACCATGGAATGTTATGAATCTAAAGAAATATTACTTTTGAAGTACTCTCTCCCTTAAGAGCTTGCCGAACGAAGATAAAGGGTAAGGCCCTGGGGACAGAGTTTAAAGGCCCCTGTCCCCGAAGCAAATACGGGAGCAAGCCTCCTGCAAAGGGTATGGCCCTGGGGACAGAGTTCAAGGACTCTCGTCCCCGAAGCACATACGGGAGCAAGCCTCCTGCAAGGGTATGGCCCTGGGGACAGAGTTCAAGGACTCTCGTCCCCGAAGCACATACAGGAGCAAGCCTCCTGCAAGGGTACGACCCTGGGGATAGAGTTCAAGGACTCTCGTCCCCGAAGCAAATACAGGAGCAAGCCTCCTGCAAGGGTATGGCCCTAGGAACAGAGTTCAAGGACTCTCATCCCCGAAGTACATACGGGAGCAAGCCTCCTGCAAGGGTACGGCCCTGGGGACAGAGTTTAAGGACTCCTATCCCCGAAGCAAATGCAGGAACAAGCATCCATGAAGGACAAGGCCCTGGGAGGACCCCCGAAGCAGACACAAGATCTTGCCTCCAGGACGGGCGAACATAACCCAAAGACAGTTCAAAAATACTTGTAAATTATTATACACTGAAGGAAAGAAAAACTTGTTATTTATTTCCAAAAATAGGGGCTTTGCGTCCCCGAAGGCTACAAAAGGAAAGCAGAAGGGATACAATCAGAAAATACAAGGCAGCTTCATCGGGCTCCAGGCATCTCCAGAACTTCAGCCGAGGGCGAGTCAGCCATAAATGGTTGAGAAGCTTCTGGAGCAGGCAAGAGAAGAACTTCGGCAGCGGGAACAGCTTGAGCAACTTGAGGTTCAGGAGCATGGTCCGGTGGAGCGTCCTCGGACAAGTCCACTATCACCGCCTCGGGAGCATCAGCCGAGGTCTGCATCGGCGTAGGGGCTTCATCCTCGGCAGTAACTTGTGCTTCTGCCTGTGCCATCTCTGCCGAGGGCACATACTTGTGCACTTGGAAGAGAGGGGAGTCTGGTGGGACTCCAGCATCCTGGAGCGCCTCGTCCCACCCTTTCTTGAAGAACTCCTTGCTGTTTTCTTCAAGAGCGGGGAACACGTCATTGGCAAACTCCTCCAGGAGTTGTTCCTCCGACTTCCGGTTCAGCTGCTCGGCCCTGATCCTGTCTAGCTCCTGGGTAAGGGCCAGACAGCTTTCCTCGGAGCCCACTGCCCTCTCCTCCGCAGCAGAAAGCCGCTGCGTTTGCTCGGTAATCCTCCTCTCAGCATCGGCAAGTGCGGCACTTAGTTTTTCAGCGCCCACCTTGGCCGATTCGGCGTCCTTGAGGAGCTGCTCTATTTGAGCAGCCTGCCCCGCCAGGGTAGAATCCCGGGCAGCTACGTCCTCCATTGCCCGGGCGAGGGCCGCTTCCGCCTCCTCCTTCTGACCTCGGGCCCTTTGAAGGTCCATTCTAGACCCGTGGTACCGAGCAGCTATGACGGAGATCTGCTGGGTAGCCTGCAAAGGAAGGAAAAAGTGTTAATCACAAAAGTAGAAAACAAGAGTGAAGGAACCAAAGCAAAAAAAAAAAACTCACCACCAGGGAGTTCTGGATGATGGAGCGGAACAACACGTTGGTTGATCGCCCCCTATGAGCCTCCATGTCAGCCTTGAAGTGCAGTGTCTCACTCACTGCATTAGCGACATGAGGATCCGACAGGATAGAATCGTCGACCCTGATCACTCGGCTCATGTGATCAGTGGCTCGGGGATTCCACTCCGCGGCCTCCACCCGAGGCGGAACGGGAGGAGGGGTCTGCTGCTGTTGTTGTTGTTGCTGTCAGGGCTGCTGCTGCTGCTGTTGTGGGGGAGCAGGGGGTAATCCACGGCCCCTCCCGCTTTGCTGCTGAGCGGGAGGCGCCCTGGGTCCTCGGCTAAGGCCATCGTGCCGATGCTTCACCCTCCTCTCCTCCTCCACCTGAGGGTCCCGGTCTCGCACCTGACCCCGACCAGGAACCCTTGATGATGGGGCAGAATTGGTCCCCGCTGAGGAGGTGTCGCCGGTCGTTCCTCGACCTCTCCCGGCTGCAAGGGCCTGCCTCTGCCTCAAGAACCCGAGGTCGATACGAGGAGTATTTGACATCGCGACTTCAAGCGCGTCCTCGGCGTCCAAAGATTGAAGGATTTGGAAGTCCGGCCACAAATCTCCCCCGGAAGTCCCCACCTCGGCGTCTGAAGGAACAAAGTCCTCTCTGACCCCAAGCTCTTCAGCAACTCCCTCAACCTCTGCCTCTGAAGCCCGATCCGGGTCTTCCTCCAAATTTTCCTCAACCTCTAGCCTCGCCGCCTGATCGAAGAGTTCTGACCACTGCGAAGGCTCAAAAGGTTGAGGAAGCTGTGAAAACTTCTTATACCCGGGGGTATAGTACAACAGATTATGAGCAGCTCGGCCGAACCCGTTGTCACCCGTGAAACTCCAAACCGTGATTAGGTCGGCAAAGTTCACCAGCGACCGAGGGGGTGGAGCTGTTTCCCGAGCAGGAATATCTGCACAAACAAAAAAGTTGTTAACATGGGAAGTCCCGAGAAACAAATAAGCAACCCAAAGGAACCGACGTACTTGTCGTTCTCCATTCCAGAGGGCATAATAAGTCATTGTACTCGGGACCAACACCCTTTGCC
Source organism: Ilex paraguariensis (assembly GCA_963454935.2). Classification (NCBI taxonomy): domain Eukaryota; kingdom Viridiplantae; phylum Streptophyta; class Magnoliopsida; order Aquifoliales; family Aquifoliaceae; genus Ilex; species Ilex paraguariensis. The sequence goes on along the minus strand of CAUOFW020000943.1, from coordinate 14,718 downwards.
AAGATCCCTTGAAGATTAAGATGTCGTCCTTGTACCCCTTGTCCAAGTCAGGAAGATGGGTTACAAGGTACATGGAGGGGTCCCTGGCTTTGAGGTAGAAGTGTTGGTGAGGCATGACTCTAAGAAGGGAATAACAGAAAAGGAGATCATTGAGCCCAATATTTACCCCGAGGCGCCTATTGAGCTCTATGACCCCCATGATTATTCGGAAGACATTAAGGCAGCATTGCCCAGGGAAAAAACGAAAGCGAGAAAGGAACTGAAGAAGCAGGGGGGTAAAGGAAACCTAATCCCACCCTCTATGATAGCCTTAGTATAGAAAGGCATGGCATCCTCGGCCCCGAGGATAGATGAGTGCACCGATGGGTCAAAATCCACTACGTCTACGCACGGAGGAATGCCGTACTTGGCCCTAAACCTATCGATCTGCTCCTCGCCTTTCACCTTGTATTTCCCTGACCCCGAGGGACCAGCCGGAGGATTCTCGGGAGCAGGGCGACGACGAGGCATCTCTAAAAAAGAAAGAAAAGGGTATTTGTTCTTGAAAACCCCTGAGGAAGTTTCCCGAGGGTTTAAATCACGACGTGTCGACCGGATGACACCACCATTCAATCGGAAAACAAAAAGGCTAGGAGGACGAAAAGAAAGAAGGTTCTGAAACTCACCCGAACGTCAAAAATGAAGTTTTTCTGGAAAAACTTTAAAACAACTCCCTCCAGAAAGTTAGGAATCAACAATGGGTCTGCTGGCTCTGTGATTTTGAGAGAAAGGGCAGTCGACGATGGCAGAAGAAACAAGAACTCCGGCGAAGATTCAAGAAGAGGTACTCTGGGGAAAGTTTGAAATGGCAAAACGAAGGAAACCGGAGAGGAACCCCCTTTATATAGGGGAAATTTTCATCATTGGGCGCGAAGACCGAAACGGCGCATTTAATGCGCACGACATCCCAAACCAGGGAAAGCGGCTCGAGGCCATGATGAAGGACGGGTGGTAGTTGGGAAACCCTTCGTCTCCTTACAACGCGTGTCCTCGGTGTCAGAAGATCGAAGGCTGGGGGGCAGTTGATGGGACTCTTCTGAAATGCCCTATGATGAAGACACGTGTCCTCGGGGTTTGTCAAAACACTGTTGCTTGGACCAAGCGCCATCGGCGCACGAATGTCCTCGCCCCCGAGGTACCTCATACAGGACATGCGTTCAGTATATTGTACAAACAACACATGTCCTCGGTCACCCATGAACCTCGGTCGCATACCTCCCTCGGTCCCCGAGATGAGCCTTTCCTCGGTGCCGAGGGTTGCTCCATCCTGGGCGTTTCCTCTACTCCAAGATAAGCTATTGACATATAGGTCACTAGCCTAGGCTAATCTAGGCCGCTCATCATGACCTCGTCTTACACAAGTAATGTCAGAACATACCGGAATACAGTAGTCACAGCCAATAAGGGATGGACGTGTGGCAAATGATGTCACATCAAAGACAGACAAACTGCACGCCGTTACTGACACACGGCTTGGGAAAGCAAACAATTAATTGCACCCTTCTGTTGACGAGACCGCATTCAATGCGGTAAGGTTCGGATATGAAAGGCAATAAATGCTCCTATTACAGAGCATTTATTGCATCCTTCCCGAAAGGAGCATATTGTACCGTCAGCATCCCGACGACTCAGCATTGATTGCTCGGGACCCCGAGCAGTCAATTAGAGAAGACACTCCTCATCAAAATCAATACACACGCTACCTGTGCCTGATGATCACCTACTGACCACACTGACAACAATCATGAGCTTTTAAGGTATAAATACTCCTCCCAAAAGGCAAAGCGGGTATGCAATCAAAAACTCTCTACGACAATACATCTTTCTCAGTGTTTTCTCCTTCCTCTCTTTCATTCAAAGACTGACTAGACCGTCGGAGGGGATACGCCGGAAAATATTCCGGCACCCTTCTAACTTGTTCCTCTTTATTCCAGGAAAACCTTTCACACGTACCGGATCGTTCTTCCTTTCCCAGGATCTTCCGTAGCCGTTCCAGGTTACCACCGTACCTCGCAGGCTGTCTCAAGCAGCGTCTTTGGCCACTCGACCGGTTCACTCAAAGTTCACCAAGGGAGAGATCTGTTCCCAATATTTTTATATTGTGCAGGATCTTGCACGCACAGAATTGTAACTGTTTTATTTTCTAAAGAGGAGGGGATATACCAGATTTTTGCACTCTTCTCTAATTTCTATTTCAGTAAAATTTATCCATGATATATTTTAAGAAAAAAGTCATCTACACCCCTTTAAATACACATATTTTCATTGAGACCCTTATATGTTATAAATTTTTTTATGATGAATATTAATCGGTTCGAATCAAATTTTAATCAACTTACATTAAATTTTAATTAGTCTGAATTTTGATATGAAAAAAAATATAAATTTTAATCAATTCAAATTTTAATACATAAAAAAAAATTTAATCAATTTGAATTGAAACGAATTTTACTAAGTGAAAAATATAAATTTTAATTCGATTCGAATCGAATTTTAATCGGTGCAAACAATTCAAGTTGAGCTTAAACCAACTTGAATTTTAATATGTAAAAAAAATAATTTTAATAGGCTTAAAATTTATTACCTAAAAAAATAAATTTAATCAGCTCAAATCAAATTTTAATCGACTCAATTTTTAATATGTAAAAAAATGAATTTTACTCGACTCAAATTTTAATTAAGTCGAATTTTAATCAAATTTTATATAGAAAGATTGCTTGGAGTTTATGTAGGGATAATTTTGGTATTTTAGATTTTTTTTTTGCGCTAAAAATGATAGTTTAATGGCAGAGGATGTCAGTAATATTTAAATATAAATTAAAAAAAATATCAGTAATATTTTGAATAAATAAATAAAGTGTCCTTAAAAATATGATAAGAGTGAAATTTTCTCCGAAAAAGATTTGAATCCGCGTTAATATACCGCTATACCAACCTTTTCACTAATGACATCTTGGATTACAAGACTATCAGAAGACACACTTGCGATGATTTCGGCCGTGCTTGTCACGTGCAAATCAAAGTAGCCCACATCTTGCCTTAACACAGCTTTTAGATATCTGGCCCTGACTCTTGAAGCTTGTCTCTCTGCTGTTCTTGTCCAACAGTACCCCTCTAAAAATCCGAGTCCAATGGGTAATAAATCAGTAAAGTCCAAAAAAAAGCCATTAAATTTCCGATGAATTTTCCTGAAGAACATCAAAAGAATATATATAAAAAAAAAGAAAAATAGAGATTAGAATGAAACATACCTAGGAAACAACCGATCCATTGCCCACAAGCCAAGTAACACATAACCAATGCATTCTGTCATCCAGAAAACCAAACCCCAGTTAGCTACACATCAAAACATTCTAAGGTACCCACTGAATAACCACCAGATATATATATATATATATATTGATGAGATATTTTCAGAACACAAAAAATGACGACATATGTCTTCGGCGCCGATAAAGCAACTCTGCTATGGTCCTGACACGTGTTATCGGTATCCTTAGCCCCTCCCGCCAAGGGAATAATTTTCGAGGCTGAGGGACTCCGGGGCGGCATGGATGTCAGATATCCCTCGGCTCAGATTGATGATATCGGTCCCGATGTGTGTATGCTCTCTCGGCGTCGAGGTGTATCTACTGGAATGTAGATTTTTCCATTCCTACAAGGGCTGGTGATTAACAGGTGACTAGCATAGGCTAGCCATTATAACAACGTTCTACTCTATGGTGTCAGGAGGCACAAGAATGCAAAAAATTCAACCAAGGAGAAATGGACACGTGGCGTGCGGTGTCAGATCAAAGACAAAAAGACTAAAATGCCCCTACTGACACATGACTTGAGCAACACAGACATTTAATGTATCCCCACTCTCACAACTATTGACTTGATCGTTGGAAGGGATACGCCGAAAAATACTCTGACGCCCTTCTAACCCGTTTTTCTGTATTCCAAGAACTCCCGCAGCCTTCCAGGACTAGTCGGACGACCCAACAAACAATTCATCATCACTACTTAGGCCCCTTTTGACCCTCTCAACCCATTCCAGGTGGTGAGATCGATCGCTGCCTCGACGGAATTGTGTTCACCACGGGAGAGATCTGTTCTCATACATATTGTGCAGAAATTTGCATGCACACACACACACACACACACACACACACACACACACACACACATATATATATATATATATATATATATATAGAGAGAGAGAGAGAGAGAGAGAGAGAAACCTTGTTGATGTCATGAGTGAAATTTGTGAAGATTGAAGTAGTTGTGTCACCAAGATTGTTCATGAGCTTACTTGTTATAACCAACATAAGCGGCGTGGAAATCCCATCACATATGACTCCAAAGAAGCCAAGAGCCATCAACAAGAAGTCTATAAGATCCGCATGCATGAAAATAGATCGAAAAGATCCATTCTTCTTCTTTTGGATTGTCATGTTTTCGTTAGTAGTACACATCTTTTCTCTCACAAACTCTATGTTTATGGGAATAAACAACCACCGTGAGATTCTCAAAGAACCAAACCCTCTGAAGTTGTTGTTGTGAGGTTGCTTGTTTCCAAGAAGTCTGTCATTTAACTACCGAGACAATAACAAATGTAGAGATGGTGGAATATATAATAGTTTGCTTACGTAATGAGAAAGAGGATAGTTTATGTTGATAGCATATGTATGAGTATATATATATAGTATTAAAATGCAGTTTATTGTACATATGCTGGAGGAGAAGATCACGGTTGACAAAGGAGATGCTATGTGGTTAATTCTAATAAACTAACTAATCTCTCTAAGAAAATAACAGAATAATTAAAGTTGTCATTATTCTCTAAGCATCTCTATTGGGATCAACTGGATCTAGTGGCGTCACAGGATGGTTTTTTTTCACTTGAGCTTCAGTACATGTGATCTTCAGTGTGCTCGTCTAATTACATCCCCTCAAACCGAAGGTGTTGATTCGGTTGAAACACCATCAGTTTGATGCGCAAAGAGAGAACGGTAGAAGTAGAAAGACCTCTGGTAAATATATCTGCAACCAATGTACTAAACCTGAATTTCTTTTCGACCAACTTTCTTTCGAGTAAAATGAAAATTAATTTCAATGTGTTTCGGTCAAGCATGAAAAATTGGATAGCAAGAGAGGGCTAGAGCTGAAACATTGTCACACCACAGAACAAAGAATATCTGAGAGAAAGACATGAAGATCACACAGTAATGTTCTAAATAGGTCTGACAATCGTATCGGCGGAACGGATTCGTATAAAAAAATTTTTCATTTATATTTCATTCGTTTAAATAAATGAGTTTACCTATCACACCCATACACGATTCGTTTATTACCCATACACGATTCGTTTATTAGAAAGGTTATTCGACACAACCCGTGTATCACTCGTTAAATAAGAGATTCGGTTAAAATATTTTGAGTTCGCATGAAAAATCATTAACTCGGCAAACATTACACATGTTTGACTTGTTTATTAAAACAATAAATCATAGCTGAGAAAAAAAATAAAAAACAAAAAATAAATATTAAATTACTACCAAATTCGAATGAGTCTGAGAGATGGGAGACGTGAAATAAGGTCGTGGCTAAGAGACCAATTTTTTCTTAAAATTTATAATGTCATCATTAACGGGTTGAAACGAGTTTATAGGTTAAATACAAAATTGATTTATTTATTTTACGGGTTTACTGAATTAACCCGTTAACTACTTAAATTCATTAAAACTACATCCAAATCTATTAAATCTATGTCGGATTTCACGAGTTGTGTTTAGGATTGCCAGAACTAGTTCTAAACCAATATAATTCAGCAGCTCTAGATGCCAATATGCGATACGCAGAAGACTCGGCTGTTGTCAACTGTTTATTTGGACAGGAGTTGAACCAAGAAATAGAGCAAAACCTATAGTAGATATGCGTGCATGATCTTGCACAATATAAACACGAGAACAGATCTCTCTCGTGGTGAACTCGAGTCAATCAATCGAATAGTCAGCCTTGCTATTTGGAACAAGCTGAGATTCGTTGGCGGCCTGGAAAGGTAATGGGTGGCTTTCAAGGATCAAAGGAGCGGTCCAGTAAGGCTGAGGGAGGTGCTTGAAAAAGAGAAAAACAAGTTAGAAGGGCGCCGGAGTGTTTTTCGACGTATCCCCTCTGACGATCAAGTCAATTTTTGAGAGAGGGGAAGAAGAAAACACTCGAGTATAGATTTTAGAAAAGGTTTTTCGTTGCATACCGTCTTGCCTTTTTGCGAGGAGTATTTATACCTTAAAAACTCATGATTGCTGTCAGTGTGGTCAGTAGGTGATCATTAGGTACAAGCAACGTGCGCACTGATTCCTATAAAGAATGTCTTCTCTCTTAACTGCTTGGGACCCTGAGCAATCAATGCATCATCATCGGCCTGTCGAATATTCAATAAGCTCTTCTCGGCAAGAGTGTAATAAATGCTCAGTATCAGGGACATTTATTGCCTTTCTCTTCCGAGCCTTACCGCATTAAATGCTGTCTCATCAAGGGAATGACCTAATTAAATGCTTACTTTCCCAAGTTGTGCGTCAGCAAAAACATGCGGTCTTTTTGTCTCTGATGTGACACAATATGCCACGTGCCCCTTCCCCATTGGCTGCGTCTTCTGCCTTCCTGTGCCTTCTGACACCAATTGTGTAAGACGAGGTCATGATGGCTAACCTAGCCTAACCTAAGCTAGCGACCTGTACATCAATAGCCTCTGCGGAAGCAGAGAATGCCATCCTGGACGGTACACCTCAGAACCGAGCGGGAGGTATATCTCGGAGCCGAGAGGGAGTACATATAGGGACCGATGTACCATATCCCCGACCGAGGGATACGTGTCGGCACGTAAACGTACTGGATGTCATTGATTTCTACGACCAGTACCTCGGGGGAGAGGGACTTGTGAATCGATGGGTACGTGTCGTGATCACAGTAACAAGAATTTAGTGACACCGAGGATACGTGTCTTCATTTTGGAGTATTTTGGAAATGTCCCATCAACTGCCCCCCAGCCTTCGATCTTCTGACACCAAGGACACGCATCGTAAGAAGACAAAGGGTTCTACAACAACCCCAACCGCTTCATCATTGCCTCTAGTCGCTTTCCCCTGCTTAGGACGTCGTGCGCATTAAATGCGTCATTTCGTGCTTCGCACCTAATGATGGGATAGGTACTATATATAAATAAGCTTCCTCTCTTCTTTTCTCATTTCGTCATTTTGAACTTTCTCCAGAGAGCCCTTGCCTGAAACTTCGTCGGAGATCCCTTTTCTTCCGTTGTCAACTGCCCAACCATTTCACTGGAGTCTTAAGGCCAGCAGACCCATCCTTGCTTCTAAACATTCTGGAAGGAGTCGCTTCAAGTTTTCCAGAAAAAACTTCTTTTTACATTCTGGTGAGTCCTAGTATCTTCCCTCTCTTCGCCCTTCTGTCTCTTTTGGTTTTTCGATAACTGGAGGTATTTTTTGGTTGCCACTCAGCGACCAATCCTCGGGAGGCCTCCTTGGGGATCTTCGTGGGAAAAACACCCTCCACTTTTTATCACTTTTTGGAGATGCCTCGTCGTCGCCCTGCCCCTCGAGAATCTTGAGGCCAGTTCTTCGAGGTTAGGGAAGTATAAAGTAAAGGGGGGGCGAGCAAATTGATAGGTTTAGGGTCAAGTACAACATCCCCCCGTATGTAGGCATAGAGGATTATAACCGCTGTGCATCCCCGTACCCTCAGGACCGAGGATGAGATGCCCTTCTATACCAAAGCCATCATAAAGGGCGAAATTAGGTTCCCTCTGCCCCCTCTACTCCTCCAGTTCCTCTCTCATTTCCACCTCTTCCCCGGGCAGTGTTGTTTTAATGTCTTTAGGATAATTATGGGGATCCTAGAGCTCAACAGGCGTCTCGGGGTAAATATTGGGCTGAACAATATCCTCTTTTGCTATTCCCTCTTAAGAGTCATGCCTCAACAAAACTTCTACCTCAAAGCCAGGGACCCGTCCATGTACCTCGTTACTCACCTTCCTGACTCGGACAAGGGGTACAAAGATGACCTATTTACCTTCAAGGGATCTTGGCAGAGAGGTGCTGGTCCCGAGTACAATGGCTTGTTATGCCCTTTGGAATGGAGAACGACAAGTACGTTGGTTTCTTCGAGTCTCATTATTTTTGTTCTTGAGATTTTCTACAAGTGTTCATAACTCCCTCTCCTTTCTTTTTTGTTTGTGTGCAGACGTCCCTGCTCGGGAAACAGCTCCTCCACCTCAGCCCTTGGTGAACTTCGTCGACCTAGTCACTGTTTGGAGTTTTACTGGTGACGATGGGTTCGGCCGGGCTGCCCACATCCTTCTGAATTACACCCCCGGATATAAAAAGTTCTCACAGCTCCCCCAGCCTTTCGAGCCCTCGCGGTGGTCTGAACTTTTCGATCAGGTTGCGCAACAAGAGGCCGAGGAAAATTTGGAGGAAGACCCCGACCGGGCTACAGAGGCGGAAGTAGAGGGTGTTGTTGAAGTTGAGGAGTTCGAGGTCAGGGAGGCTTTTGTTCCTCCGCACGCCGAAGTGGGGACTTCGGGGAGAGACTCGTGGCCTGACTTCCAAATCTTGCAGTCCCTAGAAGAGGAAGATGCCCTCGAGGTAACCATGTCCAACACGCCTCGCATAGATCTGGGGTTCGAGGATCAACCGGTGGGGTCCCATCAACAGGGACCAGTGCAACCCCACCTTCAAGAGTCGTTGGTCAGGGTCAAGTGCGTGATCGAGATCCTCAGGTAGAGGAGGAGAAAAGGGTCAAATAAAGGCACGACGGCTTCAGCAGGGGACCCAGGGCCCTCTCCGCTCAGCAGCAAAGCGGGAGAGGCTGTGGGTTACCTCCTCCTCCCCAGCAGCACCAGCAACAACAACAACAATAGCAATGACAGACTCCCCCTCCCCCTCCGCAGACGGTGGAGGCCGCAGAGTGGAATCCTCGAGCCACTAATCACATGAACCGAGTGATCAGGGTCGACGACTCCATTTTGCAGGACCCCCATGTCGTCAATGCAGTGAGTGAGACGTTGCACTTCGAGGTCGACATGGCGGCTCATAGGGGGCGATCGACGAACGTGTTGTTTCGCTCTATCATCCAAAATTCCCTAGTGGTAAGTTCATATTTGCTTTAGTCCCTTCCATCCGCTTTTCTTTTTATTGACAAGTCCTTTCCCTTGCAGGCCACCCAACAGATTTCAGTAATTGCGGCTCGGTACCATGTGGCCAGGATGGACCTCCAGTGGGTTCGAGAGCAGAAGGAAGAGGCCGAGGGTGCCCTGGCCAGCGCTAAGGAGGACGTAGCTGTCAGGGATTCCACCCTCGCGGGGCAGGCTACTCAGATCGAACAACTCCTCAAGGATGCCGAGTTGGCGAAAGTCGGCGCTGAAAAGCTGAGTGCAGCTTTAGTCGACGCTGAGAGGAGGATAACGGAACAGACGCAGTGACTCTTTTCGGTAGAGGAGAGGGTTGTTGGTTCAGAGGGAAGCTATCTGGCTCTGACCTAGGAGCTAGACAGGATCAGGGCTGAGGTACAGAACAGGAAGTCCGAGGAGCAACTCTGAGAAGAGTTCGCCGATGACGTGATCCCCGCTCTTGAGAAAAATAGCAAGGAGTTTTTCAAGAAGGGGTGGGACGAGACGCTCCAGTTTGCTGGGATCCCTCCAGACTCGCCGCTCTGTCAGATGGAACAGGCCGAAGCCGAGATTGCTGCCGAGGGCGCGATTCCAACGCCGGTGCAAGTTTCAGCAGATCCACCCGAGGCGGTAATTGTGGACTTATCTGATGAGGCCCTGCCGAACTAGGCCCCTGACCATAATATTTCTCAGGCTCTCTCTGTTGCCGAAGTACCTCCTACTCTGCCTGCTCCCGAAGCTGCTCAACCTTTTTACGTTGATTCGCCCTCGGGCGATGTTTTGGAGATGTCCTGGGGCCAGATGAAAGCTCTTTTCTTTTCGATTGTACTTTTTTTCTCTTGTAGCTCTTGGGGACGCAAAACCCTTCTTTTTGAAATAAAGCTTTTTTGGAGTACTTATACTTTCTTGCGTGCATTTTTTTTTTTTTTGGCGCAGGAATCCTTGAACTCTGTCTTTAGGGCCTTACCCTTCCAGGAGGCTTGCTCTTGTGTGTGCTTCGGGGGTAGGAGTCCTTGAACTCTGTTTCCAGGGCCTTACCCTTCTAGGAGGTTTGCTCCTATGTGTGCTTCGGGGGCAGGAGTCCTTGAACTCTATCCCCAGAACCTTACCCTTTAACTTTGCCGTTGGTGAGCACTGAAGGAGATAATACTCAAAAATAATATTTTTTTAGATTTATCACATTCCAAGGTCGTATTACAGGTTTCTCTTTCATATCCTCTAATCTATATGACTCGGAGCTTCCGACAGATATCACTTTGTAGGGCCCTTACCAGTTAGGTCCCATTTTTCTTTCTGCTGGGTCACGGGTATTGGCCGTTATCCTTCTGAGGACCAGATCGCCGATTTGGAACTCTCGTGCCTTGACCCTTTTGTTGTGAAGTTGGGAAATCTTTTCTTGATACTTGGCTACCCTCAAGGCGGCTATCTCCCTTCTTTCCTCCGCTAGATCCAAATCCAGTCTGAGCTGTCGGTCGTTTCCCCCTGTGTCAAAGGCCTGCGTCCTTATGGTTGGAAGCCCTACTTCTAGAGGTATGATCGCTTCCATTCCGTAAGCCAGGGAGTAAGGAGTTTCTCCTGTCGAGGACCGAGGGGTGGTCCTATACGCCCATAAAATGTTCAATAGGTCGTCCGCCCATTTTCCCTTATCTTTCTCCAATCTCTTCTTGATCCCATTGATAATTGTTTTGTTAGAGGCTTCTGCCTGCCCATTGGCTTGGGGATAGACAGGGGTGGAATAGAAATTACAGATTTCAAGTTGATCGTAAAAAGATTTGAAACTCCTGTGCGGTGAACTGAGTCCCGTTATCCGATACAAGTGCTCAGGGAATCCCGAATCTGATGACTATGTTTTCTCAGATGAACTTTTTAGCATCTATGTCACGGATGTGAGTCAATGGCTCTGCCTCAACCCACTTGGTGAAATAATCCGTGGCCACAATGAGGAACTTCCTATTTTCAGGAGCCTTAGGCAGGGGTCCAACTAAGTCAAGTCCCCACTGGGCGAATGGCCAAGGACTGGTCAAGGGGTGCAAGTCCCCTGTAGGTTGCCTGATCGCTGGGGAGAACTTCTGACATTGATCTCATTTTTGGACATATGCGTGTGCGTCCCTTTGCATTTGCGGCCACCAATATCCTTGAGACATGATGCGATGGGCCATGGATCTCCCCCCAGAGTACCCCCCACATATTCCTTCGTGTACCTCATAGAGGAGGTCCTCCACCTGATCCTCCTGGACGCAGAGTAGATAAGGTCTTGAGAAAGACCTCTGATAAAGCTTCTGATCCGGAGAGACCCAAAATCTCGGGGCTTTAAGTTTTATCTTCCTGGCTTCCTTTGAACACTCCGGGAGGTCTCTTGTTATTAGGAACCTGAGAAAGGGATCAATCCAGCTGGGCGATTTGTGTGTGTCCTGGACGGCCATTGCCTCGGGGGTTTGGTCTATGCAGGAGGTGGGAAGGTATTCTATGGTGATTCTGCGTGACTGAGAGGATTCCAGTGCCAAGGCCAGGCAAACCAGGGCGTCGGCATGCGCATTTCTGTCTCGGGACACCTGTTTGATCTCAATCTTTCTGAATTTGTGGATTACAGTTCTCGCCTGGTGATGGTAAGCCTTCATCCTAGGGTCCCTTGCCTCAAATTCTCCGTTAACTTGGTTGACCACCAGCATGGAATCGCAATGTACGATCAAGTCCGTGACCCCAGTTGCTTCGGCTAACCGAAGTCCCGAGATGAGAGCCTCATACTCAGCTTCATTATTGGATGCTTTGAATCCCAGCCGAACGGCCTGCTCCGCGACCATCCCGTCTGGAAAGACTAGCAAGATACCGATCCCGGACCCCTTACTATTTGACGAACCGTCCACACATAAAAGCCATGGTGATCCCTCATAATTCGTTGGGGATGTTATGCTGGGAGGAGGCGATATTTCTAAAATGGGATGTTCTCCTGAAAACTCTGCTATGAAGTCCACCAACACCTGACCCTTTATAGCGGTTCGAGGTTTGAAATGAATGTCGTGTTCTCCCAGCTCCACTGCCCATTTGAAAATCCTTTCAGAGAGGTCTGCCTTCCTCAGAATGGCTTTTAAGGGCTGATCAGTAAGGACGGTAATTGGGTGTGCTTGAAAATAATGCCTTAGTTTCCTTGCAGTTGTGACCAGGGATAGAGCCAATTTCTCTAAGGGCAGGTATCTTGTCTCCGCGTCCAGGAGCGCCTTGCTTATGTAATAAATTGGTTTCTGGCGATGCTCATGCTCATGGATAAGCACCCGCTGACTACAAATTCTGATACGGATAAGTACAAGAATAACATTTCCCCCTGGATAGGGACAGATAGGGTCGGGAGAGTCCTGAGGTACTCCTTGATTCCAATCAGGGCGTCTTCGCACCCCTGGCTCCACATATCCTTCCCAGCCCTCTTGATGGCTCCAAAAAAGGGTTTGCATTTGTCTGAAAAGCGTGAGACGAAACGGTTAAGTGCTGCCAGCATCCTTGTGAGCTTGTGGACTTCTCGAACAGTTCGGGGGCTCCGGATGTCTAGGATCGCTTGAATCTGGTTCGGATTAGCTTCGATTCCTCGCTGACTCACCAGATATCCGAGAAATTTATCCGACTCTACTCCAAAAATGCACTTTGCAATGTTCAGCTTCAGCCCGTACTCCCTGAGGGTGGAGACGGTATCTGCCAAATCTGCCAGGTGGTCACAGCTTCGTTTGTTTTTCACCAGCATATCATCAATGTAGACCTCCATGGTGTTGCCGATCTGTTTTTTGAACATCCGGTCATCAGTCTTTGGTATGTTGTCCCGACGTTCTTTAGCCCAAACGGTATCACTTTGTAACAGTAAACTCCCTTTGGAGTGATAAACGCCATTTTTTCCTGATCCGGGGATGGAGAGGGATCTGGTGATATCCTGCTCGGGCATCCAAGAAGTCCATGCGTTCGTATCCGACAGTGGCGTCCACTAACTGGTCCACCTTTGGTAGGGGGTAGTCGTCCTTGGGACATGCCTTATTTAGATCAGTGAAGTCTACGCAGATATGCCATTTTTTCCCATTCTTCTTCGCACAGACTGTGTTAGACAGCCATTCTGGGAACTGTACTTCCCGGATGGCGTCGGCCTCCAGGAGTTTGTCGATCTCTTCGTTGATCGCACGGGCGTGGTGCGGGGCCATGCACCGTGGCTTCTGTTTCACTGGCTTGTGCGCCGGGTCAACATGCAATTTGTGTGTAATTATTTCGGGATCCACTCTCGTCATTTCCATTGCGTTCCAAGTGAACACGTCTGCATTTCTCTCAGGAACTCAATCATCTCCTCCTATTCGGCTGTGGGCATCGCGGTTCCAACTAAGAAGTATCTTTCCTTCTCATCCTCTACCAAGGGCACCTTTCGGAGGTCCTCCACCGACCGCTTTGTCGGGTCAATTCGGGGGTCATCCATCCTGGACGCCCGGTTTGTGATCGCTATTTTTTCAGGATCTCTTCCGGAGCGCGCCCCTTTTCTGGGTGAAAGTCCCTGCTCTAACAGCCGAATAAAAATAATTTTTCACGGATGCTTGGTCCCCTCGGATTTCCATGATCCCCTTTAGCGTGGCAAACTTTAGTTTCTGGTGATAAGTGGAGTGTACCGCTCCTAACGCATGCAGTCATGCTCGTCCCATGATCACATTGTAGGGAGAGTCCGTATCAATCACGACAAACTCAGTGTTGATGGTGAAGGGACCTGTGACAACTGGCAATGTGATTTTGCCTATGGGCAGGGCGAACGAGCCGTTGAATCCGATGAGGGGTGTCCTGACCTTGGTGAGGTCCTTGTGGCCAAGACCCATCCGTTTTAAAGTGTCAGAGTACATTACTTTTGAGGAACTCCCGGAGTCTATCAACACCCTCTTGACGTCGAACTTGCCTATCTTCAGGGTTATGACAAGGCGTCGTTATGAGGAGTTACCACGCTCGTCAAGTCCGCGTCGGAGAACGTGATGCTCGGCTCGCCAATCCTGGCCCTTTTACTGGGCGGCCCCCCATCATTCTCAGCTACCTTTCTTGTAAAAGCTATCCTCTTGAGATCGAACTCGAGTTCCTTGGACGTGGGGCGATCTAGCGGACATACATAGATTACATCTATGACGTTGTTCGGCTCCTCGGTCGGGACAGGGGTACGTCTCTCTTCCGGCCAGGCTCTATGTATTCTTTCAGTATCCGTCTCGGATCAATCTCTCCAAGAAAGATTTGTATACCTTGCAGCTTTCAGTGCGATGGTCGAAATCCCGGTGATAGGAACACTTGACCCTTTGATCACAGGTGGAGGGATCGCTCTGCATCTTGGGCGGCCACTTGAAGAAAGGACTCATGCTTGATCTTGTGGAGCAACTTGTAGATGGGTTCCTTGAACATAGTGTGAACTCCTTTGAATGACCCCCCGGAGGGGGTAGCAGTCCCTTTCGGGAAGTATCCTCCCGCTCCCTCTCTTTTCTCTTAGTTGGAGGGTTCTGTCTTTGCTGTTT
>CAUOFW020000942.1:0-162882 GCA_963454935.2 Ilex paraguariensis | reverse complement strand
TTTATCATCTGATTAACTCTCTCTAAATATATCTTATTGATTTTTTAATAACTTTTTATTTTAATGTAGTTTTATTAATGTCGTGACAGATGGATGATGACCTAAAAAATACCGTATGATAAGTTTTTTTTTACTCATCATTTTCTTACTTTTTATCTAATCTTTTTACCCGCTTATTTACTATTCAATATTTTTTTGGTCTACAGGTTCGAAGATTTTGTCATAATAATATAGGAGTGGTAATTCGCAATGAGTATGAACTAAATTGTCTCCGTATACGTGAGGTAGTGTATTCTCACACTTATTTCTCATTCAATTTTTTTTTTTGGCTTTTAAGTAGCATTTTCTTACACAGAAGGAGAATAAAAGGTCTGATGCTTTGGCGAATGCCAAATTTAAGGGGAAAGAAAAAGCAACCGCTTCTAGCCAAGGAACAAAAATCAAGATTGCCAACTGGTATCACTTTTAATCCTATTCTTTTCTCTGTGTTTTTACAATGGATTTGGATGTTATTGAATTTAAAAATTTTAAGTTTCATTTTATGTAGAACGTTTGATTTGTCAACATGTTTTTGGTTTGTCTCATTTAATATTAATTTTTAATCGGGTTATTCTGTGAATACATTGAATTACTGAGAAACTATGATTTTTATTTTTTTTACCAGTTTTGTAGTTGAGAGTTTTAGTTTCTTAATCTTAATGTTGATTTGTAGCCTTTATGCTTTTGAATCGTTTGTTGGGTCCCATTTTTTAAAACTCTAAATTTGTTTGAACATTCCATAATTTGAAGCATCGATCAATAGTGAAACCTCAACATTTTTCAGTAGTTTGAAGCATATTTTCATCTTATATATAGCATACCTTTCAAATTGTTAAATTCAATATGTTGTTGATCGAGCATATTACTATAGAACATGTTACTCTATAATCTGATATTACATTTTTGCCATCTGTCCAGTAATTAGTAAACAATGTGTTGGATGCTACTGTGGCTATGATGTTTTATTTTTGCATCAAACAAAAACTTTATTATAATTATAATGTTAATAAATACTATAGAACATGTTACTGTATAATATGATATTGCATTTTTTGTCATATGTCCAGTAATTAGTAAACAATGTGTTGGATGCAACTGTGGCTATGGTGTTTTATTTTTGTATCAAACAAAAATTTATTATAATTATAATGTTGATAAATGGTTTGGTAGATAGTTCTGTTACTGCAACACTATTACATAATAAGAGTTTAGTAAATCTTTTGATCTGTGTTACTGTTAACATTGTAGCACTATGATTTGTCATGTTACCTCGCGTTGCTATATATACAAAGTGGAAAACGATATGATATACGTTAAATCAATTAAATAATAATTATTTTTTTATGAGTTTGTGGTTTAGGCACCAAACTATAATGTTATATTAAAATCAACATTGCCACAATGTGCAAGGCTTGCTCTAGAAATGCGTTATGCTGAGAAAGAAAATGAGTGCTCCAAACGTCAATTGGGACAACTTGCATGTCACAAAAGAGAGCGCCAAAACATTGTGCCCCGTTCAGCCTAGATTTTTTCCTTCTTTACCACCGAGCCGTTGTTGCCGAGCATGCCTAGAACAAGAATCAAATAAAAGGTCCCGCCTTCAACCAATGACTTTGTCTACAAAATTTCCAATCCTGTAACAGATAGTATAGTGACAACAAAGGTTTTAGAGTCATCGTCAACCACCTTGCTTCAAAATCTTAATGAAGACACTACAACAAGTATTTCACGGTGGTTTTCTGTGGCCATCATGAATCAAGAAAATCCTCCTCAAAATCTTGAAGACGGCACACCAACAAATATCTCAATGGTGTCACCTGTGACTACCATGCTCTAAGACTTGCCTCCTCAAAACCTAGACAAAAGCATAACAACAGTCTTGGAACCATTCTTCCCATGTTCCCCAGGGGCATCGGATATGACAAACATGTTCCAACAAATGCGCAATCCGAATGAAGGCACCAGGTGTTCGCTATAAGTTTTAATTTCCTATTATCACTCTTGTTGTCTTATTCATGTTCTCCTTTTAAGTTTGTATTCAATTTATACAATCAAATTGTATGACATCTAAATTTTATCTGTAGTGCCTATACTGTAGAAGAAGGTGTAGCTATGGATGTTGCACTTAATTCTCGAAACCATGAAATTCCAGATCGTCATTTCCTCGGCTTGATGAATCGAACATATCCTCATTGTTCTGCCTTACAATGGCTTGCTGAAAAATTAACAAATCATCTGTATCAAATCCTCTCTTTGGTAAATGTTGTTTACAAGGAAATATTAGACTACCTTCACTTATTGCACCTCATTTAATGCTTAAAGCATTGTATGACAACAATGATGAACAATCAAAATCATTTCATCAGCACACACGAGAGTATAATGCAGCTAATGCGTTTACGAGTCTTGGTGCTACTTTGGATGACAGATTAATTGTTGGGAGGGGGCTTAGAACATTCACCATCCATGGAGAATTACGCCATCGAACAGGATTGCTTATGCCACAATCAAGGTGTGAACCAATTTACTCTCAATTGTACATTTATGATCCTAATTCAGTTTTAGATGTTTGCAGCAACAGAAATCTTAACTTGAGAAGAGATGTTTTGAAAACCATCTAAGATTGTTTATTGCAAGTAAATCCATTTCCTATGAAATTTCGACAGGCTCACACAATTTGAAGTGAATTGGAATTGACGGGGGTGAATTTACCGGCCTATCTTCACTACAGTTCTGTAACAGATCAGTGTCGATATAATCTCCCAACAACAGATGAGATTGGGGTAATATTACCGGGAGATGGAGCTGAATCAAGTGGAATGAGAGATATTGTGTTACATTTGAGAGGAGATAATGATTTGATGCAAATTAATGAGTATCATCCGACCTATTTGCCATTGCATTATGTGGTATTGTTCCCTTATGGTGAGCTAGAATGGAATCCAGATTTGAAACAGTGGAACACTTCTCAAGGTGGACCTTCATCTACTCGACTGACACAGTTGCAATATTACAATTATCGTATGTTCCAACGTGACACTGAGTATTCAACGATTTTGAGAGCTGAAAAATTATTTCAGGAATTTGTAGTAGATGCTTGGGCTGCTACTGAACAAAATCAATTGACATACTACAAGTTGAATCAATCGAAGCTTCGTGCAGAACTTTACCAAGGTCTTACAGATGTTTGTGCAGATGAGCTTGGTCTTGAACAAGTTGGTCAACGAATGATTTTGTCATTTTCATTCACTGGTAGTGCAAGACATATGTTTGAAAATTTTTCAAGATTCAATGGCTATCATGCGGTATAATCAACACCCTGATATTTTTTTAACTATGACTGCAAATCCCAAATGGCCTGAAATTACTAATTCACTATTGCCAAATCAGATCCCTACTGACCGTCCTGATTTAGTGGCCCGTGTTTTTGAGTTGAAGCAAAATTTTTTGATGAAGGAGATAGAAACAAACAACGTCTTTGGTAGAAAAGTGGCACATGTTTTTACAATTGAATTCCAAAAAAGGGGGTTACTGCACATGCATGCACTTTTGTTCCTTCATGGTTCAAATAAAATTCAAACATGTGCTCAAGTGGACAGAGTAGTGTGTGCTAAATTTCTAGATTGTCAAACTGACCCATTGTTTTTTGAAACAATCATAGGTTGCATGGTATACGGACGATGTGGTGCTCGAAATCCATAAGCATCATGTATGAAAAATGGGATGTGTACCAAGCGGTACCCTCGGTCATTTGTTGAATCAACAAGCATTAACTTCGATGGATATCCTGTCTATCGTTGTCGTAATACTGGTCAGAAGTACATCATGAGGGGACAAGAAATTGATAATAGAGATGTTGTGCCACATAATCCGTACTTATCAAGAATGTTCAATTGTCATATCAATGTTGAAGTTTGTGCAGGAATCAGATGTGTAAAATACATTTACAAGTATATTTATAAAGGACATGATCGCGCAACAATGGTACTTGGAGGAATTAATGAGATCCAACAATATCTTGATGCTAGGTATATTGGACCTCTATAAGCCGCGTGGCGATTGTTTGGTAATCCTTTACATGAAGAGATTCTGTCGGTTGTAAGATTGACACTTCATTTGCCTGGGATGCATCGTGTGGTCTTTAACCCTGTTGAATCTTTTGATACGATCCTTTCTAAAGGTGCACATCAAGAAACAACTCTAACTAGCTTTTTTGATTGTTGCGCTGCAAATGAATCTGCACATGTATTAACTTATCAGAAATTTCCACAAAAATTTGTTTGGAACAAGTCTATCAATAAATGGACTCCAAGACAAAGAGGTTATGCAATTGGTAGAATGTACTTTGCTAGCCATAATTCAGGTGAGCGGTTTTATTTGCGTTTGCTTCTAACTGTTATTAGAGGACCTACTTCATTTGACTGGCTACGCACGGTAAATAATGTTATGCATGATACATTCAAGTCAGCATGTGTTGCAAGAGGACTTCTTGAAGATGATGACGAATGGATACAATGTCTTCAAGAGACTGCAATTATGAGAACGGGGTACCAATTAAGAAGACTATTTGCTATAATTCTAACGGAATTCTTTCTATTGCATCCATTTGCATTATGGAAGCAATTCTCAGCACATATATGTGATGATTTAGCACACAGAATTCATACTATGTTTAGTATTTTGAATCCAACTGATGATCATATTGAAGATTATGACTTATATTTGATGAATCAATTGCTCCATGAGTCGGGAAGAGTTTAGTTGACTTTTCACCCATGCCACAACCAATTGGAAATTGGAATGCAATAGTTAGAAATAGATTATTGTTTGAGCATCAACAACTTCAGAATGAAGCACAACAGTCTGATGCACAAATTAATGTTAACGGCCTTAATGATGTACAACTTGCTGCTTATACTACTGTCACAATGTTAGTATGTGAAAATATAGGAACTACTTTTTTTTTGAGTGGAGGTGCTGGGACGGGAAAACGTTTTTGTACAATACTATTGCAACCAAATTGCGTAGCTATGGACATGTTGTTGTTACTGTGGCTTAATCTGGTATTGCATCGTTGTTATTGGTAGGGGGCGCACTGCACATTCTACATTTTGTATTCCTTTGGAAACCCTAGACAATTCAATATGTGGGTTCACTAAACAATCAATGCATGCCAAATTGCTTAGAAAAACAAAGCTGATAATATAGGATGAAGTTCCTATGTAGCATCGATACTGTGTTGAGGCAGTCGATCGCACCCTTCAAGATATCAGAGACGATAAAAGACCTTTTGGGGGTATCACTGTTGTCCTGGGTGGAGACTTTCGACAAATATTGCTTGTTATTCCTAAAGGCGTTCGTGAGCAAATTGTGGGTGCATCATTGATACGGTCTTTGCTATGGAAAGATATGTGTTTTGACTCTGGGTTTAAACATGCGATTAACTCGCACTGACGTTCGAAATACTAATTTTGCTAAATTCTTGATGGAGGTAATATTTCATTCTACCTTGAATTGTTAAATTTTTTAATATGATGCTTTGAATTAAATCTTACTTTGTGACTAATTATACTTTCATTTTTTAGATTGGGACCAATCCACATGAAATTGTGCAACTTTCATCTACAATAAACCGGTGTCACAATCTAAATGAATTGATATTTAGAATCTATCCACAATTGAATGTGATTGGTATAGTGACTCCAACCTTTCTCACTGAACGCACAATTCTCTCTGCGTGTAATGACGACGTTAGTGATATAAATGATGCAGCACTGAATATTACTCCGGGAGAGACAATTACTTTTTTAGCTGCAGATAAAATGTCTGAAAGTGATGAGCTTGATCGTACCATTAGGAATCGATATCCTAATGTGTACTTAAACTCGCTGAATCCTTCAGGGTTGCCACTGTTTAAATTGGAGTTGGATGCCCAATCATGTTGTTACGAAATATTGCACCAAAGGATGGACTTTGTAATGACATGCGATTGATGGTTGTTAGATGTGCCTCAAGGGTAATCGAAGTTCAGATATTAAATGGAGATAAAATTGGCAATTTAGTCTTCATTCCGAGAATATCAATGACACCAACATCTTTGGACTTGCCTTTTCAAATGACAAGACGTCAGTTTCCTGTCCGATTAACTTATGTTATGACAATCAATAAAGCCCAAGGACAATCTGTCAAGTTCGTTGGAATTGATTTGCGGACACCTGTTTTTAGTCATGGACACCTCTATGTGGCACTATCTAGATACACATCTTCGGATCGTATTATAGTCCTTCTTCCGGAAGATGGGTCTAATTGCACTATAAATATTGTTTACCCAGAAGTTTTGTTATAAGATTCTTACGACAAGTAAATGGTATAGTTTAAACAAGTTTATTTCTACTGAATTATGTAATCTTTTCAACATTTCAATTTTAGTTTTACAATGAGATTCATTCTTTATAGGATTGGAGTGAATTTGTCAACGAGAACGATAGTGTATATACAATGGACCTTTGTGGATGGGGCCGACGTAATCAGGTAAATTTACTTTATGTCACTGCATTAAAATAACTTTACTATTCCTACAATATAAATATTGTGTTAATTTTATTGTTTATGTGAATAATTTAGGTGGTTGTACATTCTCCTCATTGGGCAAAGTGCGTTCGTATTGATGCGAGGACATTAAGGATAGTGATGAAGAGAAGGTTTAAAGGGATGAATAAGACATTTAAGAGAGTTAAATGATATGCAATCCATTACCGACCTGTCCACCTTTAACGATGACTAACCCACCATTGACCAAACAATTGTCTAGGTATGAAAGTCTCTCTTACTAAGACTCTCTATATTTCTCTATTTCTCATGTAGACACACAACACACACAATACATGCACAAACACACACACACATAACTGTAACCAATCAAACACTCACAAATCAAACTCACACACCATTATACTGTCACCAATACAGATTTATGATTGAAATCATTAAACAAATGAACCGTCTGTTGAAATGATACTAAAAAAATGTTATTTGATTGTAAGTCTCTACATTCCTCCATATATTTTCCTAAATAAATTGATAATTTGTTACAAACTCTCTAAATTCTTACTTATATCAATCTAAATCATTTCCCCCCCACTACATACAAATGTGTGTGCTCATTTATTTTTTAGATAATTCAGGGTAATGTAATTAATTATATTGAATCCAACTAACGAAAAAAGTAAGGTGTCATATGTTTCAGATTTACAATTGTTTTATTTTGACTCAAATATTTCGATAATTTTTATATTTCAAATATTTTCAGGTATACATTGAAGGATACTTGGTCTAAGTTGTAAAGAATATGAAGTTGTTTCTCTATTTTGTGCATGTGTGTATTTTTTGTGTTCCATCTTTTGTAAAGTTAACTAATGCTACATAGTTATGATGATTTTGGGTATGGAATGATGGTTGTTTTGGTGGTTTGGGTATGTAGTGATGATTGTGGTGATATGGTTCATAATAAAAAAAACCTATTTCATCATAACTATAAACCTTTTAATAGAAATAGCCAAATTAAAAGACACCCAATTTAAATGCGTGTGTTTGTGTGCAAATGTGTGTGTGTTTTGTGTGTTGTTGTTGTGTGTGTGTGTGCCACTACTGTGAAAGAGAGATAGAATGAGAACACAAATTAAACACCCATTGTAAAAAAAATCAAATTTAAAACACTCCAAATTAAACACAAACATTCAAAAATTGAAGCTGTCGTCGACATAAATGGAAGAACCACACTGCCTTTACATAGACAAAAAATTCAGGGATATACAGAGTTCAAGGATCTGCATCTCCTCTACATATGTTTTTCCTTAATCTTGCATGGTAATTCATGCACCATAATTTTCCAATTAAACACCCAATTGATTCCACACCTTTAACCTTTAATTTCAATCTTTGTTGTACAAATCACTACCCTTGAACATACGGGAAAAAAAAAAGAAAAGAAAGAAATGGCCTTCAAATTTTGAATGAGAAGTACAATTATAACCAAATATGAAAAATTAACTCATCATAAACAGCATAATTAAAAAATTCTATTGTAAAAAGCCCAATGCAATATTAAACGACTTAATGAAACATACCTCAACATTTGTGTAACTCCTTAAACCACCAACAAAATATATCCAAAAATGATTCCACTGTTCTTGCATCACTTACATGCCCAAAGACAACCAAAAGTTGTCACAACAACATCATTGTGCCATTAAATACGTATGAAAATTAACTTCTTTTAAGAACAAATAACTTTTGATGTTGTGTGTGGCCCACAAATTTAAAAGGTAACGAATGATCATTCATGCAAAGATTCTAGGCCCACAAATTTACATAGTATCTCAGTTGGTTACTAAATAATAGACAACAACTATTCAAAAATCAATGTGGGAAGATATGACCCATGCAAATGGGGTACTGATTCAATTTTTAGATAATGAAAAATATAAGTAATTCCAGGGATGTGTAAATCACCCCAACATATTCTATGAATGGTCAACACTTTTCTTTTATAGCTCTCCCAATCTCTGTCGGCTACTTTAATGGGCTAGGAAAAAAGCATTTTGCAATATTGAAAACACAATACACTCTAGAACAAAACCAAAAGATCATCAAAAAAATATCTCTGATAACCCATTCCTGAATCAATTTCACAAAAAACCATTTCAAACATTTCAAACTATGATAACCCATTCCAAAAAAATGATAACCCATTTCAAACTATGATCTCAACTGATTCGGGTTCCTGAATCAGTTATCAAAAAAATGATAACCCATTCCAAAAAACCATTTCAAACTATCATCAAATTTCACAAAAGAATCGCAAAATCTCACAAAAGATTAACCCATTTACAACCCGAATCAGTTGAGATCGAATAAGTTTTGTGTAAATATTTTCACATTTGGGGAGGCCTAGGATTGATGTGGGTTTGTGGAATGATGTGGGTTCGGCCTTCCTTCATCCCTCCTTCTTCTTCTTTTTTTCAAATGTCTCCCTCTTCTCTTGCTCTGCTTCTCTTCTTTTGCCGCCACCTCCTATTTTGGAAAAGGTCTTGAAGGGAAGGTTATGGGGAAGACAGAAAAGGGTTTGAGAGAGGATAGGGTTTGTCAAGGGGTGGTGACAGTGGCAGTGGCTATGGCCATGGTTGCTATTGGGTTATGAGGAATACAGCCGACGTGGGTTGTGATTAAAAGCTGAAGAGTCGAAAAGCCGACATGGCTCACCAATGGGTTTTGTAGCGGCTCTCCCATGTTTCCTCCCTCTCTTTTGTAGGCGGAAGCCATTTACAGCCACATCGTAATCGCCCCAATTCTCTCCCTCTCTGTCCAACCACACCCTAACGGCCACTTCACGAAATCAACCACAAACACTGATCGGTGTACGATCACCCACACCCCCACCCACCACCAACACACACCCCCACACCGAGTGGGTCTCCATTAGCCATTAGTTTTGGTTTGATGTGAATTTTGGGAATTCGGTTTGACACAGTGGTTTGATGTGAATGTTGTGAATTCAGTTTGACACAGTGTTTGAGGGTTCAATGAACCACAACTACTATAGCTTCAACGAAATTTCCCAAAGAGCTCTAAACATCAAAGGTTCGAATGATGGGTTCGAGTGATACTGCTGTAACTGGAAGGTAATTGGTTTGGGCCAACACATTTTGTCCAATTTCATCTATTAACACTGCTTGGCTTTTGTGTTCATGAGCCATGGCAGAGAAATCACAACGAAAGAGAGGGGGAGAGGGAGGTACCTGGGCTGAGGTTGGTGAGCCACTGCTGTGTGCCGTTGTATTGATCGCCGCTGCGTGCTGCCGCTGAGCCATGACAGAGGAATGAGAGGGGTGTGGGTAGCAGTGTAAGGTTTCTGGGTAGTGTTGAGCCATGAGCCATGGTAGAGGAAGTGACTGGGTTTGAGAGGAAGTGACTGGGTTTGGGCGGGAGGTAGAGAGTAGTTGCAAGAGGGGTAGCGTGTAGGGGGTGGGTTTGATTCGGGCGGGATTTTGAGATGAAATGTGAGCCTTTGGATTAAATTGGAAGAATTGAGATGAAATCTAGGCCATTAAATTAAAAGTAGATTAAATCTGAGACATCCTTGTGCTTTCCCAAATAAATTAAAATTGGATTAAATTTTGAAGTAAAAATGGATTCAAATTAGGTTCTATCTTATTAGTATAGATGCCGATTCTAAGACCGAAAATACAAAAAAGTGTTAGATTACAATTATTTGATTTTATGATTCAATTATAAAATCTTTCAACTGGTTCTTAAAAGTGCCTAAAAATGCTCAAGAACATGGACACAAATAATAATTTTATGATTGGATTCTATGAATAGGAAATTCAAGATTTCTAATCACCATTTATCAAACAGAATTAGAAAAACAATACTACACCATGGCTTTGCATTAACATAAAAACGTTCAAACGAAACAAATTCAAACAGTCACAAATAAATAATGTTAGCAAAATGGAACCTTTGACTACAAAGCAACAAACTTATACAAATTCGAAAGCATAATCAAAATTTACATAACAAATTCAAGAGTGTGGCATGTTGGAGCTTCCGTTCTTTGCACCAGTGGGTACGTGTTGACGCCAGAATAAACAAATGTTTATTTATTAAACACGAATAATGAATGAAAGAAAGAAACAAAAATTAAGCCAAAGCGGCAACAAAAATTAATTTGTGGATAATGAATGAAAGAAAGAAACCCATATCAATGAAAGAAACAATTAAAAATGTTCAGAAAATTAACCCATATCAATGAAAGAAACAAACCCATATCAGTGCTTCGTGAATAACAGATGGAAGAAAATGTTCAGGAAATTAAAAAAAAAAATCTCTGATAACCCAAAGCTTCAACCAACCTTCAAAATGCTGAGCTTGGGCTGAGAATGCTAAGCGAAAGAGAGGGGGAGAGGGAGTTACTTGGGTTGAGAACGCTGGTGTTGCTGCTGATGTTGCCGCTGTGTGCTACAGTTGAGCCATGACAGAGGAGTGAGAGGGGTGTGGGTAGCAGTGTAAGGGTCTAGGTAGAGGGGTAAGGGGTCTGGGTGTGGGTATCACTTCCTCTGCTGCTGTGTTGAGCCATGAGCCATGGCAGACAAAGTGACTGGTGAACAGGAGAGTAGCTGCAGAGGGGATAGCGTGTAGGGAGTGGGTTTGATTTGGGCGGGATTTTTGTTTGTGTGAGATGAAATGTGAGCCTTGGATTAAGTTGGAAGAATTGAGATGAAATTTAAATCATTGAATTAAAATTAGAATGAATCTGAGCCGTCCTTGTACTTTTTCAAATAAATTTAAATTAAAGTGGGAAAAGATTCAAAATTGGTCCTATCTTATTATTATAGATTATAAATTTTACAATTAAAATTTATATTCTATTGTACCATTTATTAAAATAAAATCAACAATAAAAATTCAAATTTTTCTTAAAATTTTTTAATTAATATACAATTATATTATCTATTAGAATTTAATTTGATCATTTATATAATCAAATTAAAATACCAAACTACCTAAATTAAAACTAAAAGATGTTGTGTCAATTACAGTTTGATTTTCTAATTTTATTCTAATAGATAGTATAATTGTATACTAATTATATTTTTATAAAAAAAATTAGATTTTTATTTTTGATTTTATTTTAATAAATGACATAATAAAACATGAATTTTAGTTGTAAAATTTATGTTCTATTATGAAATGACTTAGACCATTTGTTTGATTTTTTAGTTTTATTCCAATATATAGTATAATTGTACACTAATTATGATTTTTTAAGAAAAAAATAAATTTTTATTTTTAATTTTATTTCAATAAATGATACAATAGACACATGAATTTTGATTAAAAATTTAAAATATTTGATATTCTATCTTTAATTGAATTATTTTTTATCTGAATATAATATTTTAAACTTAAGGAATTTAAGTATTATATGCCTACAAACTTTAGGAGGTTTAAGTATAATTTATTAATAGATATATTTACAACAGAAATTTTAAATATGGTCCGAGTGATTAAGTGACAAATTTTAAGAAACTTGAGTGTAATTCTCACAAAAGATTTTCAAGGAAAATAACCACTAGGGGTGTTCACCCTACCCTACGGGTAAAAAATATAGTCTTCCATCTTCCTACCTAATACTTTACGGAAGAATTTTTTTTTGGCCTACCTTACCCGATCAAGTGTGATATTCCGATCTGATTTCCTACCCGATTAATTGGGTAGGAAGTAAGATAAACAATTTTGTAACTATTAATTTTTGAATCATTTTAACAATTTAATTAAATAACATCCATCAATTTAACAACATAATAAATCAATAATATTAAAATTTTAAAAAAACTACAACAATAATTACAATAAAACATAAGAAAATATGAACATCAATCCATTATAATTGTTAAACAAATATAATAATAACTATTTTAAGTTTAAACCATATGAAACACATTAAAATCATAACTGCTCCAATAGATCATCAGTTCACCACAAATCATGTAACCTACACAAAACACAAGTCCATGTTTTCGCAATTCAAACATCCACAACAATAACAATATTATAATATAAATTATACCACACAAATACTCTTATAATTACTAAAAAAAATATAAAAAAATTAAATATATTTTTTGCGGATAGGGTAAGAATGCAAAAATTGATAGGTATTCTACATTCTTATCTGATTTAATCGAAAGACCAAAAACTCTTTCGCATTTCTACCCAATTTTTGCGGTTTCTGCTCAATTTTTACAGCTAGCCGTTCAGTAGTGTAAGATCGGGTATGATAAAAAATTACGGTCAATCCAAAATTTGAACACCCCTAATAACCACTATGGTCTCAATGGCTAGTTGACGAGTTTTATGCTCTCCAAACCCGCCCTGGCAGGCAAGGCATTAATTTGTTGTAAGATTCCTTCCGTATGCCTAGAATGGATTGGAGTATTTGCGGATACGATAGGATAGGCAGTAGTCATGTGTGAATTATGCAATATTATCTGTCTGATCAAGTAAGTACATTGATAATTCAAGCGGATAAACCAGTTTATGCAACTAAGCGAGCCTCCTCACTTTCTGGCACCACAATATCAAGCCTCATCATTGGTTTGTACTTATCAGGAACTCGAGCACCCGCCTGCATGCACACTTCCAACACAGCCGGAGCCTTGCCATAGAACCTCTTGAGTGCACTCCTCAATGGAGGCCCTTTTGTATCCCGAACATGCCAAACGTAATTCGGCGGGAACACTTCATCCACTGTGGCGTCCTGCCAACCATGCTTCCCATCCCTCCACTGATGCTTAAATTCCCCACAAAGCTTAGCATTGTGGCCCCAGGGTCCCACATGAACCTCTGAACAATATCCACAAGCCTTCACTGTGAATTTCCTCATCAACTTCCTGACACCCCATTTCACTTTTTCGTACGCATCAACAGTCTTCTGCGCAATCCTAGGCACCTCTGACCCTTCAGGAGGAGGAAATCGCTCAAGAGCCCTGTGTGTGTCAAGGTCCACAATTGACGACACTGAATCCACCAATTGGCGGGGTTTACACTCCTCAACAAATCCACCTCTGTCGATTATCTTTCTTCCCATCATTCGTATAGGTTCGGTCCTTCGCCTCGAAGGATATTCTGCTAAATCAACACCAGCTTGGATGCACAACTCCACAACAGCTGGGATTCTGTCATAGTTGAATCGAGTTTCGTGCTTAATACGCCGACCAAAAGGATCGTAGAGATGGTATGACTCAATAGGGAGAAGTATATCATTAATGGAGCCTTTCAACCAAGAGTGGAAGCTTCTGCGGTTCCCACTGGTTGGACCATGGCAATCCTGAATGCTGTGACCAGTTTGGGCCACATGAATTTCTGAGCACTCGCTGCAGGAAAAACTATGCCTTTTACTTTCCAGATATATAAAAGCTTTTAATATAAATTTGTTCAGGAAAGTTGCAAAGTCATTACAAGTTCTAATTATAAAATACAAGTTACCTGCAAGCGCAGACAGGAACAATGTGCAAAAGTTGTGCAAGTCCTTTAATTAAAATCTTCCAGGCATCTAGTACTTCATAAGCAACCGGAACCAGATCAGGAACAAGCAATCCATTTTTAGGAGGTTCAAGGGGCTTCTCTATGCCCATTCCTGCAAGCTTCTTATCAGCCCGAGCAGCCTGCTGAATCTTCTTCAGAGGTATTGGATAGGGTTTCTTCTTTTTCTTGGGCAGTACCAGCGGAAGATCCACGTTTTGAGAATGTATCACCCTTTTCTTAGTGCTATGATCTTGAGCAGGTCTATGACCAGCACAAAAGAAGGTTCCTGATGTCGTTGAGCCATCAGTCTGAAGCTGCCCGTGCCCAAATTGCTGTCCTTGCCCAAACTGCAAGTAAAACCCAAACTGTTAGCCTCCCAAGTCCCAACCAGCAATGAAACATGGGCCCGGACGAAATAGTTAGTTATTAGACACCATATTACACAAAGAATTAGGGCCAAAGACTTCATTGCAACCCTCTACTACTATTACCTGATAACTATGACAGGATAGAATAATCAATAGTAATATGAGAAGCAAAGTGGAAAATAACACAACTTTCTGATGAAAAGCACTTGTGAGCACAAACATAGACCTTTTTTTTGTCACTTCTTTCCTAGTGTGTGTTTTATATGGTTGTTTGGGCGTGGGTTTCCTTCATCTTCTTCTTACTTCATTTTAGTGCTGCTTAAAAATTTCAACTTTCAACTGCAGCATCAGAGAATTAAAGAGTCAATTTTAACATAGAGAACAAGAAAAGTTTATCTAGGGAGCCTATAGATATGTAATCACGCGGCATTTACATTTGTAGCTGTAATTTGCAAACAGGAAATAAAGAACTACAATTATTTTTGAGAGAGAAAGGAAACCTTGAATCCAAGGGAATATGACCTTATGGCTGCTAAATAAGACCTCTTGCTATCCACTTTGCCAAGGCAAACACCTGTAATTTGAAAACCAAATCATCTAGTATCATGAAGTATAATACATAACAAGGGCCATCCTACTATAGCATCTCTTGTTTTCATTTTTTTCCATTTCTCATGTAGATGGTGGCATACCAACATGCCAGCACTCAAGTGTAGCAGACACCATGTCATAATTCATTAGCTTCTGAGGTCGTCAAATAACACAATATGTGTAGATTAGTTCCCTCATCAGCTTCATGACATATGATACAAAGATAAATATAAAGAAGGTATGATGTGTTCACCTGTCTGAGATGGATTCCTTGGAGCAATACATACTGCCGGAAAGTAATGGAGCATTTATAGAAAGAGAGTCCTCCTTCTTCTCTTAAGGGAAAGTAAATGTTGGAATCTAATTTCGACGATTAAGTGAATGATCGATCAGTCTACTTGTAATGTTCTGGAAAGCAAATGAGCGAGGGCGAGAGCGCGCACACACAGAGGTTGGCAGTGCAAAACTACAGTTCGTCGTAATGGGGTAAACTGGTATGATATTGTATGCAAATTTTCCTCTTTTTAGCTCTAGGCATACAATCGATACCAGAAAAAGCACACTACTTCCTACACAGCAATACATTCATCAAAACAGGGTAACAAACAATACCACTAATCACATAGTATTACTTGCCATATACGACGCGAGAGACCAAGAACTAAACAGTTACAAAAATTGCTTACCTGGTTTCACAATACACGAGCTGGAGAACTCTGAAGAGCGAGAGAACTCCGATGGTAATTTCAGTGAGCTGCACAAAGACAGCTCTGACAATATTACAAATTGGGGTATTACGTCTGCAAATATATTAATTAACGACGAAAATTCGACAAAGCTGACGTCAAATAAAGAATCTGAAGTTTAAGAGAGGGAGAGTGTGTGTGTTGTTTTGCCTGTGCTTTGGGTTGGGGGGGTTGGATTTTAGGAACGATGATAACGAAAAGCCCCAAGATATCTAGGGCCAGCATTCATGGAAGAGCGGCGTCATTGCTTTTCTTTTTCATTTTATTTTTTTAACATCCCTCTTAAGGCAATCTAAAGTAGGAGTGTACATTAAGTAGATGATTCATGCAATTTTGATTGTCCTTTTTGTTTTAAATTTTATCACTTTAATTCTTTAAAAATTTTAATTTATATTACTTGGGTCCAATAATAAAAAGCTATAAATTAAATTCAATAATAAAAATTTATTTAATAAAATAACTTACAATTCAAATTTCAAAAATAAACAAAATAATTTTTTATTTTTTGCGATTCAGATTGTTTTAAATTTTATTTTAAAATTAATTTAACGGCTATTAATAACTCTCTAAATAGGCCTCTGAGGCTGTATTTGAAGTGATTTTTTAAAAGTACCTTTACGAATTATTTCTCATAAGCATTTTAAAAAAAATAGTGTTTGAAACTGTCCCACCATTATTTCTACCGCTACCACCACAACCACCACCACCATCTCTACCACTGTCGCCACAACCACCACCACTGTCGTCCATCACCACCGTCGCCACCACCCCATTGCCCCCCCACCACCACTGCCGCCACCACCGCCAACAACGCCATCACCGCCACCCTACCACCATCACCGCCGCCGTAACCACCAACGCCTCCGTCACCACCATCGTTGCTGCAGCTGCCACCACCACTATCATCGCCATCACGGTCATTACCACCCACTACAACTATTACCGTTTCTTACCACCACAACTGCTGCTCACCACCTCTCTCCCCACTAAAAACTGATGTTTAAATTTTTTTATCTCTTTTTTATGTTTGTTATTTGATTTTGAATATGAATACAAATATGTTTATTGTTTACCATTTTTTATTACTCTGTACCTTCAGGCACATGCAATAACTAGTCTATATAATAAAGTACAATACAATTCAAATCTCAAAAGATAAATAAAATGACTTTTATTATTCGCGGTTGAGATCTTTTTCAATTTTACTTTAAAATTAATCCGACGACTAATATTAACATTCCAAATTTAATAGAAAAAATAGGTTCCCTAAGGGTGTATTTGGAGTGACTTTTTAAAAGTGTTTTTAATACTTATAATTTCTCATAAATATATATATATATATATATATATATATATTATTTTTAAAAATAGTATTTAGAACCACCGCATCACCACTACTACTACCACCATCACCCCACCACCATCACCGTTACCCCCCCCCCCCCCCATCGCCCCCACCATCATAACCATTACCACCACCATTACCATTACCATTACCCTCACCAACCCCACCCCACCACCAAACTACCCCCCACCATCATCGCCACTACCGTTACCACCTCTACCATCGTCACCCTACCACCACCACCAATGTCACCACCCCCACCCATTGTCTCACCACCGTCATCACCAGTACTACCACCCCCTCGCCCATTACCACCACCATCGATGTTGTCACCCTACCACCCCCTACCATCACCACCATGGCCACCCCCACCACCACCACTATCCCCATTACACCCATCATCGCCACCCCCACCACCACCACTATCCCCATTACACCCATCACCGTCACCCCACCACCACCACTATCCCCATTACACCCATCACCGCCACTGTCACCTCCACCCCACCACCACCCTACCATCACCACCACTGTTCTACCACCGTCGTCGCCACCCCCACCACCACCAACCCCCTATCTCTCGACCACCACCATCCCCACTTCCCCCCACCATCACTATCACCACCACCACTGTCACCTCCACCCCATCACCACCGCCACTGTTGAACCACCCCTATCGCCTCACCGCCACCCCTCACGACCACCACCACCACCACCGCCACCGTCAGCACCCCATAACTGTCACTACCACCCACCACCGTCGCCGTCGCTACCCCACAACTATCACTACCACCCACCACCATTACAATCACTCACTCTCATTATAACTGATACTTAAATTCTTTTTTCTATCCTCTATATTTGTAATTTAATTCTAGATTTGTATACAAATATATTTATTGTTGATCATTTTTTTTATTACTATGTGCCTTCAGGTACATACAATAATAGTAATCATATATTTCACTCAAAATAACAAAAATAGTTATGTGCATCTTCTTACGTGTACACACTTAACTAGTATCCTTAAAAGCTTAACAAATTAAAGTAACACAAATTGTAAATTTGAAGCACCAAATGACATAAACTTAATTGTACATTTTTGATTGGATCAAAGTAACACAAATTAAATATTTAAGATACTAAAATGATACAACTGAAAAAACAAGGATCAAAATAGCACAAAAGGCATACTTGAAGACTAATACTCTATGCTACCCTTTTCCATTTATAGACAAGACCAGACCATGCATAAGAAAAAGAAAAATTACAGACCCTAAAGACCAGGCGATCTAAAAAATAATAATAACGAACATAAAAATCATTAATTAATAGAACTATTAATATGTTGTTAAACTGGATGCTGCCGATGGATCCTGCTGGAGTCACTGATTTGTTAAACCGAATATTTGATCGATAACTACAATTGAATGATGCCGATGCCGATGCCGATGCCGTGGCAGGAGCTGAATTGCAGTGTAGTTATTGGTGCTTCGGACATTAAGTATAAATGTCAACTATTTTTTGTTAATAAGAATTTATAAAATTTAAATTCTCTTCAATAAAAAGGTATAGACTTGACTTTTGACCAATTTTTGAAAAAAAGAAAAAGAAAAATCACGTTTCCCATTATACATAAACAAGAAAACAGTGTCTCCCAAAAAGTGAAATTATCCACCTTACCCACTATGGATTTTAAAACTCTCAATATATGTGTTACCACTCAAGTTGGCTATTGCAAGACTCAGACCAACTCGATCTTAGCAAGTTTTTAAGGATGATCGAGTTGAAGAGGTTCCTTGAATGTGGTAAATTGCGGGGCTTTTTACTTTGGGGGGGCGGGATTTTTTCCTTGAGTGTAAAATCGCGCATACACCCTTCCATGCCACTAAGAGGGAAATGATTGTTGGATTATTTCTGTGATAGCCTTGCCTTAATTATCAAGATACTTTTTAAAGACATGATGTTGTGGACAATATCTTGATTTTTTTTTTTTTTTATCATGAATATCTTGATGGTTGAGCCGGACATTATAAAGTTGCAGCTACAATTACTTCCTCCAGTTTACCACTCTTTTTAGTTGTCTTAAAAAACAAAAAGGCTACTTCCGTTTACTGTGGGTAAATCTACCAAGTGATTCTTATCATCTCATGACGACTCACTGAGTTTTTGAAACCCATTTAAGATCCTCATTCTCTGTGTCTCTATGTCCCAAACGAAACAAAGTAAAAATAAAACAACATTCCAAACACCTCTTGATAAGTTGCTTATTATTATTACTTACCGAAAAAAAAAGTTCATTATTATTATCATGACGGTGTCTGCTGCATTTCTAAATTTGCTATGTAGTTCTTAAATTGCTGGCCATGATAGCTTTTCCGAACTCTTATTTTTCATTATTTCCCCAAATACTTCTCTATAATCAAGCAGGCCCTTTACATGGCTATGTCAGCAACCATTCACCTCGATAAAAAAGGTACGGTGAGCATTTACAGGTATGTATTCGTTCATATACGACCAATGATGAAAAAAAAGTTGTTGGCTACTTATCACACACACACACACACACCTTTCATCAATTTTCCGAATGGAGAATGGCATTGGCCCCACGGCGTGAAGACAAACCCAACAGTAGACGTCTTAACAGCCTGTCCGGGACCAAACCACCCAACTATCATCATATAACAAAAAAAAAAACCCCACCACCACCACTTCCATCTAGGTTCTAATGCCAAAGATGATGAGGAGGACGATGATTATGAATACCAACCCAACCCTCTCTCTCTCTCTCGGCCAGCCTTGACAACTCTATTCCATTTATGTTCACAATCTCCACGGTAGTCCCCACTCTGTTACCAATTGCACCATAAATCAGAATACTGGTTTGTCCACTCTTAACCACTACGATTTCCAATCGGGCAAATGTCTGTCCATCATTCGTGGTGTGGCACCAGCTATGGCACTCCGTGTCTTCCAACTGGCAACTTCTCGTCACAGTCTGGTGCCTAAGCACATATACGACAATTACTAGTAGTAATTTAGGATTAGGAGAGTAGTTTGGAAACACCCTCAATACTAGAACACCTTACCAAAATTTTAAAAGCATTGACGGAATTGATTATCACCAATTGAGTATGTGTAAAGAGGCATTTAAAAGAAATTCAAAACGAAAAATAACACATTTTATCCTCCCCTCCCCCCCCCCCCCCCCCCCCAAAAAAAAAAAAAAAAAAAAACTTTTTTCTTTTTCCCCTAAGATAAAATTAGCAATGCAAAAGGACATCAGATGGGGATGTGCTGCCGATGCAGTGACACCAAGAAGATATCATATACATGAACTCCATAAGATGACACACACCTTAATGAATTATATGAAAAAATCTAGCTTCCATTCATTTACAAATTTGTCTGCACATCGGCAGGTCTACAACAAGGGATGTCCAAAAAAAAAGCAACTCACAAAATCAACGTCAATCTATTTTGCTCTGCTAAAACAAAAATACTCACATAAAGAGCATTTAATTGGGAAGTGAAACAGATTGTATAAATAAACCCATCAAGCAAAATGACGCTGACCTGTAAACTAAAGTGTCAGATGTCTGGGAGAACATATATGCAGGAGATGCCATAAACACCACTTTATAGATTGATGTTGCACTCTCGCAAATATAGTTGATCATAATCAACAAATTTTGACCAGTAGTTTCGAAACTTGGGTATGCCTATCTCAAGCCAAGGTTTTAAGTTGCCATTATAATGTATGACAGCTGCTCGTTCAATTTCCTTCTGGCTGACATTTGGATTGTACCCAAGGCCTAGGACGTGCCAGGATCGATCAAGGCGAAAAGTGCAGTTCCAAAACGTTATCAGACCAGGAGGCAGGGTCCCCAACTTCCACAACTGTCTGTCATGATTCTGCTCATATAACATTTTTCTATCTCAGAATTGCAAAGATTAAACACTTCCAAGCATACCTTTTACGCATTATGTCGAATACAAAAGACAGTAGCATGTGAGTAAATGTCAGGATAATATACGAGAATCCTAAACAAAATCTTCCATAGGCTTTATGAAACATTCTAAACCTACAGGTTTTTTGGTAAGCTTATAAACCTAAAGTTACTCCATAGTTTGACTTAAATGATCGCATTGTGGGCATTTTACTATTTCATGCAATTCACAGAAGTGTTTAGTAAGTTGTAGTAATCTTAATGGAGTTTTAAAATTTTCTTCTTTCTTCCCCCGATCTCTTGTAATGGTTAAGTTGTGTGCGCAAGATCCATGGACGATGGCCAAACACAGGCAAAAATGTAATTACTCAGTTTCCAGAAATCATTGGCCAGCAGGATCAAAAATGGCCACAGTCCAGCAATACAAGAGTACAGATTATGGATGGTAATATTAACAAGTGTAATTTCAAACGTTCGAAATAAAAATGGGATATATGTAGTTCTGTCTCATAAAAGGTAAGAAACATGATGATGAATGGCAACATCATAGCTTGGGCAAAGAACAACTTTTCCATGGTCTGGATTCCATGGCAGATGTGTAGTTCAGGCTTCAATTGCAATAAATCATCAAGAATGCAAGTACACAAGTCAATAGGTTTGTGTAGGTTGCCCAAAAATTTGAAACTATCAAGTTGGCCAAAAGAAATGTCCACCTAAGAACAAGTTAAGATTCTTACCAGATTCTGCCATGAGTGGTACACCCCTGTGATGTTCTGTCTCCTCCATTCCTCCAAATCAAAGATATTCATTCCAAATGCCCAACCGCAAGCACGAGGGTCAAACTTTTTTGAAATGAGGGGATTTGAAAAATTGAGGTACCGATCAAACCTATGGAAACTTTCTCCACAAGTCTCAACCACACCAATCACCTTCCCCTTTTGTTCAAGAGACCAAAGACCCGTAAGATCTGTCTGCACCACAATATCATCATCTAAGAACAGCACCTTGTTGAGCTTAGGGAAGATCTCGGGCAGATAAAAGCGGAGATGATTCATTATTGAGAGGTACTTTGGATTCCGGAACTTCATATTTGAATCAGAATCAGTACGACGAGTCTTGAAATAGTAATCAATCATGGATGGAGAACCTAACTGCTTGAGAACTGGACTATAACTTGAATTTAACCATGTGAATTCCTCAACATTCTGAACCTGAATTGTAGCCTTGCCTGGTGGGTTTGCCAGAAACCACATCCTCATTGCAGCAAAATTGAGCTTATCAGTGACAATGTGGAAAACATGCTTGGAAGGATCCTGCAGGACAGCATAACATGTTAACATAAAAAGTTAGAGATGCCAAACATCAACATAGGATTGATAGATGCGCATTTGAAGGCAGAGGAAGAAATGAAAAATGAATTCTTATCAAAATCATCACAGAAAACCGGTGACATTCTACTGCCTCCTAAGTAACCACAATGAGAAAATAAAATTCCATGATTTGTAGATTAGTTACCTTCGCATGGTAAACAGTCGAGTTTATAACAACTGATGCAGCCAATATATTATCTGAGAATAGTGCATAGTGGTACAGCCTTGGGTCTTCTAATCTCTCTTGATTTGGGAACTGCTGTTCTGACGAATTCAAACTAAAGTACTCAATTGAAAGGCGCAAGGGAAGACAATGAAGACCTTTTGGAAGCGTCTTCGCAGTTAAGTGTGTCAAAAACAAAGTCTGCTTCTTGTGGGTTCGGAGCTGCTCTTCTGCTGAGTGAAGCATAGCACGAAGCTTCTTTACCACAGCAGTGCAGTCATCTTGAATTTGCTTGCCTTTGGCCAATGTTTGCTCCATTGACTTCAACTTCTCATAGGCACTGTGTTCCGTGCCAGACAGAAAATAATGGATTAAATTAAAGAAAAATGGTAAATCAGTAAAGGAACTATTACTATAGGCAATGTCAAACTGTTGCATGCAAAACAGGAACCTACAAAAATGCCAATTGGCCATTTTGTTACGAAGTTAAGCTATTGTCCAAACAGCTTACAATGAAGATATATTTAAGGAGACAACTTACTTCCTTGGTAGCTCCGAATCGTTCGTTGCCTCCCCAAGTGCTCGCTGAACTTCCTTCATCCGTAGACGAAGCTCCCTTATAAAGTGGGGATTGTTTCTTGTAGCTGCAAGAGAAAGGTAAACCTTTCCCCTGATGAGCTGATCCTTAAGCTGCCGAACACGCACATCAGGCGGAACTCTTTGATCATTCTGTTTCTCGGTCTTGGTCTTTACAGGGTCTCTGGCACCAACTTTTCCAGAAATCTGGGCAGACTGTTGGTCATGTTTTATTCCCTACATGAGCAACCAAATTAAAATCACAAAAAAAAAAAAAAAAAAGTAGAAAGAGTAAGGTTAAGCGCACATCTAAAACCAGATGTGCTCCTCATCACTCAGTCACTTTCATGGCAAAACTAATACTACACACCCGAAGACTCAAAAATACAAGTCTACAAGAGACCAAAATTAATGTCCAAACAAATAACTTATCTCAAATCTGTTAGTGTCTTAGTTGGATATTATAATCATGAGAACTTCTGCAAAATGGAAGATCAACTTCTGTTGATCATTTAGATGACTATAAGAATTGAGTTTTAAGCATGTTAATCCAGGGCAAAAAAAGTGTGATCAAGTTAAAAACAACAAATCTGTTAATTCTCTTCTGTAGACATACAGAATTGATTATGATGCTTTAGACTAACGTGCCAAATTTTTATATTACAATGAAATCTGGGAATTAACTTCTAAAGAACATTCTAACTGTAGCCAATATGTAATACTCAAGATTCCAGACAAGAGGAGATGCCTAATCAATAGTCCCATGGAACAATCAGACTCCTGCAAGATGAAAATTTCCCACACCATAAGTATATATTCCCTCCAATACAATTTGCAGGAAATGAGATGAACTCCACCCCCAATATTATATATATAATCATCATGCATTATCTAGAAGATATACATGTCACACAGCAAAATACTTCAATGCTGGCATTCGCAAAAGGCATGAAAATGACAGCACAACTAATCAAACAGAAATTTAATTAAGGTGAATTACCAATTTTTCAGAGGCATTATCAGGTGTATGCTCAGACACCGTCAAATCCTTCTGTTTATCACTGGAACTTTGTTCTCTCTTGCTTTCCTTCTCCCCAGTAGATTCAGCTTTCCCTGAGATGGTGTCACTCTGATTTGCTTCTTGCCCTCCATCAGTCACCTGTTTGATGGGGTTGTCGCCTACAGATTGATCCAGTATACTGCCACCAGCTTGGTGATCCACTGATTCTGGTCATGGCAGACTTAAAATTAAACGATAATGAAAGAAAACAATTTATACCCAAAAATGATGGCAATAAATGCAAGAAAAATTTCACACTCCCAGAGGCAACAAAGACAAGAAGATTCCAAATTAAAATTAGGGTAGGGAAAAATAAATAGTCAAGTAGAATGCAATAAACTAACCTTCGGCGAGTTGTCTAGTTTTCCGGGAGTTTTCTCCATTTGAAGCATCAGAATTTGGAAGGGATTTGGTTGAATTTTCCGAGTAAATAATCCCCAATGGTTCTTTTAGGGCTGTGGATGCCTCCTGGACATATTTACATCTTAAGAAAATAAATGGACAGATGGGGAATTCAGATCTGAGATTTCAGATCAGAAGGACAAATGTGTATATATATTTTCAAAGGAGTGGATATTGAGAATTAATTTTACCTGGGGAAGCACATTCAGAGGTCTAGTATCGCCACCGAATGTCTGCAGAGAGAAAATAAGGGAAGAACAAAGGTTAAAACATTTCAGAGTCGAGACCGTCAAAATACACAATTTAGGCAAAATTGAGTAGACTTACAAAAGTGAAAACATCTTCAACGAGTTCATTTTCAGCTGCAAAAGAAAGGGGGAGGAAAAAAGAAAAAAGAAAAATTAGTAAACACAATTCAGCCATACTAGTAAATCTTCAGGGAATTT
Source organism: Ilex paraguariensis (assembly GCA_963454935.2). Lineage (NCBI taxonomy): Eukaryota > Viridiplantae > Streptophyta > Magnoliopsida > Aquifoliales > Aquifoliaceae > Ilex > Ilex paraguariensis. Next base: position 137,738 of record CAUOFW020000942.1, on the reverse strand, counting down.
GGGGGTGGGTTTACGAGAAAAGGAAATTCGATTGTTTTGAAGAGCAATAACAAGAATCGAATGGAATGGGGTGGGGGAATTTACAAGAAGAAGCCTGGAAACTTGTAATTTTGTCCGTATAAAGAACGATGGGAGCGAGAACCGTGACAAGCAGTAAGAACACCACCGGTTTTCTCAGCTTCATCTTCCTCCTTAATTCCAACACTTTTGAGCCCCAATCGAAGAGTATCCCTTGCCCTTTTTCGAATATATTCTACACTCCGCTACCTCCTCGCTCGCTCCCACTTGTCCCATCAACGCCACTGCTCCGCCCAGATCTCCATCACGGAGAGAGAGAGAGAGAGAGCTAAATATTGCAGGAAAAGAGAAGGAAAAATGGAGATAGGCGGGTGTGTTTTTACCCAGGAAAAAGAGAAAACACGTATCCAGATATACAAAGATCTATCAAACAAACACCACCATAGAGAACAAGGAAAATGTGGGTTGAGGTTGGGGCTGGGGTTGGAGACTGGATCAGTGGAGAGTGTCGGCGAGTACAAAATAATTTAACTATGAATAAACATAAAAAAATAATAAATTTTATAATTACTAATAATTTTTATATTCAATAAATAACATATAAAATTACTTAGAGTTTACTTGTTTTATTTATTTATTATTAATCGATAGAGCATATAATAAAAAATAATGTGGTGCCATGTAGTAACATTCAATCGGTAATTGAATGAATGTTAGTTAACCAATAAAGAAATTTCAATACAATTACAAATAAATGATATCCATTGACGTTGAGGTAGGCTTAGGCCAACCCCACCTTGTATTTTTTTCATTTTTTGTTAAGAAATGATGAGATGCAAAGAGGGAGTACAATAAAATTAAATATCTATATTTATATTTTCTATTCCTACTCTTAATCCTGTTTTCTATCCGCTGTTGCGAGGCATCATCATTGTCCATATCAATGGTTATTTGCCTCATAACCAAAGAGGAAGGTTTTCAATGTGAAAAATATTATATATTTCAAATTTTTGATCCAAATCTCTATCACAAATGAAGGAGGATCATTGGATGAGTGAGTCTCATCAATTTTTTTAAATGGAACTCATGGATCCAATTATCCTCCTTAATTTGAAATAAAAATTTGAGATACATAATATTGCTCTTTCAACATTGATGATTCCTAATGATTGTTCATCAACCCCCATCTTGTTTTTTTTCAATAAATTTGTATGATTTACTTATACTTGTCAGTAGTCATTAGTAGTGCAGCATAAATATAATGAATGATACAAAAGGGGTTGTGTAGGGGTGCAACTAGGCGCGGGTTGAGAGGTCAACCCTAGATATATAATCTTCAACCCTAACCCTAACTCTAACCCTACCTCAACCCGAGTATTGCCTAAATTTAATTCGGTTAAGCTCGGGTTGAATTCGGGTTACTTAATTCGGGTTGATTTTAGGTTAAAAATTGGGTTGACTTGGGTTACATAATTCGGGCTAATTTTTTGAAGTGTAAATTTAATTTTTTCAAGTGTAGATATAATTTTTTCAAGTGATCTGAGAAGAAGGGCGAGACGCAGGTGAAGAGAGATGGAGTGAGAGAAGGAGGAATAACGAGTGAGAGATAGAGGCTAAGAGTCTGAGAGGACTTAGACGAGTAACGATTGAGAGAGGGAGGCTAAGAGAGGAAAGAGTGACGAATGAGAGAAGATTTGAGAGTGATAAAGACGTAGGGGTGAAAACTTAAAGTGAAGTGAAAATTTTGACTCTAAAGAGTTAAGATAAATACTAACAGTAGTTAAATATATTTATATATTTATGTATATTCGGGTTCAACCCGATTTTAATATTCGGGTTGAACCCTACAACCTGAGGCTCACCCAAATTCAATTCGGATTGGAGTTTTTTTGTCCAAGCCTAACCCAAGTATTAAATATTCTAACCCAAGCCCTATTTTTTTTCAGATTGAGCTCGGGTTGAATTCGGGTTGGCTCGCCCAAGTTACAGCCCTAGGGTTACGTGTAGCGTCAGTCAGTGATTGGTTGGGTGTTCATCAATTAATTACCCATCATGTACCTGGACCCACATCTTGAGATCAATTAATTGATCAAATTTTCGTTTGCAGGGGACGACATCTAATCCCATTAGCCCATTGTTACTACTTATATATAATTAATTAATACAATTAAATTAAAAGAAGAAGAATCTTGTTGATGCTAATGTTGATACAGTGATGTTGATGTGTAAATGCATATGTATACCATGATTTTGTTGATGCATTTGAACGACAGAAGAGGTGTGAAAAGATCTCGAGAGCAATCTTTTTTGGGATATTGATAATCGACTTTTACACTTTGAATTTGCTTGTTTTGTTTATCTCCCCCCCCCCCCCCCCCAACTATGCCTATGAGTTCTAATGGTGTATTATGTGTGGTTGAGTAAAGGTATTGGATTGGGGATCTGTTGATGGGGTTTATTGGAATATTCAGTCAGAACTTCTAGACTCTTGGTGGTTGAACGGGATGGTAGCTGTGAGCAGAAATCAATAGACGAGAGATTTATAGTAGTTCACCAGCTCGAAAGCTTGGTTAATCTATTATAATGGAATCTTTTACTCCTAGGAGAGTTTTCTATTACTTAGAGAATAAGGCTACAGAATTACGGGGGGTCAATGTTCACATGCTTGATTGATTACAATGTGAAGGATTTGATCCCCGTTTATAGTATGTTGTAGTTGTTGGAATAGAAATCCCAAGAGCCGTTGATAGAGCATATGTATTGAATATTAAAAATTTTCCTTTAAAACCCAACAAGGCGAAATTAGGGCTTACCTTCGAAATCTCTCGGAACTGATCTCGTCTCAGCACAAACGCAAAATAGAATAACGACTACAGCTTGACGAATCTCACGGCCTTCTGTCGTATATCCCCCAACGTCAGAATTCGGATGCAGTGTGGGCTGCCAAGATCTACGAATCCTTGTTCTCTCTTTCAGCCTCCCTAAAAAACGTGAGTAAAGATAAGATGTTGAAATAGAAAACTTAGACGTCTATATATAGGCTTCGATAGAGACTCTAAGGAGAAATAAGAACTGAGTTCCCAATAGGCTTAGAATTCCTATGTCCATACTAGAACAAATATCCTACAGCCCATTAATAATAAGTCAGACCATTAAAGACTTATTGTTGATCTCCCGGGCCTTAAAATTATATTCGAGCTTCTTATTATTATATGCTTAATAATCTCCTCACGTTTAAGATTACAGATGTCCATCAATTAAATAAATCACTGACAATTTTAATTGACTTTTTTTTATTTTTTGAGACCTTATCACTCAACTTATTTGTCATGTCAGATAATTAAATTGACTTACAGGGTTTAACATGAATAAAACTTATGAGCTTCCTTCAGAGGATATCATCAACCCATTTAAATAATAGGACGTGGTTTCCTTTAATATTTAATTTCTACCATATAAATAATGTCGTCTCCCAATTCATCGAGCTTATTGATCCAATATGTATCTCACTCTTTGATGAATTAAAGTGATAAACATTATATGCAGGTGACAATTAAATATTTAGGAATTAAGAGCATAAGCAATCATAATAATCATGAGGTATTTATTATCTTATTAAATAAGTAAAATATAATAACCTTAACATATGTATGTTCAATACATAAAATGTACTAGTGTAATAATCCGAGATATCAAACAATCTCTTATAGTCAAGATAGACTATGCCATAATATTAAACTACAATTATACTGATAGCGTGTCCAATTTCATCTACAATTGTGAACATATACTTATATTATACAAGGATCCGATAATCTAATCTTTTGTGCATAAGCCAAACTCTACACACCAGATTATCTACATTGTAAAATATAAGACACACATGCATATTATATATAAAATATAATACAAATATTTTGCCCATGTAGATTCTCAATAAAATGGAAAGAACAAGCTTTTATTAATTAATAAAATGAGTTTTACTACAAAAAGCAAACTTTTAGTATACTACTCTATCAGTAGTTTGGCGTAATCATTGTGATCCTTGTGTGGTCAACCCATATAATGGAATGTTTGGCCGTTAGAGGCTACATTCTATAGGTGTGATGTAACCCTCTAGAAGGTGTGAGCTGTCATTATCGTAGTGCACATGAGGGTCACGTTGGTGACGATTTTCAACCTGCGCCTCCTGAACTAGGAGTCTCGAGCTAGAAAGTCTTAGATATGAGGTCCGAACTAGGATGTCTGATCTGTGACATCTGAGCTGAAGTGTTTGAGCCGAGGTGTCTGAGCTTGGATGACCACCTGGCCAAGCCTAAATAATTTGGGTGAGTTCGTGCTGAGGTGCTTTAGTTGAACTCTTCTTATTTTATCTTCTCAAATGCTGATGCCTTCCTTTGTTGTTTTAGGTATTGGCCCTAACCTTGACGCAAACGAGAAGCTCCTTAAGGAGTGTTCCACTAAGAAATACACCAAGCTCGTCGTGCCCTTGATTCTAGCCAAGTATGGCTTTAGACCAATGGAAGGGGTGAAGCTGTTGTACCCTTATATGTAGTTCGAGAAGAAGACTTTACTAGTAGGATCTCAACCCTGTTATTTAGAACCTTAATCTATTTTATAGGGTCTCAGGTCTAACACTTTGTTTCTCTTTTCCTAAGTAGATCTTGACGCTATGGCTCCAGATATTGATGTCGTTAAGGCAAAGCTGGCAAAGATAAGAGAGGATGCCAAAGGTTCGAAGGCATTTGCAAAAAGGAAGGCTAAGGTCATTCCTGATTCCAACCTAGAACCTTCAACCAAAACGAAGATGACAGACTCCAAGAAGGCTTCTCTTCCCCCAAGCCATTTGCCGAGGCTAAGAAGACCAAGGATCCTCCTAAGCTCAAGAAGATTTCGATGAAGGCGACCAAGCCCTCGGTCACGCCTAAGGAGGTGATCGAGACCTCTATTGGAGCCACTCCTTCTTATCCTAATCCTCATCCAGCCTTGACTCTAAAGGAAACATCCTCGAGAATGCCTCATGGCACATCAAAAAGTCCCTCGACTGGTGAGGCCAGAGGTGAGCATTCCTTTTTAGGTGATGTGAACCTGGCTGTCAGTGTCATTCTCTCGATCATCCCTGAAGTCGACATCCAAGAGGCTTTATCGATGTCTCTTTCTACCTCAGCTGCCACTACTTTATATGGGGCAATGTCGGTATGATCCTGACCTTTATCTTCAGGGTCCAATGGAATCCTCTTACTGACCTTTAATGAGTGTATTTCTATTTTTGTTTTTGTAGATGATGACACATGTCGAAGTTCTTGTGAACAAAGCTTGAGCTTCAGAGAAGACAGCTGAAGGTGCCAAGCAATCCCTCAATGTTTTTGAGCTCAAGGTTATTGAGCCGGGCTTCAAGAATGACAATCTTGAGAAGTAGATCGGGCACTCAAACTCAGAATTCAAACTGAAGATGGATGAACTTAAGTAAGCTCGGTCAGATGCGAAGAAGGTCTTGGAGGCAACAAAGACAGTAAAGGATGAGTTAAAAGAGCTGAGTGAGATCAACGTTGTCTGCCTTAAGGAGATTGAGGTAAAGAGGTCTAAGGTAACTGAGAAGGGCGTCGTTATCTCTAAGCAGAAGGATGAGAATGCCACTGCCTGAGCCAAGGGTTACTTCGCCTTCTAGAAGTAAGCTATGAAGAAGTTTCTTGACTTGGACTTCAACTTTTAGCCTCCTCTTGGAGAGGAAGAGGAAAAAGAAGAAGAGGGACCTTCAGTTAAGGAGTGACTGAAAAAGAAGTTACAACTACTGATGAGGCAATTTTTAATCCTTCTCTGTCAATGGTTACTCCTAATGAGATGATGACCTTAACCTCTATTCTGCTTGAGGGTCGGTTGGACCTAGCTACTTCCTTGCTTGAAGATTAGTCAGACCTAGCTCCTGCTCTTCCTAAAGGTCAGAACTCATCTTATGTTTATGAGTTGAAGAGCTCATCGTTTGTTTATGAGCTGAAGAACTCATCTTATTTCTATGAGTTTAAGAACTCGTCGCTTATTTATGAGTTGAAGAACTCATCTTATATTTATTAGCTGAGGAGCTCAGCATTTGTTTATGAGCTAAAGAGCTCACCCTATATTTATGAATTTAAAAACTCATCGCTTATTTATGAGTTGAAGAACTCATCTTATATTTATGAGTTGAGGAGCTCATCTTTTGTTTATGTGACGAATAGTTAATCTTATTTTTATGAGTTTAAGAATTCATCGCCTTCTCTAAAGGAATGATTAGAATATTTCATTTATTGCTGAAAATCTTTACAAAGGACCCTTCCTCTTTTGCTTTCTAGCTTCACCTTATTACTACTAAAACTTCTTCAAATGGTCTACATTCCATAAGTGAGGTAGGGTTTTTCCTTTTTCAGTTTGCAACTTGTAGTTTCTTGGCCTGACCACCTTTGTGACTAAGTATTGTTCTTCCCAGTTGGGTCCTAATTTCCCATGTGCAGGATCTTTTCCAACCATGTGGATTTTCTTTAGGACAAGATCTCCTACTTTGAAACTTTTTTGCTTAATCCTCTTGTTGTAGTATCGTGTTGTCTTCCTCTGATAGTCGAAAAAAATTGTATGACATTACTCCTTTTCTCATCTAATTGGTCGAGATTAACAAAGTAATAATCTGTCATTTTGTTTTGGATCCATGAGCTCTGTTCTCGGAGATGGAGTACCTATTGCCTTAGTGTCATAGATAAGAGCAAAAGGTGTCTCATTAGTAGTTGTTTTGACAATAGCTCCGTAAGTCCATAGTATCCTTGGTAAATGTTCCACCTATTGGCTATTTGAAGCTTCAAGTCTTGTTTTTGGAGCTGCTTTGATGGTTCAGATAATGACTTACACTTGTCTGTTGGACTGCGAATGAGCTGGTGTGGAGAAGTAATTTTTTATGCCATGCTCAGCGCAAAATTCTGTGAATGCTGAATTGTCAAATTACCTTGTGTTATCTGAGACGAGGGCCCTTGGAATCCCGAACCTGCAAATTATGGACTTTCAGACGAAGTTTCATACTTTATGCTATGTGATCTTTGTAAGAGGCTCTACATCGGCCCACTTAGTAAAATAGTTGACCCCTATTATAGGGAATTTGCACTGCCACATGCTAATTGAGAGAGATCCTAGTATATCCAATTCCTATTACTGGAAAAGGCCAAGGGCTCATCACCAAGGTGAGGAGTTCTGGCAGGCAGTGCGGGATGTTTGCATTGAGTTTCAGACCTTACATTTCTTGAGCAGCTCCTTTGCGTCCTTGATTATTGTTGGCCAGAAATACTCCTGCCTATGTTCCTTATAGGCTAAGGTTCGAGCTTCGATGTGGTTGCCATAAATACCTTCATGAATATCTCTTAAGATATAGTTCATTTCGTCTTCTCCTATGCACTTTAGGAGAGGTGAAGGGAAACATCTCTTGTACAACTTTCCCTGGATAAGGGTGAACCTGGATGACCTAGTCGTCAGCTTAGCGGCTTCTTTAGAATCCTCAGGTAGAATCCCATTTTGTAAATAAGGTAGGATTGGATCCATCCAGGTCAAATTTGTCTCAATAGGAGGAACCTTATCTGGTTCAAGGCTTGGCTAGGTGTTTAACTGGGATGAATCTGTCTAGGCTTTCTTAAGAGGTGGTGGCCAGTCTGGCTAGAGCGTTTGCTTGGGAATTCTAAGCTCGAGGGACTTGTTTGATCTTACCCTAAATGAATCTTTTCAACAACTCATGCACCTGTTTTAAATATTGTGTCATCTTCTCCCCTGGCTTCATATGTCTCTTCAATTTGTGTCACCACCAACTACGAATCATTATGTATTATGAGCTATTCCACTTCCATAGAATGAGCTAACCTAAGCCCGACGATCATTGCCTCATACTCTACTTCGTTATTTGAAGCCTTAAATCGAACTTGAGGGCATACTCCAGGTCTATTCCATCTGGTGAGGTTAGGATCAAACCAATTCCTCTACCTTGTGCGTTGGATGCCCCATCAATCGAGAGTTTCCATGTCGAGAGGTCAGGGACAAGGTTATTTGAGTCTAGAGGCGCCTCCTGACTTGCGGGAATAATGAATTATGTAATAAAATCGGTTAAAACCAGCCCCTTAATGTCAAACTTGATGAGTTTGATTGTCCATTTCACTAGCCTTCTTGATAACTCTGGCTTGTGCAAGATCTATTTTATTGGTTGATCCATGGGGATTTTTATCGTATGAGCTTGGAAATAAGGCTTCAGCCTTCTTACTGTTGTCACCAGAGCTAGAACTAGCTTCTCTATCTTTGGGTACCTCTCCTATGCCCCCCTCAAGCTCTACTATAGTAGTAGACTAGCTGTTGAACTCTGTCTTGTTCCCTTACCAAAGCTGCGCTTATGGAGAAAGACATAGCCAGGTACAAGGTAAGGACTTTACCTTCTTAAGGGCTAATCAGAACTGGAGGTGAGCTGAGGTATTTCTTTAGAGTTTTGAATGCCTCTTTATAGTGATCATCCCAATGAAAAGCTTTTTTATATACTTTGAAGAATGACTAGCATTTGTCGCTCGATCTAGAGACGAAATGACTTAATGTGGCTATTCTTCTTGTCAAACGTTAGACTTTCCTTATATTTGTGGGTGACTTCATGTTAATCACCGCTTGAATTTTCTATGGATTGGCCTCGATGCCTCGGGTATTGACTATGAAGCTCAAGAATTTCCCTACAGAGACCCCAAAGGCACAGGTTGAGCTTCATCTTATAATTCTTGAGTATCTGACAGGATTCCTCGAGGTGTTGGATGTGGAACTTTGCCTTCAGCAATTTTACCAACATGTCATCAATATAAATCTTCATAGATGATCCGATCTGTCCCTATAACATATGATTCACCAACTGCTAATAGGTGGTCCCTACATTTTTTAGCCTGAATGGCATGACTTGGTAAAAGTATGCCCTTGCTCAGTCACGAATGATTTTTTTTTTTTTGTCATTGGCATGGTTTAGGTCGGTGAAATCAATGCAGAATCACCGTTTGTCATTGGTTTTCTTCACGAGAATCACATTTACCTACCAGGTCGGATAATCAACTTCCCTGATTGCTTTGGCATGGAGGAGCTCCAGAGATAACCCTGATTTTACCCAAGAATTGTTGATGTTGAGGAGATATTTGTTGCTATGGAGTAGGTGGTTGGTTAGCTATAAAGAGGTGCAACTGACCTTGCTAGATTAGGAACTCAATCCCCTTTTTTTAACTAAATACAATCGTCGGTGTGGTGGTCGTGGTCTCGATGGTATTCGCAGTACTTTGTTGCATCTTACTTGCGTGGATCCGTCTGTTTAAATGAAAATCCCAAGAATTATTGACAATGTGTATGTATCAAATACAAATTTTTTTTCCTTAAAACCTTACAAGCGCGGGATTAGGGTTTACCTTCAAGATCGCTCTGAATGAATCTTGTCTAAGCACAAACACAGAAACTGAAGACAAACACAGAAAGTAGCTCGCTAAACCTCACAATCTTCTGTCATATATCCCCCAACGCCAAAAATTCGGATATAGTGTAGACTGTAAAGACCTCCGAACTTCTGCTCTCTTTCTTTCTCAACCTCTCTAAAAAACATGAATAATGAATTGATGCTGATTTAGAGAGTCTAACGTTTATATATAGGCTACGACAGAAACTCTAAGGAGAAATAAGGGTTGGGCTTCCAATGGGCCTAAGATTCTTATGTTTAACCCATAATAAATATCCTACAACCCATCAATAATAAGTTAGTCCACTAAAAATTTATTATTGATCTTCTAAATTTTATCTCAAAATTATATTTGAGCTCTTTATTATTATATGTTTAATAATCTTCTCATGTTTAAGATTATAGATGTCACGCCCCACCCCGGTCTCCCAAGGATGAGACACGACTAGGTTTTTGATACACCAATTTACATATATAATCTGGATTAATAAAACACTAATTAATTTCACAGGTGCAACAACACCACCCATCACCTTAGTCATTAAATATGATGGTAATACATGACTCATAATTTGTACCATATATAACACATGTACCATTCCTATTTTAGACTATATACATATACAAAATCCCACACCCGCATAACATATATTACAAAATATGCTTATTGAGTCTGTTTACAATTATACACCATTAACCTATTATAACAATCTCTCACTCAATATAATATACAACCCAACAAATTATTATACAGACACTCAACCTATATCATTCAACTCATTAAAAACTTAATCCAAAATTAATAGACATACAACTTGAGTAATACCACACTAACTTCGTTGGACTACTCTGGACTGAATTCAACTCCACGAGATAATACTCAACCGACTGGACAGTGGACTGATCTACAACTCCCTCGATAGTACATGAAAAAAAAAACTATAGGTGTGTGAGCTAAACCACGCACTCGGTGAGTATACATACTATATATGAAATAAAAATGATAATAATACACAAAAGTAAGTAGATACTACGTAGATACACGTATCAAACAACAACATATCCAATTCCAAAGAGTTTACAAGTCACAACACATTCATACCACCGTTTATTAGGTAGTTGATCTCACATGGATCCGTGTCTCCCGAACCTTTTGGAAACACCATAGTGCTAGCACATCATTGCACGCCCAGTGATCAAGTATCAACGCTTATGTCTCAAACAGTGCATCACATTCCATAATACATAATACATAGTACAAAACATCATGCAATCACATAAGCACATAGCACATAATCCTGGAGAAATGCTATTAAATTATATCATTTACTATCATCTTATAATAGCATTTTCAAAATATATAAAGATATATACCCACCTCAAGTGTACAGATTTACGAATTTTCGGACTTACCGGTGGATCCCTTCGGTGTTACCGTATTTGTCTCAACACCAACTGTCCTACCTGTTCCACCTAACATATTTGTAATTACAATATCAATATGTTTATCACATTTAATAATTAATCATGCACTAATGCATGCAAGATGATTCAATCCAAAGTGCCTCGGTAACCCCGGTTACCGCACTATCCACTCACACACTGGCACATTAGATTTAGGGATCACATTTTCTCCCCAAATCTCCAAAATCACTCACATTAATCACAATTAAGGTTAAGTAGGTCAAAAACATTGACCAGAGGCCCATTTTCACACATTTCGTCCCCAAATCCTAAAAATCGCACTTTCAACATTTAATACATGTCACACAGGATATTATATTCATTTGCACTCGAAACTTATATTATCACATCAAGAATCAAATAAGAATACAGCATGAAAAATTTTGGGTCAATTGAATCAAAATTCACACATGTGATAATAACGTTTATACTGGCACCCATTTTCAACCTCTATCACACTTTCCTTTTAAAACAGTCACACTTAAACTCATACACACATTTTATCATGCAAAACAGCCCCTTACTTGAACCCTTAAACCCTCCATTTCATACCCACAAATTTTGGTTTCAACCTAGCCCACTAAAAGCATCTCGAACATCTCAAATGTTCATTTTTCACCCTTTACTCACACCCGGTTGAACACCCACTTAAAATCCTTTCTTAACAGTCTTTTAATTATAATTAATACCCTTAATTAGACTCCTACAAAGTCTGTTTTGAAATTAAAATAAAACAACCCACACATACCCACACATGCTTAAAATTAAGCGCGCACACACACTAAAATGAACACACACACACACACACTTACATTCTCTTGCTTTCTTCTTCTTTCCCCTCCTTCTTCTCTCCTTCTCCCATTCTCAGTCTGACATGGAGGCTCCCCCCCCCCCCAAGTTCCTTCCTTTTCTTTCCTTTCTTCTCCCTCTCTGTTTGAGCTAGAAACACCCACCAAAACTTGGTTTTTCTTCCCCCTCTCTCCTTCCTTGCTCACGGCTCAAGAGACACACACACATATTTTCTCCTTTCTCTCTTGCTCTCCCTCACTCATGATTTCAGTAAAAACAAAACACACACACACACTGATTCATGTTTAAAATACACACACACTTCTACACCTTAAATTACACACACACATACACTCCACACCTTAACAAACACACACACACGACATACACACACACAACCACCTAGTTATAAATATGACTCACCCATTTCATATTTGTACACATGTAAGAATGACTCATTTTAATTGGATAATTATGTTTGCCTCCCCCCAAGTTCTTAAGTGATTTTGAAATCAACCCACTATTATTTTCTCACATACAATTTCTATAAATGGGTCTCACTAATACATCATTAACGGGGTCCACATACCCATTGTATACTCACACACATCATGGCTATGAAGGGTTTACTTCAATTAACCCTTTAATAGTTTCACATAATAGCAATTTAGCCCACATAATTGTGTTAATATTCATGCAATGCATGATCAGGTCTCACAACAGATGTCCATCAATTAAATAAATTACTGAAAATTATATTTAATTATCTTATTTTATTCCTTAAGATCATACCACCCAACTTATTTGTCATGTGGAATAATTAAATGTACCTATAGGGTTTGATATGGACAAAACTTATGTGCTTCATTAGGAGGACATCATCAACCCATTTAAATATCATGACGTGGTTTTATTTAATAATTAATATTCACAATACAAATAACATCGTCTCTCAATTCACCAAACTTATTGACTCAATATGAATCTCATTCTTTGATGAATTAAAGTGACAATCATTATATGCACTTGATAATTAAATTTCTCAGAACTAAGAACATAAGCAATCATAATAATCATGAAGTATTTCTTATCTTATTGAATCAGTAAAATATAATAATCTCAACATGAGTCTGTTCAATATGCAAAGTATACTAGCATAATAATCTGAGACATCAAACAGTCTCCTACAGTCAAGACATACTGTGCCAAAATTTACACTCAATGATCATAATTTTGTTTTAGTACATTGTTTTGGTCACCAAGGACATGAAAAACGTTTAGGTGTATTTTAAAAACGTTTCGACCTATTTCAAAAACATAATGAAAAAAATAAAAAATTTAAAAATTATTTTTTCAAAATATTGATCTAAATATACCAAAATATCTTGAAATACCTTGAAATATTTAGAAATAATTATGCAAATGCATTGAAATATAATAAAATATTTTAAAATATTGTGGAATACCTCAAAGTATTAGAATTTCAACTTCATCATTGTTCGTTTTACTCTCCTTGAAAACGAAAATGTTTCAGATGTTTCGATCGTTTCAAAAAAATATTTTGATCCTTGTTACACTACAATCATACTGATGGTGTGTTCAATTCGATCTAGAATTATGAACATGTATTTATATTATACAAAGATCCAATAATCTGATCTTCTATGCATAAGCAAAACTCTACACACCAGATTATCTACAATGTAAAATATAAGACACACATGTATAATATATATCAAATATGATGCAAATATTCACCCACATAGATACTCAATAAAATGAAAATAATAAAATTTTATTAATTAATAAAATGAGTTTCACCGCAAAAAATAAATTTTTAGAATACAACTCTATCACCGTCTTTATCTAAGGTGGCCATCTCAAGAATTTCTTATTTTGGACTTAGTATAGCACTTGCGAGATAATTAAGTTAAGGGAAGTGAATTGGTTTGGGGCATATATAGGTTGTAACCCTTAAGGAGGGGGACCCAAACAATCTTTGACGTCACCTTTTCTCTTTGGGGAATGATCTCCACCTTTCCTTGGAGATTGGTCTCGGCTTCGGTCCTTCCTAGGATTTCGATATATTTTCTTCTTCTTTTCCCTTGGCGTAGAGGAGTTCCTAGCTCTCAGAGGAAAACCTCTTCACCATTGATGTATTTTTCTACTTTTGTCAGCACCTCAGCCATACTGCCTTGGGGTTTTTGGCAATTGAGAATAGTAAATCTTTTGATTGTACTTCCAGTGATTAACTATCAAAATTATTATTTAATTATATTTAATGATTGATTAATTACATATTATTTGTGATTAAATGTGTTAAATTCCTTGATTTTCTAGTTTTTGGTTTATTTTTACAGGTAATTTGGTTGATTTAAAGTAATAGTGGATAATGCAAGTGAAACAATCACTAGATGAAGAATCACAATTGATAAAGATTGAAAAATAAAAATTGAAATAGGAAGACTTGAAGATATGACAACAATTTAATCCTTATAAGAGTCAAAGTTGAAAGAAAACTCATTTAGAGTTGGATTAGGAAAGTATCCTAAAAGATAAGGATTTGACATGTCTTCAGTATTTTGGTTATAACTTTTGACTCTGATATCCGATTTACTTGATGTTTTGGGGTTTAAAAGAAGACTCTAAGAGCTACAAAAGTGTATTTCACGAAATTTTCGTGATTCAGCCTCTAAATATACGAAATTCAAGATCGAAATGTGAACAGATTTTGAACTCGCGTCCCAAAAATTTTATACACGAGATTTAACCTTATAAGACTTCTTTTTGGGAAAGGAATTCCTTCTAATATAACCTTATGTTTTCTACCTATACTTAGGATTTATGTTTTAGTATAAATAGGGGTTCTCATTTAGAGATTACTATAATTCTTTTTCCCATCTTTTTATTTTTTATTTTAGTTCGTCATGTCTAACTAAAGGGCTAAGCTAGGACTAGGGAAAAACCTCCCAATGAAGTACGACAGTGTTATTGATTTTAAGTTTAATGATTTATGATATTTTATTAATTTAACTTCTGATCTTATAGCAAAGTTTTTATTCTATAAAAATCCTTGAGTTGTTGTGTCATGTACATCGATTGCTTGAATTTTCTTGTGAGTAAATAACTGGTTATTCCACGCTTGAGGTAATTATCATTATTTTATAAAATAATATAATTGGATGATTATTCAGGTTCTTGAATAATTTTTTGATTATAACTTTTGATTTTCTTACTTGATTTGTTATTCGAATCAACTGACATCTGATTCTTGTTTCAAGTTAAGTGTTGAGTCCTTAATCATTATTGTATAGAATTGAGAGGGAGTACCTGATGCTCTAGTATTTTTATTACTATTTTAATTATTTAAATCAACTTTCTTTGTTCAACAATTTTCCAACACAAATCATTTATTTTTGAGTTTGTTTAAGTATTTGTGTGATTACTTTCTTGTTACAATTCATTGAGGGTTCAACCTCGGTCTTCCGAGAATTATATTATTTTGCTCAACTTGCGCTTAGGTTTACAATATTAAAGTTGAAACAAGTTTTTGGCGCCGTTGCCGGAGAATTGTTTGACAAAGAGTCATCACATCTATTTAGGTTTGCCAGATTTGAGATTCGTCACAGATCCGGTAATCTAGTCCTTTTTTTTATTATTTGTTATTTATTTGTTTTATTTTTTCTTAGGTTAGATATTTCATAATTTTTATTTTATATTTTTATATTTTTTAATGTGGTGTGAAGATTTTTATCGATGGAGGAACTGTGTGTGCTTTGTGATGTGTATGGGCATCCCATTGAGGTTTGCCCTTTAATTCCAAGTGCTCGACAATATTTGAGGAATGAGACAATTGCATTACCTAATTCTTCTCAACCTTACCCCGACCATTGTTTTAAAAATTTTTATCCAAATTTTGGTTGGGAGAATGAACATTATCAGTTACCTATATATGTCACATCACCACAAGACCTTCCCCAGTATCCACCATACCATGACCCACAAGAAAAGAATTTGGAAGACATTCTTTGTGAATTTATGCAAAGCCAACTAGCTTTCAAAGACATTCTTTGTGAATTTATGCAAAGCCAACTAGCTTCCATTGAAAGCCAACAAGCTTTCAATGCCCAAATAAGCTAAGATATTGAAGAGATAAAAGATATGCTCAATACATTAAAACAAGAACAAGAGGTTGACAATAGTCAATATAATGAGAGCGATTCTTTTCCTAAACTACAAACTGAGGATGAATCTATTAATACTCTTGATAGTGAAGAATTAAGTGACATTATTATTCCACAAGAGGTTAATGAGCCCAAAGACATTTCATTTTTAACAAGTAGTAATGAGATTCACATATCTAATCTTGGTGAGGGTATAAAAGTTGAGTTGAGTGTCATAATTGATAAAAAAATATTTTCTATCTCATTGTTAGATTTGCATAAAAATGTATACATCTCCCTTTTCTTGCATGTTCAAAAGATATATTGGGTATATGAGTGGATAATTCGATTAAATGAGTTACTTTGACACTATGGTTTTAAGCCATTAAAAATAAAATGACGTATATTCAAATCTGACTTTAAGCTAGATTGAGTGTGAGTTTTTATTTTTATTTGTATATAGTAGTTAGATTTTATTTTATTTTTTTGTTTAATTTTAGTTTTCCTTCTTTTTTTTTCAATTAATAGTTTTTTTTGTTGAGTTTTTATTTTAGGTTTTGGAGTTATTGCGGCACCAGGTATTCCTATCCCTTTTGATCTTTATTCATTATTTTTATTGAGCTTTAAGACATTTATTTTTACATTGAGGATAATGTTAGATTTAGGTTGGGGGGTATGAGTATGTTTTGTGTTGTGAAAATTCCTAATTTATGTGTTTTTTTTCTAGTTTATTTACTTTTCTAAAAATATAAAAAAATTAAAAAAATTTGTTGGTTATTATATATCTGAATAATATTTTTATGCATAATTTGACACTACATTACAGAAATAATTTGTTTAACTTTAAATTTGCAACTGTTTAAGCATCACATAGAACTTTATTCTATATTTTTATATCTCATATCATGTTCTTATAAAAACTTACAATTTGTGCTCTTTAGACATTACCAAGTTGAAAATTTATTAGGTATTTTACCTTGAGAACTTGAAACATATAGTAGAGATGCATAAAAATCCTGGTGAGTTTTGATCCAATCTTTCTTGAAGGGTTTTTTACATTTACGAATAAAGAATATTTTAATTCAGCTAATCTCTTTTAATTGTCTCATTATTTTTGTTTTGGTCAACACCAATATTATGAATGATTACATGACTTTAAATTATTTGCATGAGAAGTGTGCTATCAAAAACTCTTGAGATATGATTTTACGCCATCTTTAATATTATTTGAGCTTAAACCTTATTCTTTGAATATTTTTATCCCTAGAAGCCATGATTGAGCCTTTGAAGTAAAATTTTATTTCTTATACCCAACATATAATAACCAAGTCAATGAGAAAAATAATATCATTTACCCTTGGTTATCTCGAGATTGTGCTTTTTATTGTTTATGTAAGTTGGGAGATATTAGTTGAGAAAAGATGATAAAAAAAAACAGTTCTGCATACTTTTGAATATTTGCATTAGACGTCTTGTTGAAAAATAATAGAAGTATATACATTCAGTTGTCTTGCTAAAAAAAAAAAAACAGTTGAAAAAAAAAGAGAGAGAGACAATATGTTTAGTTGTGAAAAAGAAAATTAAAAAAAAGAAAAAGAAAAATAGCAATCATGAGTTCAAAAAAATATGAGCAAATGTTGTAAATTATATTTCTAAAGGGTAAAGAGTGAAAGGTTATGGAAAAAAGATTAGTTGTGTAATATACATGTTCTCTCGAGATAGTCTTTTGAACTCTTGAATAAAACATAAATCTTAAATATAGGTAGAAGATAAAAGGTTGTCTTAGTTAGATGAAATTCCTTTCCCAAAAAGAAGTCTTGTAAGGTTAAATCCCGTGCATGAAATCTTTGGGGCACGAGTACAAAATCTGTCTAGACTTTGAACTTGAATTTTGCATATTTAGAGGCTGAATCACAAAAAATTCGTGAAATACACTTTTGTAGCCCTTGGAGTCTTCTTTTCAACCCCCAAATATCAAGTAAATCGGTATCAGAATCAAAAATTATGACCAAAATACTGAAGACGTGTCAAATCTTTATCTTCTAGGATACTTTTCTAACCCAACTCTAAATGAGTTTTCTTTCAACTTTGACTCTTATAAGGATTAAATTGCTGTCATATCTTCAAGTCTTCCTATTTCAATCTTTACTCTTCAATCCTTATCAATTGTGATTCTTCCTCTAATGATTGTTTTACTTGCATTATCCATTATTACTTTAAATTAACCAATTTACCTGCAAAATAAACCAAACAACTAGAAAAAGTATCAAACTAGAAAATCAAGAAATTTAACACATTTACTCACAAATAATATGTAATTAACCAATCATTAAATATAATTAAATAGTAATTTTGATAGTTAATCACACCCCCAACCTGAATATTACTAGTCCCTAATAATACATGGATCATAAAATCTAAAAACTAAAAACAACATAACCTAATAAAATAAAACACAAATTCACTTTCGTAGGACTCACGATTGCATTTAGTATATGTATTAAGCCTTTAAACCCCTAGGTTCCCCATAGTGGACAAGTATAGTCTCGTGAGGGTTTCTAGAGATGATACCCACAAACATCATCCTGTGATCAAATACCTAAATAATAATTTTATGATACAAATTGCTACCACAATATAAAAATTCTAAACTACAAACCTTTTTATAAGCACATGCAAAACAAAATATAGAATTCTACGCTATATAAATGTATGCACTTATCATGTTCCCATATAAACTCGTGGGTAGTGTGAATTAACTATACCAAGTTAACAATTTGTCCGATAATCACCTCTAAAACTATCAACTATTCGTCTTATTGTCAAATCTCACTAGATAATTCACTCATAAAAAATTCTCTCAGATTATAGTGACTATTCCCTCAAATATCACATGTAAGAAGAAGATATTTAAATCAAGACAAAATAATGCTCACATGTTCCATTAAAAAAAACGTAATTCAACAGAAAAGGATTTGACATAGTCTCATGAAAAGAAATCAACATATAATATATAAACAATCATCATTTTCTTCCATATTCATAAGAGTCATGCATCCAATAGGGGTTCTCATTTAGAGATTACTATAATTCTTTTTCTCATCTTTTTATTTTTTATTTTAGTTCGTCATGTCTAACTAAAGGGCTAAGTTAGGACTAGAGGAGAACTTCTCAATGAAGTACGGCAATGTTATTGATTCTAAGTTTAATGATTTATGATATTTTGTTACTTTAACTTCTGATCTTATAGCAAAGTTTTTATTCTGTAAAAATTCTTGAGTTGTTGTGTCATGTACATTAATTGCTTGAATTTCGCTACGAGTAAATAACTGGTTATTCCACGCTTAAGGTAATTATCATTATTTCATAAAATAATATAATTAGATGATTATTCAGGTTCTTGAATAATCTTTTGATTATAACTTTTGATTTTCTTACTTGATTTGTTATTCGAATCAACCGACATCTGATTCTTGTTTAAAGTTAAGTTTTGAGTCCTTAATCATTATTGTATGGAATTGAGAGGGAGTACCTGATGCTCTAGTATTTTTATTATTGTTTTAATTATTTAAATCAACTTTCTTTGTTCAACAATTCCCTAAACAAATCATTTATTTTTGAGTTTGTTTAAGTATTTGTGTGATTATTTTCTTGTTACAATTCATTGAGGGTTCGACCTCGATTTTCCGAGAATTATATTACTTTGCTAAACCTGCGCTTGGGTTTAAAATATTAAAGTTGAAGCACACAGCTCAGTGATAAAGGCTGTGAGGGAAAAACTTTCGTTGAGGGAGTCCGTTTTTAGGGACTCCGAGTTGAATTTCTTAACATAGCTCTGTAGTGACTTGTTTGCACCCTGCTTCACACTTAGCATGTGGTAACACAACTTTTGGTAAGTTTGGGCCCTTATGAAGTTGGGCATGAAGGAGATGAAGAGCTCTCTAAAAGAGAAAATTAAAGTCGAGGCTAGCCAAGGTCAAGCTCTTTAGGGTGATGGCAAAGGCTTGGTAGCGCACTGGATCGTGTTATCCATGCAGTTTCATCTGATTCTTGTATGTGTTGAGGTGATCCATAGGATTCTTCATCCCATTAAACGTTTTGATTTGAGGCATTTTGAATTTTTTGGGGAGAGGAAAGCGTAGCACCTCGGGGGTGAATGGTGACTTTGTTTGTTGAATCAAAGCATCCATAGTCATTAGAGTTTTGCTCTTCACCGCCTCCTTCATATGGCTTAGCTCCTGCTAGATTTCCCTAAAACGTCATTCTTAGAACTGATCCCTCCCATTTTGCCGGGAGGAGCTGGGACGCCCTCGTCTCTATAGACTCCTCTATTTTGACTTTGGAGCTTATCTTCTTCCCTATTTCTTGGGGCTTTGCAATTCACATTATCAGCAGAGTGATTGAGATTATTTTCTTCTATAATCTTCTTCAAAGGATTCTGATGATGATATTCCCTACGAGAGGGATCATCCCGGACTAGTTGTGCCATCTAGAGATTTTGAGCATGGATGAGAGCTACTAGATCCTTATTTTGCTTAAGGAGGTACTCATTTGCTTTTCGTAGTGCTTTGAACTCGTTATTTGGAAGGAGATTTGCTATCGGTAGATTGTCTTCTGGGTTCAACGGAGGATTTATTGGAATTCTCTACTGTCCCATGACATTGGCTTCCAACTGGTTGTACAACCATAGTGGATTTGTCTAATTTTTACTCATGTTATGCGTAGAGACTATCAATTACTAAAAGATCAGTAGAATTTTAGCAAAAATCAAAGCAATCGTTCCCACAAACGGCGCCAAATTGATGGTGCATTATGTGCAGTTGAGTAGAGGTAATGGATTAGGGATTTGTTGATGGGGTTCACTGAAATATCCAGTCAGAGTTTCTAGGCTCTTGGTGGTTGAACAATCAATTCAGGGATTATAGTTGTGAGCATAATTCAATAGACGAGAGATTTATAGTAGTTCACCAGTTCGAAAGTTTAGTTAATCCATTCTAATAGAGTCACTTGCTCCTATGGGAGTTTTCTATTAGTTGGGGAAGAAGGAGTTAGGAATTTTTGCACAAAATTCCCAAACCTATGAGGAACAAAAATAGAGAAGGCACATGCCAAAGAAAAATAATCACACACAAAAGATAGTATTTACATGGTTCGATAATTTGCCTACGTCCACGAAATTGCAGGGATTTTACTATTGAGAAAAAATAATATAGAGGGTGGTTGTATAGTACCAATCCAACCCTAATCACAAAAATAACAGTTTTTATATGTCTTGCGCACCGGGCTACAAAATAAGCTCAAAATTTTTTTTCCCAAGCCTCCACTCCATGGATTAAGCCTCAAAAAAAATTTCATTAAAAAATTACGCAACATTATTTCGGGTTGGGTCATCATTCAAATCAACACAAACTAGACTCCACAAGAACGTGAGGAGCCAAGGGGAGAAACAAACCCTGCCCACATGCATAAATGCCTTACTCCAAAAAATCCTATCGTCCTTGGGAGTGGTTTCTGGAGATGCCCATCTGGTTTTGCAGTCAATGAAGCTGGGATGGGATTGGCATGAAATGGATCCGCCTGCCACTGCCTAGCTCCCTGAATGTCAAGCAATATGCCATGCCATCTAAAAAGCAATTGTCAAGAGTGTTTGATAACCTTTCTACTTGGCATGAAGGGAGTCAAGCAGGCAGGCAGACCGCCCATAATCATATTTTTTCAAACAATTAATGCAATCATCTTATGTACGTTCAGGAAATTCAAATCCTCTCCGGACTCTTGAGGTACCAAATCTGTTCATACTTGATATACAAATTATATATACATACATACATGTCAGCCATTGATTGCTGCTATAGTGAACAATTACCAACCATTCTTTCCCACCAAACAAACAACCACCTACAATAATCCTTCATTCACCTTCTTCTGCATGAAATGAAACCCAGCTGCTTCGTGCAAGCTCATTCAGAGAATGAAATGATGAAATTCTACTAGAAAAGTAGAAAACAGTTAACTCTCTTCCCCCTTTTCCTAGTGCAAACCCTCTCACCCCTCGACAGATGAATGAATTTATTGTTATACCCCGAGAGAAATCACGGTGTTCCTTTGATCTAGAAGAATAGATAGGCGAAACAACCTATTTTTGTTTGTCAACTGGTGGGGTGGCAGGTCACTTCCACGCAAATCCTGTGGGACTGAATTGATGCTTTTTTGACTCTTGTCTCGAGTACACACTAACTTTGGACATTAAGTGGGCCTTTGTTGGCTTGTTAATGCTTGATCTGTATGTTCTCCGTGGGGACTAGACCATTCACTTATCCTAGTCTATTGACTAAAAGACCATCGTACAAGAGCATCCACCGACAGTTACCGCTTCACCTGAGTATGATTCTCCTCTCACAACGGAAATTGGCATCACACAAAGGAGCTCACTTGGCCGCTGCATCCAAATCTGCAAGATTAAGACATACTAAAAGAAAACTGATAATTGATACACCAAAGGCTAAACAAGGCCTTCTTAACCAGTAAGAAAGCCATGCTTGTTGGGTCTTGAACGCCATCACACAATACAGCAGGTGCTAGGGCAGAAAGTCTAGCCATATATGGCTAGCAGAAGTACGTACCTCTTTGGGAAAAGCTGAAAGTTAGGAAATGTTGCAGTATTATTGGTAAATTTTGTTTAGAAAGTGCAGATAACTCAAATAAATTCATTTTAATCATATATACAGCCTTGGTCACTAACAGCCCACCATGACCTGTTTTGCATCACTGGTTCCTCCAGCTCCACAAAGCACCATTTCTTTCACCTGGACCTCACAACATAAAAAACTCGACACACAAAAACACATACACACATTGCAGACCAATTAAATCAGATATTCTTGTGCTTTGTATTGGTGGGAGGAAAGCAAGCTTGTTCATCACAATTCACTTAGATTCAATGATAATACAACATTTGTTCTACCATAAGGCTACTTGACATAATCCAACAAAATCCCATAGCTAATAATTACTAATTTTTTATTTTCAAGCTATACACCAGTACAAAATCATACGTGACTATAGGCATTAGAAACGATGCTTCAACAGTCTGCCTGAGTTACTTCACAAAACTGATGCCATACTCATATCCACCAAGCCCAAAGAAACCAATCCTGCACTCCTTTTATCAGAATAGTCCATCAATATCATAATACACCAAAAGGCAATAAATTTAAATTGGCAACAGAAGCTGAAAAGCGGATATTCCAGCCTTAACAACCAGATCATCTTTTTACTCTTTCAGCCTCCATATGACAAAGAGTAAATGCAACACAAGGCTAACCAAGCTCAGGCAATAAAGATTCTTAACAGGGATCTCAACAATGAGGCTTCATGTTGAGTTTTTTAGCTTAGCAAGTTGATCCAATGCATCTTTAAGGGGTTCTCTTAGTTTGCTTTTCTTGCCCTAGAAACAATGAAATTGTAAACAGCAGCTTGCGAAGATTAAAGAGTAAAACAAATACCAAATCCTTTATCTCAAAATCATTGTTTCAAATATAAGATATCTTAGCATTTAATCACACAATCATCCATTCCAAAGATTCCTCCTTTAAAATTGACCCAACAATGAAAGAGCGAAGGCTAAATCGGATTATTAATCATCAACCATAAAACTGCATATTGGCAACTTCTAGATAGCAAGTTTGCAATGAAAACACACAAGCAAACATGCAATCAAATCACACCATAACAGCTTGTGAGAAAAAAGGGAGCGAGACACCTTTATAAGAGGACTAATACATCAACTCTCTGACCAGAAAATATTTAAAAAATTTCGCAAGTCCATGTTTCAATGAGATTAAGAACCAAATAATTTCTATAGTGTTTGCTTCTCTCACTCTTTCCTCCTGCATTCATGCAAACAACTTCAGAAATTCGTGACAAAGCATCAAAGTCTAACAACCTTAATATACCATCTCAACTTAATTGGAGATACCTGGCCCTACCATTTGTCAATCTGACAGTGAAATAGATAACAAAGCAACAAATATAGGCCAAAATACAATGGTCTTCTTTCATATATGATGAAAGCGTCTTTATTGAGTCCCAGATGGAAAAGAGTAGGAAAGAGAAAAGGAAAAGTCAAAGAGAGCCTCTAAACCCAAATATGACCCTTCTCCTGCAGATCACTAGTATACTGCATTTACACATTGAGTTACTAAAGAAGCCAGACTTTGGTCTCCTAGAAAGAATGGAAGAAAGGGTAAGGGCTATATCTCTCTATTGGTAGAAAGATGTAGATCTCTATCTCTAATCTTGTGGATAGTGAGAAACAACTTAACCTCTTTCTTGATGGTACATCAAATATGGATAAGTTGTTACAAGCACATGAAGGAACTAGTGTAGGAAGCATTTATACAGTTATATAAGTCCCGATATATAATCCTCTAGAGTATAAAAAGATAATAGCCAAAATTCCAGAAAGAAACTAGCATAACCAGAAAAAGGCAACCATTTTCCAACTCCAATACTAGTGGGCCATCAAAAATATATTAATCCAAAAGCTACAGAGCTATTTATGCCGCACCTTCAAGGACGGGACAAGAGCAAAAACTTCTTCCACAGATTCTGGACCTACAATGGCAATCATGGACACCTGCAGTCATAAAGATGAAATAAAGTACACCACATGACTATTGAAAATCAAGTATTCCAGTTTAAGATTAATACCTCGCCATCAGAAACATTGTGCTGTTTGAGAGCACTATTTCTAAGTTAATGGATCAACAATAGAGTGCTCAAAAATATTTTTTTTTTGTTAATTTTTCGGCTTGGGGTGCCCCAATAGCAAGCTACTGTAGTGGGCCCTCCCCTCAAAAAAATAATTTAATATCGTGTAGCCCATTGAGCCATGTATCAATTATTAAACTGATAAGAAAAAATATTAGACATGATCTTAGTCAAAAACAAATTAACCATAACTCGAGCAACGTCAATCTCTGGACACTGCTGACTTACCCAAAAAAAAAAATAGTAGTAATAAAACTAGTAATTATCATTGTTATGAAAGAAAAGGATACTCAAGCACTCGTCTAACAGAGTGTGGACTTGTATAATGGCTACCCCTCTTGGCATACTGTAGTCCCCTGTCAAATGAACTGAAAATGAACAGATTGTTAAAGCTCTTAAAACCATATTAACTTCTCATTTAACTAACAAAGAAGTACATGAAATGCTTTTTTAAGTAAAAAAGGCATCCCTAAACAAGAATACGAAGCATAAAATGTATTACTCACATGGGGATTTTAATTGCTGGATCTTCAGAAAGTATGACCATTTGCACTTGGATTCCTTGTAAAATTTCTACAGCTTCACAGTCCATCAAGCATTTAGCGTTCTCCAAAAGTTCTGCCCATATTTCAATAGTTCCCATTAAAAGCACACACATGCGCATAACTTGAATAACTGTACTAGCAATTCCCCTTTCAAAAATGCTACTACTACTAAAAGAGTAAAAATCAATAGATTAGAAGGCTAGAAAGACCCAATGTTTTATTATACAGACACTCACAATGTATACATAGTCAGAGATTGCTCAATTATGTTTAGCTTGTTTTTCAATTTTACAGAAGTATATCCCAATATAAAAAAGAATTGCAATGGAACAACATAAGCCGTGACTAATATTCGAAAAATTACGATTGGAAAACAAAATTAATTCCATTAAACTATATAAAATAGCAAGGAGACAAATACAATTTTAATAAAAATTGAAAAACATAGAAAAACCAAGAAAATTATAATATCGCGTAGTGGCAATTATCCAACTATGGATAAATAAACCATTGAGACTTTTCCAAACTATTTGGTATAGTAACTAAATTTTGTTTCGATATTGT
Source organism: Ilex paraguariensis (assembly GCA_963454935.2). Lineage (NCBI taxonomy): Eukaryota > Viridiplantae > Streptophyta > Magnoliopsida > Aquifoliales > Aquifoliaceae > Ilex > Ilex paraguariensis. The sequence goes on along the minus strand of CAUOFW020000942.1, from coordinate 111,954 downwards.
GCTCTAGTAAAGGTTATATTTTTTGTTAAATCGCAGACAAACTAACCACAACCAATGTATTAAACAAATAAGGTATCTTTGAACTTCTCTTCTTTTTTTTTTTTCCTTTTTTTGGGGGTGGGGGGTGGGGGGGAGGCTGTGTGTTTGTATAAGAGAGAGGGAGAGGGAGAGGGAGAGGGAGTGCCTGTGTTTAGCCAAAAAAATGCACTAACCATGCTCAATTTTGAGCTCCAACGGCGGAGGTGCCTTTACCATAGGGACTTTACCACCATTTGCAATCTTATCTCCTTTCCCCCTTTTGCCCCAATCTCCTTGAAAATTTAAGAATTGTGCAGAGGATTAACACAAACACAACCATGTCTATGACCATATAATATGAAGGATCCAAACAAAAAAAAGAGTAAGAAAATCAAACCTCCAGCAACTGGGTTATCAACCTTCCCACCAGATTTTGAGGACATGCTAATTTTGGCTTCTGATGAATTCAAAATATTTACAACAAAATTTAAAAAGGAGGGAGGGTAAATGAGTAATGAGAATAGAAAAACATGTTCTACATGAAGTCTGAACAAGTAAAGAATGACCATATAAATCTCTAATTCTCTATAGTATCAAGAAAAAGAGGTATAACCTTCAACATCAAACTGTACTTTTCTTCCCCTCTTTGACTTTGCTGAGCTATCATCCTTCCCTTTGAATGATGCTACGCAAAGGAATTTTCAGAAATAAAATATGTCTTAAACATTAGAGTTATTAGTTCATCATATAGAAAACGAAAATCAATTTGAAACAACAAAAAATAAGCATAAAAAGGCTACATATATCTCAGCAGTAATCCACACATCAGAGCATGTTTCATGCATCCAAACTGCAAGGTATAATCTAAGTTCAAATTTTATTAAATGCTCAGTAATCAGTTCTGCCATGTACATGTCGTCCAATTGGTACCAGCAAGTAATGATTGGCTAAACCATAAGAATACCCAAAAACACAGAAAGATACATTTGAATGCATGATAGATTAAAGATAAAAACAAGTTACTTGGAAATAGGTGAGAGTTACCGGGAGATTTGAGAGAAGATTTTCCACCATTAGAAAGTGAAAACCCCTTTCCACCTTTCTCTACCATTTGCAGTTGTTAGTGCTGCAAAAGATATGCAGTCTCAGGTCGAAATCATCTAATCAAACCTCATCCAACAAGCAGATTAATGGGAAAATAATAAAAATATAAGTTAGACCTCTCTCAGACGATGATTGCAAAAAAAAAAAAAAAAAATAAATAAAAAAGAATTTTTTTGAGATGTAAAGTATAGAATGGACCTTAAGAATGGGTTTCCTTATTAATTAAAAAAAATAGGAAAAAAACACCTTTCCATCCTCTTGAGTAATGTCAGTCCTTTCAAACTTCTTTTCCAGAAAATATTGAACCCAAAACATTCTCTTAACCCAAAAAAGACAGAGATGCACAAATAGATAATTAATAGGTACATATTTGCAGAACAAACAGGAAATAGAGAAATAAAAGAGAAAGGAGAGGATGAAGACGTCGAATTATCGGAAGACAATGGGAGAGTAAAAGGATGGAGAAGTCCAGCAGTAATATCGATCAGAGATAAATAAGAGGGAGCGTGGGGTGGTGTCAGGGGTGGGTTGTTTTACGAATGCAGCAGTATTACAACTTTTTTTCTCTCTTGTCGTTTGAACCCTGCCTTCTAGCTATGGGAGGCCACGCCCTTTTAGGGTTAGGGTTAGGGATCCAAGTATTTACATATTGTCAGGTTTTTCGGGTTGAAAATGAGTTACACGGATTCATGTCAACCCAATTAAATACAAAAGTTAATTGGGTCAATTTTGGGTTAATCGGGTTGAACCTAAATACGATCCATTAACACTTTGTGTTAGCCCGGTTATATCATACATGAATTTGTGTCAAAAAATAATCAACTCAAACTCATTTATTCGTGTTGTGTTTTTATCGAATTATCATATCGTATTAAAAATTATCACCCCTTCGTAACGTGGCGTCTATCTAGCTCAATTGACAACAGTAATCATATAATGAGGAGGATAGACAATATCTATATCTATACTACTAATAAAAGTACCTTAAGATGAAAATTTTTTGAATATTTATTTTACTCTTATAAAGAAATGCAAAGACCGCTCTATTCTTTTATAATTAAGTAATTTAAATACAATCATATTCTTATGTATTTAAATCTCTAAAATATCTATAAAATTTCTTTTAATTATCTATTCTCTTTGTATAAATATAAGTTTGTATAAAATTTTTGATTGACTATATTACTCTTAAAAAATATATTGCATCATTATATTTTCAATAAAGTGTTCAAAAAATCTTAAAAAACTCCATCAATTTAATATTACTCATTTCATATACAAAATTAAAATTATACATGCATATGTGTATTTTCTTTTAAATTGAAAAGTTTAACATTTTTTTTCTAAGATAAAAAATAATCGTATATATAGTTTTTTTTTAAATTATTTTATATTACATCAATATAATTCTTCACTCACAATAACTTTTCTAAGATGTACTAAAATTTTATATAAAAAATAGATATTATAGTATATTTTTAAGTAAAACTTAAATTTTTTAGAATTTTTATATGCTTGAAAACATATATTATAGAGTAGTAAATCTTATTAGATTTGACTTAATTAATTCATAATTAAAGTAAGGGTCCAATGTGATTAGTATATTCACAAAAAACTAATTTCTTAAACATTAGTAAAAAAATAATATCAATCACAAAATTTTATAAAAAAAAAAAATTTAACTATTTTTTTTATATTTAGAACAAAAATTTTGAGAACATACAAAATTTTTATAATCCTTATAATAGAATATGAGTAATAAAAAATTAAGTTTGATAAATTTAAGATGATATTTAATTCAGATACATATATATGTAATATGTTTTATTAATTTTTGTATAAAAAAAATATTCACATGCAATGCACGTGACGCATTAGTAGTGGCCTTAAACGACTCTTCCATTCAAAAAGTAGACGAGTCCATCCGTCAAAACCATCAGCACAATACCATTGTGCCTTCGTCATTTATGCCTTCGTGGTATAAATTCTAGTGAAAATTAGAAGAGAAAAAGGGAAGTTGGAACACAAATATAGAATTATTTGAGTAAAAAAAATACTAATAAAATTTATTGGATATAAGTGCATTTTGATGGAAAAAAACCAAAAACTCATTCTATAAGAGTAACTCTTGTAATAATTGATTTTTGTAAACAATTATATCACAATTCCTCTTTATTATCTCACTCTCTTCCTTATTTTTTCTCACATTTACTCTATTTTTTTTCTCTTTCTCTCCCGTTGATAATTTATTTTCTTTTAAAATATGTAAAGATTTGATTTGATAATTTTTATTTGAAATTATAATTTTTTTGATTTTTTGTGATACACCTTATTGGTGTATTTATTTGATGTATCACTTTCTTGTTTTAATTTTGTGCATTAATTAGAGGTATCATTTTAGTGTTTCTATTTTGGTATATCTATTTGATGTATCTCTTTCGTGTATCACTTTCTTAAACCAAATTTTTGCATTAATTAGGTATTTCTCTTTTGTGTATCTATTTGTTGTATCTCTTTGTAATCATTGTGTGTTGTGAATAATCGGTGCAACTTATACCTATTAGGTGTATCTCTTTGGAGAAAACAATGTTTGAAATTGAATCATAAAGCCATGTTTGGAGTTGTATCATAATACCTTCCACTAATTTAGAACCAAATCAGAAAGTCCACAACTAGAGAATATAGGAAATGACAACGTTTGAAGGCAACGGTTGAAGAATATACTGTGAATTGATTTAAGAATAGATGTTCAAATGAATAAAAAATTAAGTCAAATTTTTATATATTTAAAAAAAAATTATCAATAGAAGAGAGAAAGGGGTATAGCTCCTCTGTAGTTGGTGACTAAAAGCATAGGGTGTTGTTAGTCAAACAGTGTCATTTTAAAAAGGTTAAATAGTAAAAAAGAATTCCACATAAGCCAAAAGCTTTTCACCAAAAAGAAACCCTATCTTTTCCAAAACACTATCACCCATAAATCTCTGTGAAGATCAAGACACAGAAGCTCCAGCGTCGGCAATATAGGTATCAGATCCGTCATGTTTGACTTCTAGTGGGTTCTGTATTTCTGAATAATGGTTTTGAGAATTCCTATTAATTTGCTTATTTGGGAATTTTTTGCAATGAAACATGACAAAGTAAAAGTTGATTATTGTCTTTTGTGGTTGAAGCTGGCTTGTGTGGTTTTGGTGAGTTGATGGTTTAGGATGTCAGGGGTCGGGTGTTTTGTTGTATTGGGTAGTTGATGAGGATATCAGGATTTGGGTTTTGCAATAGATGATTTGTGGTGGGTGGTTGAGTTGAGAACTTTGTGGAGAGTTTTAATTTCAAGGAGATGAAGGTGGTCTGACGAGGAGATGGTGGGTTAAGGGTGGTTGGGTGGTATGTGGATGGTGCTGCAGATCGGTAAAATTGCATATGAGTACAAGTTATACACTTATATTTTGGAAAGGGTTACTAATGAGAGTGCATATGGTTGCTAGTGACTGTGAAATAAATGATCATGTACGAAGATATTAAGAGAGGAAGAGATGAGATAGGCATGGCAAGGGATCGATGGAGGGAGACGATCGGAGATCAAGTATAGAACTTGTGGAAATTCACCACTAGGGACTCAGGGAGGGCGTTGAATCTACGGACAGAGAAGGGTTTCATAGTTGCGTAAAAATGACAAGTTTTCCCCTGTGCAAAATTTGCAAGTTTTTGTTTGGCAAAATTTTTTAACTGTGCAAACTAACTAAAACGTCACCGTTTTGACTAACAGTACATGTATTGTTAGTCCCTAACTGCATGGGAGCTACACTTGAGACAGAGACTAGGAGAAAATAACGAGGAGAGAGTAAGAGAAAGAAAACAGGAAATAAGGGAAAGGGAGTCAGTGTAACGGAGAAAGAGTGACAGAGCAACGGAGAAACAGAGTAATGACGAGACAAAATAGGGAGAGAATGAGCAAAAGAATAAGAATAAATGTTCAAAATTTAAATAAATGATAAAATTAAATCAAATTTTTAGATATTTAAAAATAAATAAATTGTTAATTAGTTATGCATTATTTAAGGAAGGGTAATTAAGTAATACAGAAAAAAAATAAATTGAATTGTGTATCTAATAACAAAAGAAATTTATTTATAAGTGAACTTAATAGAATAAGTCCATCTCCAATCCTTACTCTTTTTTAAATCCATACTTATATCAAATGAAAGGAAACATTTTTTTAAACCCAAATCAAAGGAGATCTTTTTTTTAAACTCAAATCTTTAATAGTGCGGTTACACTCTTCTTTAAAACTCCAATTGTTATATTTTACATTCTTTTAAATTTAGATTTGTTCTCATTTAAATTTGAGTTTCTCTTCATCTGAAAAAGGGTTTGTACATTGGAGAGATTTATACTAAATCAAATTTTTTACCATTTTTTCACTCAAATTTGAATAAAGGTTTGAATCTCCATCGGAGATGCTCTAAAAATCTTATCAGTGAACTTTCTTATCAAATAAGTCTTAGAAAATATATCCACATCCAATTTTCCCAAATTTGAAATCAACATAATTTAATGGGATTTTTGGAGGTGGTCTAGAGTTGTGGACTTTTGAATCGATTAGTCCAGGTGCAAACAATTTGGGGCATAAAGGGCAAACACGTGTGCAAAGACAAAACTAACCTTAAAAACTCGGTATTTTCTCAAAACTAGCCTACGGCTATGTTTGATAACTGTCTTTGTCTCTGTTTTTGTGCTTTTGTTTTTAATTTTTGTCAAAAATGAAAACAAAAATATATTTGGTAATTGTTTTTGGTTTTGTTTTGTTTTGTTTTTGTTATATTGGAGACAAAGACAAAAAAATAGGAACAAAAAATTTTTATTCCAAGAAACACGCGTAACAGGAACAAGCGCTAAAAGGGATTAATGAAATTCGGGTTTCGAACTTCCTTAACAGCAAAAATACTCTTTTTTTTGTGAACCTATTTAAACCCACCCATCTCTCTCTCCTCTCCTGTCCATCGCTAACTCTCCATCGCTGCCTCACTCTCTCTCCATTTTCTCACCTTCATCGACGATATCTCCTCTCCTCTCTCTCACCGACGGCAGGTAAGCCCCTTCTCTTTCTCTCTGTTTCTCCCTCTCTCATCTCATCTCCTCGCTCTCTCTATATATATATACACACAGCTTCGTGTATATATATGTATATATACACAGATCTGTGCACATATATCCACAGATCTATGTGTTGCGTGTGTGATGGTGGTGACGACTTAGATTCCAATTTTTTAGCTTTCTTCGTGGGAATCTGCTAGAAAGTTGAATTCTTCTGAAGAGAACAATGAAAAGAAGTAAAATAGGTCTCACATTGTGAAGCTAGAAAGTTGTTTGAACATATAGGTGGCTGTTAGTTATGAGTGTGTGGTGAGCGGCCCATTGATTTGTACAAACAAGCCGAAGTGCAAAAATTGACTAAGCAGTTATATATTCCCCCTCCAAAGGTTAACTACCTTTCAAAATGGAGGTGCCTCTATCAATGAACCTGGATCATTGATTGTTGGTGGGTTAATTATGCCTTCTGTTATTTATTTCATAGCAACTGATTCGTTAGTATTTGTAGCTTTTCAGATGCATTTTCCATATATTTGTCGTTTTTTTTGGACCAAAAAAAAAAAAATTATTTGTGGGTTTTCACCTGTGCCTTTCTAGTTTTTATTTTCTTGTATCTAGAGAAGGAACCAATAATGGTACAATTATCTGAATATGCTTTGATTGGTCTCGATTGCTAGGCATTATTATGGCAAGTTTAGGACATAGCGTTTGTATGTGGCTGTATCGGTTGCTACTACTAAAAAATGATTCTGAACCTTCTTTTAAACTTTTTTTAATCAATCTTTCATCTCATATGTATGTTTTGCCCCATATGCAATAAGATGCCCTTCTGATCATCAGCCCTATATCCTTTTCCTCACAAAAGGGAAGAGCTTCATATTGCGTCCTCTCTTCTGGTTCCTCATTTGTCTTCGGCCTTCTGGACTGTTGTCTTGTGATACCAATTAATTATTAGCTATAGATGGGATGGAATTGAGATTCTTTGCGAAGTATTTTGCAAGGGCATTATGTTTATTTTATCTACTGGTTTCCTCGTATATTCAGAATTTTTACTAATTTTTCTTTGACCATCATTTCCTTATTGTAGAGATATCTTTTATTTACCTGTCAACGAAGAAGAAAAATAAATAAAAAGAGGAACCCCAAAACAGGAACTATGATGAGTTCCTGAACCACTATTGTAAAGGGATGACCTTTTTTGAGATTCACCTCATTGCCTAACCATTTCGGTTGACATAGAAAGAGTCATCACCTTTTTTTGTAGCTGAAGCATATTCTTAGCTACAATCAGAGGGTGCTAATACTGGCTTTGCTAGATTTATGTTCTGTCTGCTGGAATTACTGATCTGGCAGTGCATTCTCAGCAACTGCAATGTTGTGGTAGCATGGTTTTCCAAGAATTGATCTGTGGCAAAGGGATTAGAACACAGATATTGTTGTTGTGGAATGATGGATGGAGGAGATGGAGTTCTTGCTTTGCATTGGACTGCATTGATTGTTCTCTGCAATTCTGTACTGATCTGGAGCATGGAGTTGTTGTTTTGCTGAATGATCTGAAGGTCCAATTGCTGGGCTGTTCTGTTTTGCTGGTCTGCTTTGTTGTGCTGACTGGTATATTGCAGTGAGGTTTGCAGGCAGTTAATCTCAGCTGTTAGACATCTTTTGATTGTAATTAGAAATGGTTTAATCCATCTTGTAGGAGTAAAGCCATTTTTCATTTGTTTTAGAACTTCTTGTTCTTTGCTTCATGTAATTCATTCTTTTTTGGAAATAAAATTTTTTCTTTTCTTTAAAAAAGAAAAAAAAGGCTTATGCCCAATAAAATTTTTTAATATGATACGACATAAACCCGACTTATTTAAATGCTCTTTCATATTAAATTGGTGTTATCCTATAGAATGCCTAATTAACCTATTTATTCCTCTATATTAATCAGTATTAGGAGTTGGGAAAGATATTATAATATCATTTGGCTTCTGATGGATGAAGTGTTTTTGTTGCTCCAGTTGATGTCGGTGGAATCGACATCACAATAATATAGGATTCTATTGGAGAAATTCACAAAAAGAATTATTTCAATGAATTGACAACCCCAAGTACACAATACCTTTTGTTCAATTAAAACATAATACCAAACAATGTAAACAATGTTAAGGAAAAACTTCCATTGAAGAGGAAATGGAAGTTTCAGCATTGAAAATGTACACACACAAACCACTATTTTTTGACATTGAAAAACATCAATTTTGATGATTGTTTCATACGGGTTGATAAGTACAACACAATTACAAATGAACAAAGATTGGTGCTTTGTTGAATATCTTTAATTCATGGTTGTAAATCATTTTTCATGAAATAAAGTGTCGATTTGTTTGAAAACAAAAAATGAGGTATTATAAAGCATATTTAAGATAAAACTTGAGGTAGTTAACAAACATATATTTTATTTTTATTTTCATAATTTGATAGACAAAAATGACTACCAAACATGTTTTCTGTTTCAATGGTTACCACTGTGAAGACCCTGGTCCATTACCGGACCCCTGTCTTCCAAGGGTTAACCTCCCATTACCGGGATATCACCACCCTCCACCAAAGGATTTCGGCTAACCTGTGGGTCAAACCCCCACAGTAGCCTTTACCTCCGTCCCACATCGGGGAAAGAGTCGTCTCCCCACCCCCATATAAGCCGAAGCACAATATGAGAGCAGTACCCAAGTACCACAGTGTGCTACTTGGGTACTGCTCTCATATTGTGCTTCGGCTTATATGGGGGTGGGGAGACGACTCTTTCCCCGATGTGGGACGGAGGTAAAGACTACTGTGGGGCGAGTCCTGCAGGTTAGCCGAAATCCTTTGGTGGAGGGCGGGTTCCCGGTAATGGGAGGATTGCCCTTGGAAGACCTATATCCCGGTAATGGGAGGAGTCTTCACATAAAAAATGTTTCCCGTATAGGGTGAGCCAATGCCCAGTAGAATAATCCCTACAGAGGCTACTCATCACCTAAAATGCATATGCAATGTATAAATGCAACATTTCACAACAAGTATTCCCTCCAACAATAACATATAATACAATGTTGGAAAATCATGATGCCATGCCAAGTAATGAGATGAAACTCACCCATGCATGCTATCCCGAGCCCACACTGACTCCCACAACACAATGCGACACTTACGTGTAAAACAAACGTCTTTGATGAAACACATCCAAAGATCATTTTGAAATCAACCATATGTCATAAAACTAATTCATTCTTGGATGTTTCCCACCAAATGAATAATTTATATATCAAAATCATGTGCCTTTATGGGGTATCGGATTCAGGAATCGCACCTCCGGCTCCGTACGCCGTTACACTTTTCTGGAATTTCACCGCCGGTAAGTGTATGAACCAAGTGGTCGGGTTTTTCACCCGAGGGAGTGTCTAGCCCTACTTGCTATACCCGACACAAGTTTTCTTATGCATGTCACCGTGCGACTCCGTAGGACATTCCATCCCACTTTCCCGAGCCTACCATCAAGAACCAATGTTGGTGTTGATCACCCCATGCAACCCTACACCCACACTCATGCATGTAGCCCATGAATGTGATGTTAATTCCATGTCCATATTGCAATGCATGCCAAATGACAATTTTTAAATATCATTGTATACCATGACAATTAATATCATTTGCATATAATCACATAATCATTTCAAGTTCAATATACCCAAGAGCATATATCAACACTCCATCAACATGATAACACATAATACATGCTAATATTACATTTCATTCACAAGGCATAATATAAAACACAAAGCATGCCCACATGATCCCAATTTTCAAGGGATTACATAAATACTTCCATATACCAAAATCAAGCCAAGATTTTATATGGATCATTCAAACAAAATAAAAATCAGAATATATGATTTTTATATAATCAATTATCTAAGCACTTTCTAACTACCAATTCACACTAAAATTGATCCTACCCATTTCCATAGCACCAATCATAATGGAAAAATCTTAGAAATACCCAAAACAGCCCACATGAACCCTATGGACACCTTAGGTTAGAAATAGGTCCGAGTAGGAGGAACCCTACCTCTTGAAGCGTAAAGAATTTGTAGAAAGCCTCAAGAACAAGATTGAAGTCCAAAGCTTAGATTTCTCCAAAATCCTCCCTTTGAATCTTCGGTGAAAATCTTTGTTTTTGGTACCCACGCGTAGCTCTCGTCGCGTAGATCGACTTTAATTCTTGGCCCGACGAATTCCGACCGACGGAACTCCGAGAATCGGCGAAAGAAAGCTTGAAGAATTTTATTTTTTCTCCTTAGCTCTTTGGTTTGATCCAGCCGGCAGCAAATGAAGAAAATGAAGAGCAAATATCTGATTTGCTCACTTTTATACCTTCTAAACACTTGGCCCTCGTCGCGCCAAGTGTCATCCTTTGTCCGGGTCCGTTTTCATCCCGAAACGATTAAATTTCGTACCGATTTAAACTCAAAATATTTTATATGAACTTTATTTAAAATATTTTTTAAATTTTCAAATTTTTATAAAAATTTCGTTTTTAGGGGTCATCGAACACCCGTCACCTCGAAAAACGTGAAAAATCTGACTATCTCAGAATTCGACGAAATTTGTCTGGGTAACTAGATTTCGTGAGACGAATCCAATGGTGAGGTCCGTTTCATCATCCGAGGTCTATAAAAATACCAGTTTTTTTTTTTAACTCACACTATAATGGCAAATTACCATTTTCCGTTTTTTTTTTTTTAAGAAAAAGTTAAAATTTTTCCCGGGTTTCACATTCTTCCTCCCTTAAAAGAATTTCGTCCCCGAAATTCACATACACATGCACATACAATCACATGCATATGCAAAAGTCAATTAATGGTAAATGACCAGAAGAATATACCTCCATCCTCGAACAAGAAAGGATAACTAATACGGACAGTGTCCTCGCGCTCCCATGTTGCCTCCTCTACTCCTCGATGCTGCCACAGCACCTTCACTAGCCGCACGGTTTTGCCTCGCAAAACCTGTTCCCGGCTATCCATGATGCGCACCGGTCCCTCCTCGAAAGTCCCATCAACATCAACAACAAGCTCTCCCCAATCCACCACATGAGTCGGATGTGGGGTGTACTTCCGAAGCATAGAGACATGGAATACTGCATGAACACTCGATAGATTTGGCGGTAATGCCAACCGGTAAGCAACTGTACCCACTCTCTCAAGTACCTCGAAGGGCCCGATGTATCTCGGTGACAGCTTCCCCCGCTTACCAAACCGGACCACTCCTCTCTTAGGCATAACCTTCAAGAAGACATGATCTCCCACCTCAAACTCTAGAGGTCGCCGCCGTCTATCAGCATACTTGGGTACTGCTTCCATATGGTGCTTCGGCTTATATGGGGGTGGGGAGACGACTCTTTCCCCGATGTGGGACAGAGGTAAAGGCTACTGTGGGGGTTTGCCCCGCAGGTTAGCCGAAATCCTTTGGTGGAGGGTGGTGATATCCCGGTAATGGGAGGTTAACCCTTGGAAGACAGGGGTCCGGTAATGGACCAGGGTCTTCACAACCACAAAACAGAGACAAAAGATTGTCTCTGTTTTTTGAAGATGCAAAAATAAAAACGTTACCAAACATAGTCGTACAGTTTCTTTACAACGTATAGTTTTCGCTCCCAAAAAATTCAGCGATCATGTCCGTAGGTTTTAGCAATTATCGATTTCAAAAATTCTATAAACATTATTAATATTTAGATAAAAATCCCAACTAGATCTCAAATCCTAAGAATTCTCTCACAAGATCTCTCTCACTCAAATCTATCTCTTCATGTAAATCTCTTTCGCATATATGTATATATATATATATATACAAATACACTATAATAAAAGGTTAATATGTATATATGTATATATATATACACATCGTAATAGAAGGTTGGTATAGGTTGTATATATATATACTAACAATTGTCAGTGCCTAAAAACACTTTGTAACGGACAAAAAAATCTCAAATAACTACCCATGTCCGACTGCATATTCTAACACAAAAAATCTCTCAATCGAAAAAAAAAATGCAATGGACTGTTTCCTAATTCAAGTCCATCATTTTACATGGGTTCAATAAAGATCAAAATTTTATGTACCTAAATTCTAAAACAAAAAAAGACTGTTTGAATCCAACACAACAATCATTTTTTATTTGTCCTAAAAGAGTACAATCAAACTTTCAATTCCTAAAAGAGAAAGCAAGAATTCAATCTATAAAGAATCACAACTTTCTTCACGTGATATCAAAGAAAACAAGTATAAAGTCATTGGAATATAAATGTTGAAATTGTTGGACCAAAATAGTTTTGTGAGTGTAAAAATTAAATTTTTGGTCAACTTTGAATCTAAATTAAAGTGGGATCCGATTGTTGTTTTGAGAAAACTTTAGTGGGTTCGTGTTCTATTTCATGAGGATAATTGTTGGAACAGAAGTCACAAGAATCAGTAATAGCGCGTATGTATCAAATACATTTTTATGAAAATCCTACAAAGTGGAACTATGGTTTACTTTTGAGATTGCTCTCGATTGATCTCGTCTCATCACAAACGTAGAATCTAAAGATAGACACCGAAAACAGCTCAAAGAACCTCACAATCTTCTGTCGTGTATTCCCTAATGTCAAAATCTGGATGCAATATGAGCTACAAAAACTTCCTAATTTCTACTCTCTCTCAACCTCCCTCAAAACGTGAGTAATTAAGGTAATGCTAATTAGAGAGCCTAGACGTCTATATACAGGTTATCACAAAAATCCTAAAGAGAAATAAGAGTCGTGCTTCCAATGGGTCTAGGAGTCCTATATTCAACCTAGAATAATCATCCTGTAGTTCATTAATAATAAGTTAGTCTACTAAAAACTTATTATTAATCTATTGAGTCTTATCTCAAAAATTATATTCGAGTTTCTTATTATTATATGCTTAATAATCTCCCCACGTTTAAAATTACAGATGTCTATCAATTAAATAAATTACTAATAATTATATTTAATTGACGTCTTTTATTCCTTAAAACCTTACCACTCAACTTATTTGTCATATCGGATAATTAAATTCACCTATAGGGTTTGACATGGACAAAACTTATGAGTTTTCTCAAGTGGACATCATCAACCCATTTAAAAATCAAGATGTAGTTTCTTTTAATAATTAATTTTCACCATACAAATAATATCGTCTCTCAATTCGCCGAGCTTATTGACTCAATATGAATCTCACTTTTTGATGAATTAAAGTGACAACCATTATATACACGTGACAATTAAATATCTCGAGATTAAGAGAATAAACAATCATAATAACCATGAGATTTTATTATCTTATTCAATTAGTAAAAGATAATAACATCAACATGAGTTTGTTCAATACACAAAGTGTTCTAGTGCAATAATTCGAGACATCAAATAGTCGCCTATAGTCAAGAAAGACAATGTCAGAATATTACACAACAATCATATTGATGGTATGTCCAATCCTATATTCATATTATACAAATATTCGATAATCTGGTCTTCTGTGCATAAGTCAAACTCTACATACCAAATTATCTATAATGTAAAATATAAGACACACAAGCATACTATATATCAAATATAATGCAAACATTTGATATAGATGTATATATAAAAGGTTAATATGAATATTATATATATACACATCGTAATAGAAGATTGTTATAGGTTATATATAATAGCAATTGCTCGTGACTAAAAACACTTTGTAACAAACAATAAAATCTCAAACAATTACTTATGTCCAACTGCATAGTCTAACACAAAAAATCTCTCAATCAAAAAAAAAAAAATGCAATGGACCTGTGGCTGATTCAAGTCCATCTCTTTACGTGGGTTCAATAGAGATCAAAATTTATGTACCTAAATTCTAAAACAAAAAAGACTGTTTGAATCCAACCTAATAATCATTTTTTACTTTTCCTAAAAGAGTGCAATCAAACTTTCAATTCCTAAAAGAGAAAGCAAGAATTCAATCTAGAAAGAATCACAACTTTCTTCATGTGATATCAAAGAAAGCTAGTATAAAACGATTGCAATATAAATGTTGAAATTGTTGGATCAAAAAAGTTTTTTTTAAGTGTAAAAAATAAATTTTTGGTCAACGTTGAATCTAAATTAAAGTGGGATTCAATTATTGTTTCGAGAAAACTTTAGTGGGTTTGTGTTCTTCTCTATGAAGAGAATAACATAGTATATTCACAAGTTCAAATCGAATAAAAAATGAATAAGAAAATAGGGTCCAAAATGACCCATTTGAATTGTAAAAATAAAGGTTGTGCAATGTGAGATTTGACACCAATCCTACATTGGTTGAGGAAGAAATTATACTTGGGCATATATATGCTATGTTTCCTCAATGGGTTGGACCCCAAAGAGTATCACACTTGTATGAGCGAAGCAAGCGCCTATATGTCATCGGTTCAACCAGAAACGCGCTGCCCACCACGGCCTGGTCGGGCTCAGGTATGGGTGTGAGTTAGACCAAGCCTTATCTTTTTGAAGAAAATTTGTTTGACGAATTGGATGTGAATTTCTTAATCGAGAATTTAATTTATGGTATCCGTTGGATTTAAAAGTCGAACTAGTTCGAATTTTTATTTCCCTCCAATTCTGAATTATTGAATTTGTGTCTGTTCATGAATGAACAGTTATTCAATGATGTCTTCTGGGTTGCATGTGTCTTTTGGGTTGTGTTTGTTCACATGGTGGCTATTCGGAACAGTCGTCAATCTTCTATATAAACCAAAATTCACTCTATTCTGCATCAATGAATTTTCGTAGACATTAAGACAGTCTCATACATCATATTTTGGCATTAGCAATTTGTATTATGAGAGTACACAATATAGTTTAGGTTCGCTAGGCAATTAAATTGAAGTACTACTTCTATTCGCATGAAGATTATTGTATCTTGGGAAATAGATGATTTGATTTTCCATAAACACCAAGTGTGGGAGCGAAATTTGTCTTAAAAACATTGTGTCAAACACTAGCATTAATCTGCAGTAAGTTCAATAACAGTTCCTGATCTACAAACAAGTCAGTTTATACATTGGCTTAATTACAGATTTATGTGTAACTATTTGGTTTATACTTATAATTGTTTCATTCAGACTTGTATCTATTTCATTCTTGATTGTTACTGTTATCTTCTAAGTTGCATAATATAAATTAGAGATTTCAATAAGTAATTTTGCTATATTGGAAAACCACAAACAATAGAAATGTCATGCTCATTCAATATGCATTTTGAAATATGTAAGTAGTGATGTAGTATATTATATAGGCAACAACTAACCCAATTTCATGCCCCAAGTCAATTTTTCTGAAGTCATTTGAAAGATAAATTAGATTCTTAAAAGCTATTCTTTTAAACAAACACATTCGAAAGGGTTGCATATCAAGCACATGGTTTGATCAATCCAAACCACCCATTTCAGTGGGTTATGTAACCGACCAACACACATTGAAAATACATACAATAGATTACCATGCAAGTATTAAACCAGTATTGACAAAATAATCCAACCTAACATCAAGTAAGAAGAATCTCTCAATAGGAAGAATAAAAGGTGCACAAAATCAATGTTCGTGTACCAATTTTTCTTGCACTGCTAGACTCATGGTTTAACTAAATTAAACCCATAATACAACTCGCCCCCTTTCCTTCCTCTGCTTCTCTTTCACACACATGCACACACACAACCCACCCCCTTTTTCCCCCGCTGCCCAGACCACCCCCCACACACACACACACACACACACACACAATACAAACACACATTCTTCCCCCTCTGCCCAACCCCCTCGCCAAAAAAAAACACACACACACACGCATACACCCTTCCCCTCCCAAATACCCATCACACAACACACTCACACATAACACAAACTCACACACTATTGGATTTTGTTCAATTTGATATTTTAAACTTAGTTTGATTATGTTCAATTCGGTTTAATTAAGTTCAATTTGGATTTGTTTTGGTTAGGTTCAATTTGAATTCGGTTTGATTAGATTCAATTTGGATTCATAAACTCGGTTTGATTAGATTCAATTTTAATTTGTGAATTCGATTTGATTAGTTTCAATTGGAGTTGTGCATTGGTTTATTTTTGTGCCTAGAACTAGGGTTTATCAAATTGGTCATTGTATGGGATTTGAATTTGCAATATATTGTGTTTGTTGGAGCACCTACCACATAGTAGATTCATTTTTCAATTAATTAATTCATGCTTCTATTAATTAACTAGTTATAAAACTATTGGTTCTGTATCTCTCGATTCCGAATAATTAGGCAAATATGTGGTGGTGCACTTGATACGCTAGCGAAACTATCCATCAAAAGTAAAAAATTAAACTATAGTGACATAATCTAAGAATTTGAACTAAAGTAAAATTTTCATTTATCTCTAGGGAAAAATTTCTTTTATGGTTATTGATTTGATCTGTTTATTTGCATTTGTTGTGGTGGTTGTAGGTCTTATAGAGCTTTTGGGTCCTAGAGGTGTAAATAGATTTTCTATCTCTTCGAGTGTTTTGATGTCTATTTTTTGTGGATTTTCTATAGTTGTTTTTTATGGTTACACGTCCAAAAAATTAGCTTATTTTCTAAGACTTGGATTAATTAGGTTGAGGCTTATTGGGTGACTTTTTAACTGGTATATGGTCTTTGAATCATCTATATACAGAACAAACCCTTACACCACACAGGTTTTCTTTCCTACTACCATGTGCACCTAGAGCAAAATTTGAATATGTGGTTCAATTTAGGAGTTGAACTATGGACACATAATGTATTCTTTCCCATTATCATAATGTATTTTTTTTTAAGCTTTGAAGTTATAGGCAAAAAAAAAAAAAAAGAGTTTGCTTTGGACCCTGATACACTCCTTATCAACATTTTGCATGGACAAACTTGTTCTTGCATCTACTTGCATGCTGTTCTTATTCAATTTCTCTCTAACTAATGTTCTTATTCTTAGGTGGTCTAAGAATCCTTTTGTTTTTAGATCCTGTTTTTTCTCTCTTGGTGTTATATAGCTGATGCTAACTCATTGGTTATGAATGACGTCGCTACTTTGTGGCAAGGCTCTCTAATCATTCAATCTCTTTAATTGTGCTCTTTCATTGAACATAAATTAGCAAATTCTATTTCTCCCCGTTTAATGTAATGATTGCCTTCACATTCTATGGCCTTCTGTATTTCTATCAATAAGCCTATGTTTCTTCATTTGCCCCCTTATGACTTTTTTGTTGGACTTGTTACAAATTTGAATTGATTTTGTGTAATTGTGAATCTGGATGTTCTTTTAAGTGGCCACACACTTAGAGTTTACATTGAAGAGTTGCAATCATAATTGACCTTTAATTGAATGAGGGTTTCAAATATAATGGACAATTAATGGGTAAAAATTTGGATTGCTTTCGTGTTGCTTAATCTTATAATTCCTCTTGGCTTTGTCTTGGGGTTTGCTAGGTAAATCTTTTAAAGATATTTATAGAGAGTCGTTTCAAGTCCATCCAATATAGTCTTATTCCGTATTGAATTAGTTTACTATTTTCATGGAAATGTTTATATTTCAACTTACTCTTGATTTTCTTTGTATTTTATCAGATTTTGTTCCCTCCGTTTGGAATCATGAAGCATAAGTCTCTTAAGAACTATTAAATCGGTTCACAGGAAGACATGGAATAAACTAGAACACACTGTGTTGTATGAAAAATATTAAGTTTGAAATTATTACCTTAATTAATTTACTTCCAAGAGTTTGTTAAAATGCCGATACCAATTGCTTTCCATATTGGTCCTTTTGCAAATTTATTGATTGTGTCGGGTAAGTTGGCTACAAAGAGTTGGAAGTGCTAGTTTGCTTTTTTTCATATTTTTGTTAATTTGTTAGAGTTACTAATTTGAACTCGATTTTGTAACTAGGTTTGATTTGATGAGAATTTTATTTCTTAAGATTAATTCTAAATGATGAATTACATGACTTGAACTAATCTTTAACGTTAGCATGATATCATGCTTGTAGTTTCACTTATTGCAACTATTGGATTGGATGATAGATTGGTGAGAATGGAATGAGACTAAGTGATTTTTTTGGATTGGTGAGACTGGATTGAAAGAGTTAGTTTGGTAAAGTTTATGAGAATCAGTGTGGTTTGCAATGAATGAAATCTTATAACTTTCATGTATTTGCCATGATTTTTGACGAGCCCAGATTTAACTAGATCAAGCCCAATTAATGAGCTATGCCCAAATCAGCTATAAGGTGAGTTAAGTTTAATTCATGAATTCAACCAGGTCCAGAGTTCAAGGAGCCCAGAAAGATTAGAGCATGTGGAGAGTAATTATCGGGAAACTTACTCTCGAAGATTAAGACAACCTTTAATTGTACGTACCTTTTGTAACTCCCTGAAGATCTAGTACCTTTACTTTCATGTCACCGTCTAAACTAAGGCTATGTGTTTATAAATTGTCAGTTTTCTCTACATGAGATAACACCTCTCTACACACCCCACACATAACTTTTCTCTCTCCTAGCTATTGTATCCCTCTTGGGGTTAACTATTGCTCTTTCTCGTCACCTTATTTAAACAATAAAAGGTCCGCCAGCCACCGTTGCCATTTTTCGGAATGGAGTAGGTCATCTGAACTGAACCACTATATATCTGTGTGTTGACCCGATATTTACATTATTATTATTGATTGCTCAATTAATTGTCAATTAATTATACTTTATCACACACTTGATTGTTGATCTTGGATAAGATCGTTTTGTGCATCATCAGTTTGACACCATCTGTGAGAAGCAATTAAGTTTTCTACTACTTTACTACTTTATTTCAAATACATGGCGATCACAACCAGATTGATGAGTTAACAACCAGGGGGACAACAACCCAGCCTATCGGGAGGAGGCTCCGCCTCCACCCGCACCTGCGAAACCATCAATTGTGGCGACTCTCATGGTCGGGCAACAGCTTTTACAAGTCATGCAACTGTTAGTAAATTAGAACCAACAAATCATCCAATTGATGTTTGCCCCCGAGAGTCTACATTGTCACGGGAGTCCTAGTAGTCTACACCGCAAAGAGAGTCCTGGGAGTCTACACCGCCACGGGGCTTGGGAGTCTTCAAAAGTCTACATCGCCACGGGAGTCTACACCACCACGTGAGTCCCGGGAGTCTACCCCACTATAGGAATTTCAAAAGGAAGTATCACGCGCCCTTGCGAACACCTGCTCAGTGCATAATGCCTCCACCCACTGTGAGGCAAGCCCAAACACTATCCCGAGAAAGTCTGATGTCTCGGGGACAGCGCCACAAGCCTTGGGAGACCATACTCCGAGACTAGAGGCGCCCGACTCCTTTGTGCCTACTCCACGGGAGCCCTTGCTACCATCTACTATACCATGTTGAAGACTATATGTGGATGGGTCCTCCACCAGCGAGGACAACGCACGCAAGACTAGTGCTGATCAACTCCCATGACACTCCAATCAAGTACGTTGTTTCCTTCCACTTTACAACATCCAACAACCAAGTTGAATACGAGGCCCTCAAATTAGGTTTGAATCTTGCATCAGAGATCCAGGCCTTCTACCTGACAGCCTACAGTGACTCACAGCTAATAGTCTACCAGGTAAAGGAAGGGTTCCCCTTGGAGTCCGTACCTAGCGCCCCAATGCCCCTGTGCCTAAGCGCTCGTGCCAACCAACGCCCCAGCGCCCAACACTAGTGCCAAACAGCACCAACGCACCTGTCTATGTAGTGGCGTCTCCCAGATCGCTTGCAAGGTGTTGCCCAGACCACCTACTGCAAGTGTTGTCTAGACCGTTCAGCTCCAAGGTGTCGCCCACAATCTTTAGCATGCACACCAAAGCTTAGCACTTGCCAGCACCTAGTGCCCTAGCCTGTGTCGCCCATGGCCACTGCCCAATGGTGTTGCTTTCTACCTCCGGTTGTGGTGTCATTGAGTTGGCCCACAGTGTCTCCTCCTATCGCCCACATCTTTGGCGTCACCACACCTGTCCCTAGCACTCCTTGATGTCCATGCCTAGCGGTAGCTAGTGCCCTCGATGTCTGTGCCTAGCGCCCCTTGATGTCTATGCTCAGTGACGCCCAACGCCCCTTGGCATTCGTGCCCAGCGGCACCCAACTCCCTTGTTGTCCTCACCCAATGATGTCCGCGTCTCAATCTCTAGGTTAGTGGCTCTCACGAGAGTCGCCAAAAACTTGTCGTTCTTAAAAAAATCCAGTATTGTTGATGTCAAAATTTGAATGACCTCCAAGTCAGGTTGTTGGGTTTCAATTACATGAAAAAGAAGTCGGAGATTAGAAGAGGGCTCCGAGGGTCGACTCTCTGATGCTTAAGTCAGTAAATGACTCAAATGTATGAAATATGAACTTCTTTTAGAAGTTATAATTGACATACCTAAAGCATAAATGGAACTCCATTTATAGGAGTTCCGACAGTTTGAATTGCGAAGGAATAATGATTGAAGATCTAGTCAATCATAAAAAGATAAGGATTAAATCCTTATCTTTATACGTTGGTTTGACATTATCCGTATGGTTAAATTTAGTTTATCCATGATATGTAGAATCTTATTCAAATTAGAACTCTTAACATGATAGGTTGAACTTGGACTAAATATTTTGGTCCATTTTTTCATCATCAAGTATAGACATATTAAATAAGTCTAATAAACACATTTGAATGTTCTATTATATTATCCATTGACATAAAAACTAAACAAAATTTCAATTTTTTTAGAAAAAATAGTAATCAATATAATATATCAATGAACTTAATTCAACACTCAATAACATACAATTATATTGTCTATTAGAATAAAACTAACAAACCAAACAATGAGTCAAACTGTAATGGACACAATTTTTATCTTTAATTGGGATAATTTGGTCGGTTAATAGATTTTGTTAGTTCTGCAACTAATAAGGGGTCTAAATATAATATTTTAAACTTGAGAGGTTTAAGTGTTACACATTTACAAACTTCAAGAGATTTTAGCGTAATTTACTAATGGATATACTAACGGACACTGACGGTAGAGATCTAAGTGTTACATGCTTACAAATCTCATAAAATTTATTTATAATACTTCAAATGCCAAAAGGTCTTAATGATTAAATGATGAATTTCAAAAATTTTGTTGTAATTTTTCTTATTATTTTTTAGATCACTGTCTAAACATATTTTATAATTGATTGTCTTTTAAAATTATTTTCAAAATCATAAAATCAAACAAGTTATAGGATACAAAAAAAATCAAAATACTCTTTTCTAATACTTTTCTACACTTTTTTGACAGCATATCCAAACAGGCACAAACTATTGGTGCTTTAAAATGACACTAAATGCAAGTGTAGACACAATCTTCAGCACCAACTTGATATCGTATTATATCTCAACAAAGTTCCAACCAATAACTGCTTTTAGCTTCTGTGAACATCACCAGCAGTCTGCAGTCACCTCGAACTGCATTACTCATCCAAACCGGTGCTGAAGGCTCATTCCGGTGGAGCTCCATCTGTGATGCACACAAATACCGTAAGGTACCCAAATTTATATGGTCCACTTGAGTTATGCAACTTAGCTTCAGTCTTCCGTCAGAATGCTCTGTTCAGTTAACGATGCACCAAGACAAATGAGCGATTACAGAAAGATGGTGCTTCGAAAAAGATCAACTCTTTCCATTTCAATTGGAAAAATTAACGCCAAGACTACAGTTTTCATCTACTTTCCTGACACAAATTCTTTCTCAAGTATACTGAACATGACCAAGAGGCGCTCTTGCAGATTTGAAAGAATGTTTTTCGTGATCCTTTTCTGATGTCTGGTGCTTTTCAGCCATGCAATTCCAAAATGTACTTGGACATTACATCCGATGGATCTTGAGGGCAGATTCTCAACTTGGTATCTCAGGTGAAGCTGCCAAGTATAACAGATTGGTCAGTTATTACAGAAGGGATTTAAGTTTGAGCCACGATAAAGGTGGAAGAACAGAATGTAAAATTGAAGAGTATTTGCAACAACTAGGGGTGGCAGTGTTCGTACATTGAAAAAGTCCCCAAGTGGAACCCCATGGAGAGTCATGACCTCTTCAATGAGCCAACCATTTCTATCAGAAAGCCGAGATTTTTGTTGAATGCTTGTCACCTCTCCTCTATAACGAGAAATACGTTTATCAAATTTGTAATAAAGTTGCCTCTGATATACATCAGCCTTTTCGGATTCCCAAGGACTCTGAGAATAATTCAAACAACCAACTCTTTCCATAACCCTACGGTCCATTTCACTCCCACTGAATAACTCCAGGAAGAAACTGGTCTGAAGTGCCCAACAAAATACAAATTGGATAATCAGTTATCAACATATGCATTTCAGATTGTGCAGAATTATTTTAACTCATAAATCCAAACAATCATGCAAGGGCTTTTCTAGCAATAAGCACTCATCCCTATCCACACACAGAGAGAGAGAGAGAGAGACTCACAGGAACAGAAATAACAGAAGAATAAGCCATAGACATCTTGACATCCTCAAGGTCCAGGAAGGATCCAGTCTCTTCCGTTTGGAGGCTTTTGGTTTCAGATTCTTCTTCTACTACTTGGAGGTTTTCGGCTACAGATTCTTCTTCAACAATCTGGAGGCTTTTAGCTTCAGATTCTTCGTCAACTATTTGTACCTTCTGCTCAGGACTCAGAGCTCTAGCCTTCCACAGTGCCATGATTGTCCTATTCAGCAGCAGGAATTACTCGATTAGTCATAATGAGATACAATGCAACTTTTCATCATCATTCCCCCTTTAACCATCCTAGAAAGCTAAGGCACTGAACCCTTGGTTCTTATTTCACCCTAACAAATGGCACTTACCCATATTTTCACCATTTTGAAATGATTTAAGCATACAAATTAATGGCACACAAGCATCAAAGTAAGGATATGTGAATGAGAGTAGGTGTTTTCGAGCAATACAAGAGAATCACAAGCCCAATATGAGACGGAGAGAACACAATGGACCACATGATCTACAACTGAATTGACTGGGTCCGACTTGCATCAGAATGTGATAAAAGCCACCATCTTATTGAACAAAAGTTGATACTACTGTACCAAGAAGTAGAAATGAATGTTCGTGTGAAGCAAGAAGTAAAATTGTTTAACGACAAGATGATCTAGGTCAAGAACAACAAAGATCAAAGTCCACAGGATGCTTAAGGACAAGAGACTGATCAGAAATACAATTACTGTATTTAATAGAGTAAATAAGAAAAACTAGGGAGATCAATTCAGGAGTCGGGAATTATCTAGCATCGGTAGAATTTCATAAATTGGGAATTGTTGGAGCACTACGAAAAAAATTGGGATGACCTCAGGATGACACCTAATCTTGTTAATGAAATTGGGAAAAAAGCGGGAAAGAATGCAAATGTATCCATTATGTCTACTGATTACTTTTGGCAAATACAAAAACTTTTCATCAAGAAGTCACACAATACTTTATCGAATATCATTGGAAAACTATATATAACCTGTACTATCAACTCTTGTCACCAATTAGCAATCTAAATGATAAAATACCAGGGATAAAGTACAAGGACACAGCTAGTTCAATAATTTTGGAACTAATTAGTTCAATAATTTTGGAACTAATTAGTTCAAAAAATTTGGAACTATTTTGGAAATTATTTGATACATTTGAGAAAAACTCAGAAGTAATGACAATTACTGAAATATGCTAAAAAGATTTAGGATTCATTCGCTTATGAAAATAGCAGGATATATTTGAGATTTTTTCAAGAACTTGAAGAATTTGTTACAATTAGAAAAACCACAAAAGCTAATAGAAGCGATAAGATTTCAGAATTACTTAAAAACAGTGATACTGTAAGTTGATATTACCTTTGTGCCACATTAAAGGACACAAAGGAGTGGAAATGAAACTTCAGCCTGCCTTCCTCATCCTGAGTCTTTGCCCCATGCCTTGCATCCAAGCCTTTGCCTGGCCGTAATGTCATCACAACAATCGGACTGCCCATTGATGACAATGTAGGAGGAACCACTTGAATGTCTTCTATGTCCTCCCATAGAAAGAAGAACTTCGTCTTGTGTCCAAAAAGATCAGCATGGAACCCAATTATTCTTGCTGACAGAAACAGACGACCCTGCAAAGGAAAATTATAAGTTTAAGACATAGAACTTTAAATTTTAAAACCCACATAAAGGAAGAGATAGCACCATGCATCATTTAATAACAAAATTGCAAGTGCTTATATTTAAATTCTGAGTTCACATTGAGTACAGTAAGAGACAGAAACAACACAATTTCAACGAACTTAATTTGAAATAGAGCAATGCTATTGGGACCTAATTTGCTGATCTAATTCACTATAGCCATTGGATTGAATATGGGCACCATCAAACATTGAAACTTGATGTTAATCCAACGGTTACAATGAAGCCAAATCATTAGGTCAGTAGATTAGGACAGATTTTTTGGTCCCAATAGCATTACTCTTTGAAATATTATGGGAGAAGATTGATTGCAAAAGGTACCTGGAGGGGCATTTTGCGTTTCAAGTGACAAGTAAAATCATTAATGAGAAATTCCTCTGGTGGAAGCCCAAAGAGTTTCTGAAATGCTGAATTTGTTTGAGGTGACCGCAATCTTATCTATAAAAAATTTTATTCAAAATATCAAGCAACTAACAGGAAAACAGAGTAAAAACCAGAAAATGTTATTCTTTTTTTTTTTTTTGGGAGGGAGAGGGAGAGGGAGGGGGAGGGGGAGAAGGGGGACTTGAACCCTTGATTTCAACAAGCAAAACCTTTATAAGACAAGGAGTACTGTTGGACCAAAGGCCCACCGGTATAAAATGTTATTCATTGGGACATTTAAGAGAAGAACAGTTGGCCAATTACCTTCTTTCCCACCTCTTTCTCCATCTTAGTCAAATAGTCTTTAACAACATTGCTACCTCTTGTATTGTTCAAGAAAATTCTTAAATGCAACTGAGATTGACATGCCTGAGCTAATTTCCCTTGAAGAGGAAGCCACACATCAGCTAAATCTGATATATTAGACTTTAGGAAGTTGATTTCAGCATGTCCAAGAGATGTAGCTTCATCAAAAGGCCCATCAAAATCATAAACTTCCACATCCAACACCGATGGAGGCTCATCCATTGCATCAAATTCAAATATTTCTGCAAAAAACCGAAATTCTGATTAATTTAATCAAACAAAGAATCAAACCATACTTAGAACCACACGTATATAAATCATGGTAAATATGGTTAA
Source organism: Ilex paraguariensis (assembly GCA_963454935.2). Classification (NCBI taxonomy): domain Eukaryota; kingdom Viridiplantae; phylum Streptophyta; class Magnoliopsida; order Aquifoliales; family Aquifoliaceae; genus Ilex; species Ilex paraguariensis. The sequence goes on along the minus strand of CAUOFW020000942.1, from coordinate 86,338 downwards.
CACTGTGCACAAGTTCACTCAAAATAATGAGGACTTTTGAATCTCCAAACAAAACATGGATAGTTTCAACTGCATGAAAAATAAAATATATTCACCATTCCACTGAGGATTAGATTTCTGGAATTTAATTGAGCTGGTTCTAGTCTTCCCATTGCAAGTAAACACCACATATGGATCAGAGAACCCGCTTGAATCAACAGCTGCTAAATTGCTTCCTTCAATCAAGGCAACAGTCAGCAACCAGCCATCCCCTTGTGCTTTGACTCCATGATCACTGCCTGAAATTAATTATGCAAAAGATATGAATCATACTCACACCCTCCCAAAAACAAAGAACATGTATTAATATCGAACGAAGGCAGACCAATATTTTATTTTGGTAGTTGAGCTGCAGCAGGGGGATTTAAAACCAATAGTCTATTAAAACGCATGCAGCTCTTGGTTACAAGCAAGCAAATAGAGAGGAAATAGAAGGAGCATTGCCCATCCAACAAAAATTTCCAAGTTCATCCAACTATGCCTGGATAACTGAAATACCATACAAAGAGACACCTCAGGCTCTTAGCTGGAGAGATGTTATACTTCGCAGGCTACTGCTCACTGTGACTAATTAATTGCATAAGACAGAAAGCTAACAATACCTTTTTGCACTCTGGCCTGCATGAAGCGTGATATTAACTCTAGCATCCGTTCCCCTTGAAGAACCAAAACTCCACACACAATCACTTCTCCAATTGAATCTGGCAAGTCTAGCCCAACGAACTCAAGTCCTTGAATCATGCTTGGCATGGCTAGCCAGATGTGCACAACTACATACAATCCCATAAAGATTGTTGAAATTACCGTGAAATTAGCAAAATACTGAACCGCCAGCTTCCAATCAGATTGGGGCTCCACCTGTAGAGATGCCAAAACCTGTTCCTTATCAGAACAAATGTCCTTCGTTTCAACTGGTTTCACATTCTGAGCTAATAAACTTGCGTAATGATCAAAGCTTTCCTTTAAACCTTGTCGGGCTCCTCCTTCTATCATGCCCTTGATCATAATATTTTGCAGGAAATTCATTCGCCATGATACTACCAATCGAGAAGACTGTTCGCCTGATGGCAATTCAGGCCCCGGAGTGATGCAGTAAAGCACTTCTACCCTAAAACTGTTCCCATATGGAGCATCCGGAGTGCTTGCGATTGCCAAAACTACAAAAACCTTCCCATCAGCTTTGATGTATGTTTGCTCCTCTGTTGTTTTCAAAGCCTTAATTAATTTTGTTGCAGCCTTCATATAACTAATCACTCTTTTCAGGCACTCACCACTGTTCTCAGATTTCCAAGTACCTATTTGCAGTTCTGTAGATCCTTGCAAATCTGCTAAAGATTTGAGATAATCTGAATCTGGCGAAAAGAGTAAGGAATTCATTTCAGGTGATGCAATCGCATACAATTGGTCGAGAAGTACTCCTCCAGGTAAATTGCTTGGTATTTCACTTCCTTGATCTCTCATCTCCATGCTTTTCATTAATGCTTCAAAATTGCTAGATGAAGGTTGCCCCTCAGATTTGTTCTCGTAAACTTGAGTATCGGCAATTTCAGGTAACTCTGACAAGTCAGGGCCTTTATCTAAGGCATTGGATAGCGTATCCCCATTTTTGTTGAAAATTTGAGCAATTCGACCAGCAAATGTTTGTATTTGTGACTTGTCCTCCTTAGAAGAAGCAACATCATCTAATCTCATTGGAGAAGGCGATCTCCTAGGGCCATTACAAGACCTTGATGGTGATTCAACTGTTGTATCTGCACACTTCCTCAATGGTGGTACAAGATCGCCAAGCGGTTGCAAGTCCATAAATGAATTGTTTTGCGTGAAACATATTGTGAGAAGAATTTCGCCTATCAGGAAATAGAAGCAAAATTGGAGTCCCAATTAGCATAGAACAGACTATTTGTAACACTTTTGGGCAGCAATCAGAGGTAGATATAATGAAAAGGAACATATTATACCATCCAACATATTATACCATCCAATTTTGGTATTGCAATTTGATCTCCAATACCAAAATTGCAGAAGTGACCCTTCTAATACGGAAATGCAACATATTATACCATCCAAAACCAATCAGAAAACTGCCATAGTAAGAAGTTAGTGCGAATAAACCTTTTAATCACTGGGATGTAGGCTAATTTGAGCATTTTGGGACTGTATACATAATTTTGTATGGATAACAAATGAAAAAGGAAATGAAATTCAAACATATAACGGAGGCAAATATTGATTAGCGTCACCAATAAATTCTATACCATAGTAAGCCAACCACTCAATCAATGACATGCAAGAAAAACAGAAACCAAATTGGTCAGTTTTTGTTTTTTCTTTTTTTTTTTTGAACATAACATGCATAGCTAACATACACAAAGAGTAGTTATCCAACATCTGAATTACACAGAGTGTAATACCCGAAGGTAAAATAGACCCCATAGTCTACCACCACCCATAAAGGGCCAACCCTTTGAGAGGATGGGAGGGAGTTTATTACCGCCTCTGGAGAGTTAGAAAGAGAATAGGTAAGTGAATGACATACCACAGTCCCTGGTCTTGGCCTTCTTGTTTTTGGGCTGCAAGGGGTACCAGGCAGTTCCGAGGGATTTGTCATTGGCATCGAATACCAGAGACATGGGAACTTTGATCTGGCCAACAAAATCATCATTGAAGTACTTATCTTCGTCCAAAACAGAGATAACAAGCTCTTCCTTCAAGTCCTCCACTCTAAAAGTAAATTCTTCACACCACGAAGGATTCAAGCATTTCTTCACCACTTTACTCCTGAACCTTTGCCTCCCCAGCTGTAATTTAACATATGGGTCACTAAACCCATTTAGATCCATAGCTGGTATATCTCTAGCTTCAATTACCCGTACTAACAGTTTCATATTTGAAGAAAAAAAAACTCAATTTGTCGCCAGCTCTTTAGAAGGCCAACAAATTGAGGGGAAACAATATATAAATAAAACAATCCACAATTATAAACAAAAGGAGTTGAATTGGATTTCCAACTTTCAGAGTGAACAATATTTAAAATAGCAAAAGTAGCTTAGAAAGGTGTATGCATAATCATGAAGTAAGATCGTAAATACGACAGCAATGGATTGAATGTACACATAAAAAACAATTAAGTTGCGGGATTAAGAAGGAAATCGTATCAATCATTAAGAATTGACTTTTGAAGAAGGGAAAAATGAGTTTCAAGTCAAATATAAATATAAAAAAAAAAAAACACAACAGAGGAAAAAGGTCACATAAAAATCTCAAAGATTGCTTTTTGGAGTTACAAAAATCTCCGATCTTGTGGAGAAAGGGAAACGAATACAAATCAGAACCGAAAGGCAGACAAAAATGCGAACTGAAGGAATGAAAAGGAAACAGGGGAAGGGGAACGAGAGAGAAGGAAACCAAAGGAATGCTGAGGAATTGGAGATGGATGATCAAGTTGAAAAGAAATCGTTGGAAAATTAACAGCCCCAGAAATTAAAGTTGAGGTTTATGGTTGGTTTTTTTAAGTTAGAAATAATATCACTTTCATTCAATTATGAAGCGACGGACAGAGTCCTGTCTGGCGTAGGGAGGTTGACTTTTCCACGCCCTCTTTCAATTGCAACTGCGCGTATGTATTTGGACTTATTGACTTTCATAAACAAAACAGACCCATGCCTCTTACATAATTTTTGGGAGAATTACAGTGAGACCCGTAAGGTTTGTTACTTATAATCGGTTTGGTACGAAACAAAATGGATGGATGGATGGAAAAAAGATAAAATCACCCGGAAATTGATATTTTTCTTTATTTGGTTGAAGAAAGAAAAGAGGAATGAAAGCCTATTCATCGTGCCCACCAAATTCAATCCCCTAAATTTAGGCGGAAAAGTGAACAAAGAGAGTGAACATAATGATTGCATTTATGAAATTTAACATATTATTTATTTTTTTATTTTATTTTTTATTTTAAATAAAATAATAAAAAATTTAATTATCTTATTTTTTCATCCTTCCTACCAAATAAGAATGAGGCAAAACATCTTTTTTTCCTCTGAGAAAGGAAAGTTCAATCTCTCTTATTTTCTATCATTTCTTCCAAACAAATTATTAATCACTCAAACTCTTTAAAATTTAAAATATTATATGGAGACCCATTAAATTTGTGCACCCGTAACATTTAGACTCCTGTCGTCAATGTCCATTAGTATATCTATTAATAAATTACACGCAAACCCACCTAAACTTTTTTGGCATGTAATATTTTGACCTCTTAAGTTTAAAATATTATATTTAAACAAAAAAATACTCCAATCAAAGATAGAATATCAAATATTTTAAAATTTACGACCAAAGTTTATGTTCTATTATGACATTTATTGAAATAAAATCAAAAATAAAAATTTATTTTTTTCTTAAAAAATTATAATTAATATACAATTACACTATCTATTAAAATTTAATTTAAACAACCAAATTAAACTACCAAATTATTCCAATTAAAGTTAGAAGATATTGTGTCTATTACAGTTTGACCCTTTATTTGTTTTTTAGTTTTATTTCAATAGATTGTATAATTACATACTAATTATGATTTTTAAGAAAGATTAAATTTTTATTTTTGATTTTATTTCAATAAATGACATAATAGAACATGAATTTTGGTTGTACAATTCTTGTTCTATTATGAATGACTTAGACCCCTTTTTTGAATTTTTAGTTTTATTCTTAATTATATACTAATTACAATTTTTTAAGAAAAAATTATATTCGCATTTTTTATTTTATTTCAATAATAAAACATGAATTTTAATTATAAAATTTAAAATATTTGGTATTCTATCTTTGATTAAAGTATTTTTGATCTAAGTATAACATTTTAAACTTGAGAAGTCTAAATATTATATGTCTATAAACTTTAGGGGCCTTGAGTGTAATTTATTAACGAATATAACATTGACAGCAGATGTCTAAATGTTACGCGTGTACAAATCTCAAGCGGTCTGTGTGTAATATTTCAAATGTCAAGACCTAAAAGGTTTTTTCACTTTTTTACTATCGAAGTCTCTAAACATTTGTAAGAAAGCAATGATATATGACCTAATTTGTGGTCTTAATTTGAGCATCTAGTGATGTGATTTTAATATAATTATTGAATTAGTTGTGAATTTTAATGTCAAATGAAGTCTATTACTAATTTAATAATTATATTAAATTAGGTCCCCAAATTATATCCAAATAGCATTTTTCTTATAAAATGAAATTCTAAAACTAAAAAGGAGAAAACACACACAGTCCTTCCTTCCTTCCTTCCTTCTTCCCAACTACATTCTAGTTGTAGCTAATTTCCACCATTCTTCTGTTTACACCTAAAAATAACAAGATTAGAGGGTAACACATTGAAATGATCCGACGATAGGACTCTTAGAATCCCAAGAAAATGAAAAAATGTGACATCATGAATTGTCAGTTGGAGACGGTTCCACGCACATTCAAGCATCTCGAGGGACAGGGTCATGATTACAATAATGGTCAAAAAAGAGAGGTCAACGATTTAAGGCCATTTCTATAAATAACAGAGGGTAGGCCATTGAAAAATGATCTCACGATCAAACACACAAACTCTTCACAGAGCCAACCTACCTTATACTTATTTCTTGTTTTCCGAGCAATTTTACTTTTCTAATAATCATCACTTCGGTGATCTTTTATTGCTTTCATTTAATGTTAAGTTCAATATTTGTTTCGTCTTTCAAATTCGAATTTGGTTTACCCACTACTTTGCATTCTCACTATTCTCTTTACGGTGTATTCCATTGCGTTTTTGTTTGAAAAATTGCTTAAATTTCTTGAACTATAAGACATGGAAAAGAACTCAAAAGTAGTCTTACACCTCGCTACAATCGCCTGAACAACTACGATTTTAGAACTTCATGTCGGTTCAAGTATGTAAAGTTGTACGTGTTTGAATTTTAAGTCCAATTAGACTTTGGCACTCCCGCAATTCAAAAATACGCCAAACATATTTTTTGGCACGTCCGGTGGGACCCTAAGAAATAATATGGCAAATACCTGAGGGAAAGCCAAAGTTGGCGCATTAGAAGTGTGTCCAGTGCACAAAGTTGTTAAAGAAAGCAAGTCTGACATCCCCAACCTACAGGAAGAGTTGCCTCCACTCTGGAGGCAAGACAACCTCGAATTCGACTTAGAGCTGGAGGCCTCAATCAAGGGTATATCGCATGAAGTCTCTCAGTAGGTCTTCAAGTTTATTCAAGGCTTAGGGGATTTAATTAGAGAGGAATACGGCCGCCCATACAAGCATTGGAGTGGCTCGCTGACAGTCTGAGCAATTCATGGGGCGTGACACAACCATTGTTTCCCCTTGCACACGCAGTTCTAGTGGAAGCACCACCATAGTGCTTCCCCCGTATGTGCCACCTCAATCGGAGCAACAGGCTAAGAATGACCACATGTGAAACATCAACCCTATTTTTTTAGGAGGAAGTGGTCATCAATCTTGAGGTTAGGGGACAAAAGAGATAATCACCAATTGTTTTTCCAGTGGCACCATAAGTGGTCATGAATAAAGACCAATTGGATGAGATCATCCAAGAATATGTCGGCCCCGCTATGAGGAGGATCACTAGCCCGACACATTGAAAATCATATCCCGTTTGGGTGGATAGGGATTATGAGTATTCTTGGAGATACATGGTCCTAGTGTTCGCTACGTTGTTGGGAGAAGATGATCAATCGACCGTTCACCATAAAATGTGGTGAAGCAAGGACTAATGAGTTTTTGAAACTAAGGTTGTTCGCCAACTCCCTCACGAGAATGACCTACAGAAGGTACATTGATCTGTCACCCAATTATGTGTAGCTTGAAGACAAGTTGCATGCTTAATTCGACCGCACCGAGCCAAAGGTGGCCATGGTTGATTTGGCCATATTGTACCAGATGACTAGGGAGACAGCGGAATATTCTGTTGCACGTTTCAAGAAGTTTGAGAACCGATGTAGGTTGGCATTGCTCGAGATGAAGTATGTGTGTATTGTTCAAAATGGTCTAGGTTTCAAGCTCTGGAATAAGTTCAAGGGAATGAAGTTCAATGACTTGTTCGAGTTGGCAACACGGGCTACGCGGTATGAACAAATACTACGTGAATAATTGGACTGACAAAATGCATCCAAAGGAAACATACTATAGGGATCCCAACACCAAAATATTCATGGTCGAGCCAAACTAGGAGTTGGAGATAAATATGACAGAAATAGTGGCGAGATGGCCATATGTGTGCAAGGCCTGGTTAAGGTTTTCAAAGAGTCAAACAGAGGCTACGCTAAGTGCTGAAAAGGGAGTAGGTGAGGGAAATGACCAAAAATATGAGTTTAAAGTTGCAAAGATTGATCAAATCTTTGACCATTTGTTAGCTTAAGACATTATCAAGTTAGCGTTCGGTCACAAGACTCCATTGGTCATGGAATTGAAGAACAAGACGTACAACAAATGTCACAAATTGTGGAGTCATTCTATTACGAACTGTGTGGTATTTCAAAATGTCATTAAGGACAACTTAACTAAAGACCATTTAATCTTCGGGAATAAGGGGAAGCCGAAGATCGGGGTTGACACATACCCTTTCTAGAAGATAGCCGCCATTAACAACGTGGAAGTGGGCAGTTGAAGACCTCGTAGAAAAAGGTAGACTTGGATGAAGACAGATCTAATGAATTAAGAGGATTCTTGTTCTTTATGTGAGTTGGTTGAGCATTTTGTCAAAGTGTGTCCAACCTTTCCAGCTTGTAAAGAGGTCCTCCATGAGCAGGGGAATGCCTTTAATCAGTCAAGACAACAAAATTCCCCCTACTCTAACATATATAATTAGGGTTAGAGTAGCCACCTGAATTTTAGTTGGAGGAATGACATGTCAACTAAACCTTCCACTTCTATTTCATATACCCCACCAAATTAATCAGTGTTCGGTCCTGTCCAGTCTTTAGGTCCCCAGTCTATGCACCCACCATAACAAGAGTTTGTTCAGAACCAATCATCACAAGGGTTTATTCCCCAAGGACAAACCAATGTACCTCCATATCAGCCTCCTCACAAAAGGAATATTGAGAATGTTTTGTACCAGTTCATTCAGAGTCAAACCACCATTAACAACCAAACCAACCAGGCTCTAAATGACATTAGGTCTCAAATGACCAAGTTGAACAACATAGTGGGTATGATGCAACAAGAAAATAAAATAGGCTAAAGTTGAGGTTGTTTGCCAATTTCCTTACAAGATCAGCCTTTAGGTACTTGTACAAGGATGGGTTAGCAGATGATGAAAAGCCAAGGGGATGATACACCCCAGGATGAATCATTAGAGGACTTTGGGGGTGAGTCATATATATCATCAGGATGCTAGAAACAGCTTGACTTGGTCAAGAATGGTCTATATCTCAGGTGCAAAGCTTTCTACGGGATCGTTCCTAAACAATAAGTTATCAAAAAGGGGCGAAGAAAATCCTCCAAAAAGCTGTGAAAGAAATGGCATTACAAGAAAGCCCACTAGGAGCAGCTGGTGAATGGTCATTGCCCAAACAGGGCCAGGAAGATCGGTCAAGTAAGTTTATGAGGCCTAGCTATAGAGGGCATGGTAGAGACATACCGGGACCTCTAAGAGGTTGTCCATGACTAAAATTGAAGAATTTGCCACAAGATTGGCGTTCGACTAGCCTACGAGAACAGAGGTGAAACCAACCGAGTCATTAGAAGGTCGTTGGTATGTAGCCCAACACCTAAAGTTTCCACAGTACAATCAGTCTTGCCCGTTGTCGAGAACAAAGAAACTCAAGAAGCAACGTATCTAGGTAGACCTATACAGGTGGGAAGAATAAGATAAGCTTCAGGCCCGAGAAACATTCCAATGTCTAGAGCCCAAGATTAGGGAGCTTAAATTCGAATTTGGTGCATACCTGCCTCCATAGTGTCTGATGGTCTCGAAGAAGGTAAAGAAAAAGATAGAGCTTGAGTCCGTGCCCTATGAGAGTTTTGAGGAGAGAATGGTAAAAAGGGTGGTGTAATGAATAAGGATTGCACTCAACATTCCTATAGAAACTTGTAAGGCAGGAAAGAAACAGGGTCCTACAGACCCTACCGATGGAGATTATAGCAATAGAGGCAATTCTATCTAATTTGGCACTCTAGGGCCAACAATGTCTATCAATGCTCTTGGTTTGCTAACAACATCATTCAAAAGTTAGGGACCTTAGACAGAATCTTTGGAAGGAGATGTCGAAGATGCAGGGGTGCCAGGGTCAACATTTTTGGACGAAGAGGAAGCGTCCAAGAACAAGGTAGAACGATCTCCCAAGATAAGTTTGAGTAAGGAAGTGGGGGCAAATAAACTGCAGCTTCCCAGTGGCCTTAAAGGTTGATCGTTTAGTAAGCCTACGTGGCCAATGACATAACATATGAAGCTGTTATACATCCGAGTACACTTGGAGAGAAAACTCTTCAATAGGGTCTTGGTTGACAATGGAATAAATGTCAACATTCTTCCCATAGCAACTATTAAGAAGTTAGGGAGGAAAGAAGAGGACCTGGTCCACACCAATTTAACTGTGAACGGGTTCACATGAGGAGTCAACAAGATGGTAAGAGTTTTTCCCATCAAATTGGTTATCGGTAGCAAGACCAACATTACGCTATTCTTTGTGATTGACACAACGGTGTCTTACAATGCTTTCTTGGGCCGAGACTGAATCCATTTAAGTAAGGTCATTCCATTAACTCTCCATCAACAGTTGGTACTATGGAAATCTGGGAGATATGGAAATGGTGGAAGCGAACCAAACGCCGTTTGTGATAGATGTTCATATGGCCGATGTTTGGCTTTATAAAGAAGGAATAGGGCCAATAAAGTTTCAAGGCCAAGACAAATATAGGAAGCCCTAAGAAGTCTTGTGTTAGACTGACTTGAAGTACAATGAGATCCATTAGGTGGAGGAAGAAGTCATTCGGCCCACTAATGTGTTGCTAGGATAAGAGCTTACCTAGCAGAAAAGAGGGTCACCGCACTACACGGTGGAGTATGAGGAGGACGAATCCAAGCAGATTACCTTGCAAGAGTTCATTAAGTAAGATAAAATCGATATAGCCCCTACTAAGCTTGATGACTTGGTGGAGGTTTAAGACCTTTGCTTGAAGTCAACCTTGGTGGGTGGGGGGGGGGACACCAACCAACCTTTGTCAACAACCTACTAGAACCGCACTTCCAAGCATAACTTATACAACTACTAAGAGAATATCATGATTGCTTCGCCTGGAGTTATGAAGATATGCTAGGGCTAGATTCGGCCTTGGTGAAAGATCAACTGCTGATAAGGGAATGATACAATCCAATTAAGCAAGCCCCAAGGTTGATGTCTCAAGAAGTAACTTTGCTGATGAAAGAGGAGTAGAGCTCCTTCTGAAGGCAAAGTCCATCCAGGTGGCACGGTATGTAGAATGGGTATCCATCATTGCGACTCCTAAAGACCAGTATGTCATACCATTTGTAGACCATCTTGTAGATGCTGTTGCTATGAACATGATCATGTCATTTATGGATGGCAACGTGGGCTACCATTAGATCTTCATTACAAAACAAGATTAGCATAAAACTGTATTTCGATATCCCGGGTCAATTAGGACGTTTGAATAGAGAGTAATGTCATTCAGAATGAAGAACGCGAGAGCCATATACCAAAGAGCCACAAACACCATCTTCCATGACATGATTAATAAGATCGTAGAAGTGTACATTGATGACATCATAGTCAAGACTCAAGACATGAAAAAACATCTTAACAATCTAAAATCAGTCCTTGAAAAGTTGCGTGTCCATCAGCTGAAGATGAATCCGTGAAAGTGTGCCTTTGGGGTTACAGTAGGGAACTTCCTTGGATTCTTGGTACATAAGAAAGGGATTAAGATATAAAGAATAAGACGAAGGCTATCATAGAGGCCACGCATTCAGAGACCAAGAAAGAGCTTCAACGCCTAATTGGTTAAGTCAATTTCCTTCGACGATTCATTGCCAATTACGCAGGAAAAGTGCAAGCTTTCTCACAACTCTTAAAGTTAAAGGGGACAAAAGACTTTAAATGGGAAGTACAACATCAAGAGGTTTTATGCTAGATTAAGGAGTATTTGACGAATCCTCTAATTCTTATGTTGCCCACTAAGCGTAAGCCACTACTATTATAGTTTTAAGTCGCACACGAACCTATTAGATGCTTGTTGGCTCAAAATAATAATATAGGGAAACAGTAAGCCATTTATTATTTAAGTAGAATATTGACTCCAGTTAAGCAACGTTATAAGCCGATCAAGAATCTTTGTTTAGCATTGTACTTCACATCACAAAAATTGAGAGTTTATATGATTTCAGTTGTAGTGTATGTTGCTGCACAAATTGATTAAATTAAGTACTTGCTAACAAGGCCAATTATGAGAGGCCGAATCAGCAAATGAGTTTTGACCTTGATAGAATTTTCACTCCATTACTTCCTGCAGTGCAGTAAAAGGTCAGGCATTGGCCGATTTCACCACCCTTGCATGGAAGTAGAGTAAGATACAAGAGAATCGCATGGTTTTCTAGGAGTATCCATGGTGTCTTTAATGCCATGGAAATAAAGATTTGACGGGTCAAGGACATGTGAGTCTACAGGGGCTAGGGTGATACTAATGAGGGCAGTCAATTAGGCCAACATCATACGAATGATAAAGAAAAATATTGTACACCAACTTCGACTTCTCCATTATATATTGTCTGACCAAGGAATAGTCTTTGTAGGCAACAAAGTCAAGGGTTTTACAGATGAGTATGGCTTCAGCGTAATCCATTCAACTTCATACTACGTGCAAGGAAATGACTAAACAAATTAACTAACAAGGTGATGAAGGGGATTATTGCAAAGATTGTGGAAGATAACCCAAGAGGACGACATGCAAAATTATCAGAAGTACAATAGGCATACAGAACTTCCAAATGGACTAGCACCAGAATCACGCCAAGCTGGCATATGGGCACGATGCAGTTTTACCTATGGAAATTACTGCGAAATCATTATGAGTGGCTTTCTAGAATAGGTTGATTCCAGCTAAATACAATGAAGCCATGATGATCAAGCTAGAGGATTTGAACGAAATGTGGCTAGGTGCTTTGGATTACATTAAGGTGCAAAAACTTAGGGCCGCTAGGACGTACAACAAAAAGGTCAGAAGTAGGACCTTTGACATAGATGACTTGGTTTGAAAAGTAAGGTTGTCTTTGGGACTAAATGATCCAAGGACTGACAAACGGTCAGTTAACAGGGAAAGACCATTTGAAATCCTTGAAGTCAAAAAAGGTGGCGTTTACCACTTAAGAGATTTAGATAGAGAACGCCATCTTCGATCCATTAATGGATAGTTCTTAATGGCCTACAAACCAACGGTCTGGGAGGCCGCAAACTGCGAGTGAGACTTTTAAAATAATAGGTCATGGCCAGTGGCCTAGGACAAACCGATGACCAATTTGGAAATTTTTCTACCATTTAATAGTTATAAAAATTCAACAAAATGTATGGAAAAGAACGAATAATAATGCAAATTTTATTCATAAAAATTTGCACAATTTCAATGAATACAATTTGCATAATACATAAAAAAAAAAATTGCTGCATAAGAGGTATGTCGGATTAGTTTGCTTCTATAGACTCTTCGTTTTGATTTTCAAGATGACAACTTGCATTTATGGAGACAAAAAAAAAAGGAGCAGAAGTGAAGGAGAAAGCTTGGTTGTAAGAGGTAGAGTATATACCTCTAACACGTGTATCTCCTTGAACAAGCAAACTTTCCCCAGCCACCGCTTCCTTTTTCTTGAAGTGATGTAGAGGAAAATCATCCTAAGGCCAATATGAAGATCAAAGGAATAAGACAAAAGATGATAGTCAAATGCACCAGAAGCCAAATGTAGTATCTTTTTCCAACTTCAACAAGTGCATGTTGTCAACCCATGTTACCTTACCCCCAAGACACGGATCCATAAAATAATCTAGGGATGGAGGTGAAAAAAGGTATCTATTCGAAGGAAGAACATGAAGTAGGTTGGTGAAGCTAATTGCGGATGTGAAGTGGAATATACAAATTAAAGGCCATGGTTAAGATCGAAGAAGGAAAGAGTTTGGAGACTAATAAAGTCATCGTCTAGTTTTTGTCTTCTGAGTTAGGAGATTCAGAAAGAACAATAGTGTTGGACAAGAAAGAGGGCAGTTTTGAAAAGTCTGGTGTACTCTGGAGAAAAACTAAGTCGTTCAATATTTATAGGCCATATGAGGGTTGAATACTTTAATGGTCTTGTCTCGAAAATCGTCAACATTTATGACAATTTGTTGAGGAAAATGTAGCGTCATTTTGAACTGCAGTCAAAGCACTGAAATGCACACATGAGGATTAAACAACAAAAATGTGATATAAGTAGCAATTAATGCCATTTAGTTTGCAATCACGTCAACCATCACAAAAAGAATGAAAAGACAGATATGAATAAAGAAGTCAAGGGCAAAATAGTCCATTTTTATTTTTCATTTATCATCTCTGTAGGAATTGTACAAGATTAGAAAAATGAACTTTCAAATGGTACAAAGACCTGTTCACAGCCTACAACTTGGCCGAAGCTGACTCGACAAGGGTTGAGTGCGCATCCACAAAGGCCGCTACATTGCTCGCAGCGGCCTTATGTTCTTCCAAACACTCATCATAGGAGGCAGATTCCTCCAAGAATATTGCACGCTAAGCCTCTAGCTCGACGATCTTGTGATCTATCTCAGCCAACACCTGAGGAAGAAAGTCGAAGAGGCTAAAACAAGTTTGGATTTGTTGATTTAAGTTGATTAACTGCTCTCGTTGGTCATGAATAATAGCAAGACAATCTTGACGTTTTTGATATAGCGGCCTTACTTCCTAAAGGAGGCTTGTAAGTTCATCGGCTAAGTAGACTAGTGCTTGACGGTCTTTTTCAAGGAGAAAATGAGAGGTGGATAGGGCTCTAATTGAGCAAAGCTATTCCTTAAGGAGATTTATCTTATCTAACAAAATAGCAGGGTGGTTAGTAAGGACCGTCATTATGGTCCCATGATGGTTTTCAAACTCACGATTCAGAATTAATCTTGATTTTTGGGAGTAAACAAGACCAGAAGAGAGACGAGCCTTCAAAAAAGCTAGGATGGAAGGCAAGTCTGCGTCACAGGATGGGAAAATGATTGAGGAAGGAGCGTCGGCTTGAGTTGGGGCCGTAACCTAGATAGTCTCAGCGACCTCAAGAGTATTTTGGCCTGCTGGAGAATCAAGAAGTTCCTGCTTAGGGGCTAGGCCTTTTCACTCTTAAGGTCCACAACTTCGACATCGTCGGATGCACAAAAGAATGTATTGATGGTGCCAAGTTAATTACAACCATAGAAATTGGAGTGGTGGCTAGACTGAGGGGCTCGAGATTTCTGAAAATGGCATCTTGAGAGGCCCTGCACTGATGGAAAGATTTGTTGAACGGGGAGTGTCTTCACGCTGAGGAACACGACGTGAAAGGGGAATATTTTCTTTAGTATCTTGATCCTCATCAACATAAATAGATGTGGAGGGAGTTATAGAAGAATGTCGTCACTTGTCCTTGCAGCAAGATCATGTGGGAGAAGTGGGAAATCAGTTGAAGAAGCGAGATCCGCGGAGGTTATAGAATCATGATCAACTCCCCAAGGAGGAATAGAAGTAGAAGGGGAAGTCTTGACCGTGCTGGTCCTAGGAGATGACTAAACTTGTGATGAGAAGTTCACGTAGTTGAGAACAGTGGTCGTGTCATGATCAAACTGTCGAGAGACATATCGCTTCCACCAAGCCCTGACAATCTTCGAAACATCAAACAACTCAGTGAAAGAGGTTGCTACAACTTTAAAATTGATCACCCAAGTACAGGTTATGCGAAATAATAAATTTCTCGGAAGTCCGAGGTTGAACCACATGGAATTGTGAAAACAAGAAACACAAAACAAATAAAAGAAAATTGTTTTGAAATTTATTTGAGTAAGAATTTACCCAATAGAAGAAAGGTGGGTTGGTTAAAACAATAATTGAAATACTAAAGCATCAGTTAAGTATATCCAAAAATGCAAGGAACTCCCAAATATAAAAATTTACTTGTAAATCACAATCATTCACCGTGCTTAGAGTTTACGATTAATCAAGTTTTCTAACAGGTAAACCCTAATTTATTACAAAAAATAAATCAATTATCTTATGAGAAATTCTAATTAATTAATTAATTCAAGCATAGATTAACCAGTTATTTGACTCGCCGAAAATCTTAAGCATTCGATGTATATGACATAACAAATTAAGAAATTATATAGAGTAAAAACTTTACTAGAAGATAAGAATTAAATTAAAAGCATAAATCATGCATTAAAAAGAAACATTGAATCAGTAATAAACACTGTAATTCATTGAAAGTATCTCCCCTAGAATCAGTTGGGCTTTTAGTAAGCCATAAAACTTAGCAAAACACTAGAAAATAAAAGATGAAAAAAAAATAATAATAATTCTCTCTCAAAAGATGAGAGCCCTTATTTATAATAAAATAAATTCTAGGTATAAGTAGAAGATATAAGGTTGAATTGAGAAGAATTCTTTTCCAAAAAGAAACATTTTAAGGTTAAATTCCGTGCATAAAATCTTGGAAGCGCGAGTACAAATTCTGTTTAGAATTTGAGCTTGAATTTCGTATATTTAGAGGCCAAATAATGAAATTTTCATGAAAATACACTTTTGTATTCCTTGAAGTCTTCTTTCCAACCCTATAAAAATCAGATCAATTGAATATCGGAGTCAAAAGTTATGACTAAAATACTAAAAATTTGTCAAATCTTTATCTTCTAGAATATTTTCCTAATCCAACTTTAAATGAGTTTTATTCTAATTTGGACTCTTATAAAGATTAAATTGTTGCTTTAGTTTCAAATCTTCCTATCTCAATCTTGACAATTCAAATCCTTATCAATTGTGATTCTTCCTCTAGTGATTGTTTTACTTGTCTTATCTATTATTACTTTAAATCAACCAATTTACCTGCAAAATAAACTAAACATCTAGAACAAGTATCAAACTAGAAAATCAAAAAATTTAATACATTTAATCATAAATAGTATGCAATTAACCAATCATTAAACATAATAAAAATAATACTTTTGATGGTTAATTTGAGGTCATTCGAAAAGAGCAATGGGCAAGAGAGTAACAGTGGTTGACTTCTGGAACATTCATATTAGTCATATTCGGCCGATTGACATAATCACCATTGAGAGTGCGAGTAATAGGATAAGGAATTTATTACACTAGGCTGAATTGGTGAGCAAAATACTGAGGCATGTAAACTTCAATGCTGCAGTAAGCATTGGCGCCATGGGTCGGCCTTAGGCCGTAAAACAGGTTTCAAGGGTGAAGATAGGAAAACTAGACATCTTCATGAGAATTAGCGACGTCAGCTGGGGCTTCCATGGGTTTGTACAGGAACTATTTTGGACCTTAGTTCTGCGCAAACAACATCCAAATAGGCCGCAAGTCGTTCAAGTTATACAAATAAGAAAAACAGTCAACAAATGACTGTTCCCTAGAAGGACCCATGGCTAATAAACAATCATAAGAGAAAGAGACGTTATCAGTAGGTGGGATAGATAGCTTTGAGAAATAAGTACGAAGCCATAGTTGAATCACTCAGAGAGGAACCGAGCCCTTTTGTATCTTCGACACCACTATCTCCCACATCTCACGATAGAGATGGACAAGCATGACAGGGGCAAGAGCGTCTGAAGCTCTTGCGGCTAGATAGACGACCATCGGAATATATTACTTGGTCACCTTGTAAGATGGAGTATAGAGATGGAAATGGTTAAGCAAATAAAGTAAGAATGAGACATGTTCTTGATCTGACACAAGAGAGCCATCATGACCACGACAACCCACGAAGAAAAGAGAATATGCAGTGATTGACTTGTTATGCATGTTAAGAGGAAACATGTAGCTCACTTTAGTATGTGTAAGCAGAGCGTGAGCTTCGGTTCCGAATGGAGGAAGGTTGAGGAGAGTAGACATATCATAAACCGTAGAACCCATCATGCTAAATTGAAAATGAAAGACATTATTCACCACTGACCAAAACAGAATAGCGGCGCTAAGTGGCGGTTTGTCAATGGGCATCGTGATAATACTTAGCTCTATGACATCATAAATACCAAGATGATGCCATAGAGTTCCCTTGGCTGCTTTAACATGTGTAACCTATGAAATCCAATCAAGAGAAAGAGCCTTCCATGCACGAACAGGGTTACTACTGAGCCAGTTGGTCCATTGGAGAGGTTCATGGAATTGAAAGACAAAGACATATGGGAGTTAGAGTAAATGTATCGAACCTCGTCTGGAAGCATTTCTTTTAAGGTTTGCCCAAGGGCCATTTATGGCAATGAAGAAGAATTAGAAAGTAGATTAAAGGTACGAAGACTATATTGAGTAGCTTGCACTAGTTAAAGAGCTGCTTCAAGAACAATATCACGAGGAACCTCCATTGTTGAGAAAGAAGAAAGAAGATCTAAATAATGACAAAAATAATAGTTCTGAAAAACGGATTATATAGGCATAGCGAACGTGCTGAAACAATGATTAAAAGATATGGACGGATTACATGCTAGCCGTTTCTTGCAGATTTGAAAAGACTAGGGATATATCGAAAACTACACGTGGAGTTTTAGCCGCAATCCCCAAGCTTCACGGCCAACAGCGGGGACCCGGGGCTAGAGCAAGTTGGGTTGGGGTTCAAGAGCAAACACAAGAGTAGATATAGATAGGCAGGAACATGGTGATGGATAGATTTTCCATGTATTGATATACGATTAAAGCGGCCATGTGAGAGTCCACAATTGACATAACGATTAGAATAGTAGAACTCTTTGAATCCCCGAAAAATGAGAAAATGTGATATTACGAGCTGCTAAATGGAAACGGTTCAACATACATTCCCGTATCTTAAGGGACAAGGTCACGATCACAAGTAATGGCTAGAAAGAGATGGATCGGCGATTAAGAGCTATCTGTATATGTGACACCCCAAAATCTGGGTGTCTGTAATTATCCGATTGATCATCCATCGACCCGCGGAATACTGGTAGATATCGTGTAATTCAATACCACACCGTTATGCCATATTTCTCGGGATCTATAACTTAACAAAATTTGGGCAAAGTCTCCTTTGTACGAGGAGCTCTACCCAAAAACGCAACTTGTATAATATTGACCACACCGAATTTATCCATCAATTCACAATTGTATAGTCTCGAATACTATCATAATCACCATCAGTACATACATTTATTCGTAAAAAAATAAATGTCTCAAAAGAGTCTCATATACATGCCTTTATAAATATAAATAAATATTTGTTACAAAAATTATACAAGGCCAAAAGTAAGTATAAACAAGGGACTACAATGTCAAAATAAGAGCCACAAATCAGCTCTGTCGTCAAAGCGGGCCCATGGCCTCGCCTTCGGTGGACATCTGTGCGACACCTGAAAAATGTTCCCATAAAGGGTGAGTCAACGCTCAATAGAGTAACTCCTATAGAGAATAGCTCTCAACTTAAATGCATATGAAATGTCACATGCAACAATCATTCAAATATGTCTATTATGATTGAATGTCATAAATCATGTCATGTCATGAGATGAGACTCACGCAAGCAATACCAACCCCGAGCCCCATCTTGAGCTCCAATAACACATGTAATGTCATGCGTATATATCTGGGCATTCCAAACCCCCATCATTGGTGTTATGTACACTCAATGACTAATTAATTCATTTTCTTGTGTATTTGTGGGGAGGTGATTTATGGTATTACACCAATGGGACACCAACCATCAACAGATCTTCAGGACATCCCACCTGCGGCTCCGTTTTCGCCGTTACACTTTTCTGGAATTTCACCGCCGAAAATTGTATAAACCAAGTAAGCGGGTCTTGTACCCGAGGGAAAATCTAGCCCTTCTTGTTGTCCCCAACACATTTATCCATTTAATTTCCCGTGCGACTCAACCAAACTTTGGTGCGACTTTTTCGAGTCCATGATCAACCACCTACGTGGTGATTGATTTTATATCATGCATACACTCCCACCCATGTCCATGCCCATGAATGTAGTGCAACCCATGCATAATGCAATATAATTTTCATTACATAATGAATACAATATAATGACATTTTAACACAATCTCAAACATATTATGTAAGATAATCAACTCAACTAACATACTTGTAGTCACCTAGACATTTAATCAAACACCTAAAGAGCACATCAATTTACACAACTAGCATGCTATGACTTGCAACATGACAACATGTTTATTAATTATATAAACACAAACACAAGTCCACAAAAATAATCATATGTTAAATAATTATTTAAAATACATATTATTTCATAATCACATAACAAGTTAATAATTTTATTAAACTTGATCTGACATTAAAATATAAAGTAATGCTAATATACAATTAACAAGCTTTAAACTACTAACATTAACTTACACCAAGTTAATCACAATAGAATTTTATTAATCGCAAGATTAATTATAAATCCTATATTTGACCCACTAGTCACACTAGTCAAGACCTAACATGTGATATACACTCATAGTCTATTCATTCCATATGTCATATTTTAAGTTGAAATTAAATCTAAATAGGGGAAACCCTATCTCTCGTAGCGTGAGCTCACTTACTAGAACGCCAAAGAACCCCAAATTTAGCTTCTTAAGTTTTTGGCCTAGATTATCGACTTTGATATTCTTTCAGAGAAAAATACGATATTTGGTGTGGTTGCGTAGCTCTCGCTGAGTAGAGCAACTTTAGTTCTTGGCTCGAAGCGATTAAACGGTTCAATCTTCGTAAATCTGAAAAAAAAGAAAAGAGAAAAAAAAACACTCACTTTTCTCTCTCTCACTCTATGTCTCGCCGTTTCTCCAACAAAACCAAAAGTGGAAGACTTTGTCTTCCACTATATATATATAATTGTTATTTTTACCCTTTTAATTAGGATTTTTAATAATAATAATAATAATTTTTTTTTCGGGTTTTACAGTATAAATAGTGGAGGTCAGACCACTGAGAAGAGATCCCACGATCAATCACAAAAACTCTTTATAAAAGTCAGCCTATCTTTTTACTTGTTTCTTGCTTTCGAGCAACTTACTTTTCATGTAACGCATCACTCCAGTGATCTTTTATTGCTTTCATTTAATGCTTTGTTTTGTTTTTTAGATTCAAATTTAATTCACTTGTTGCTTTGCATCCCCACTTTTTGCTTTATAGTGTCGTTTATATGATTCTATTTGGTGAAATTATTTAAAGTTCTTGAAATTCCAAGGCATAAAAAAGAACTTAAAGGTAGCGTTACATCTTACTCCAATTGTCTGAATAGTCACGATTTTAGAGTCTCATATCGGTTCAAGTAGGTAAGGCCGTACCTGTTTGGATTTTAAGTTCACATGGATTTTGACACGCCTGTAATATGAAAATACGCCAAACAATATGTCACCAATCTAATATTGTATTTGAGAAAATATAAAGGAATGAGTAATGGAGGGAATGTGAATCCCACAAACACATACACAAACACAAACACAAACACAAAAACAAAAACAAACACACCCACAATTGTAAAACAAATGAATGCATGACAAAGGCTTTTAGGTGTTCATAGAACAAGCCCATTTTCTTTGTCATTCTGGAATCTGGGTTGGGCTTCAAAGTCCAACTATCAACCTGAAGACGTGAGTCTGTGCCCCTTTTGTTGATAAGCGAGCATCTAATAGAGTCTTTATTCTGTTTCAAAATGATTCATGAGGGGTGGATTACGACAAACTAAAAAGAGACAAAATCAAACAGTGACCGCGGCAAAACAATAAAAACAAATGATCAGGAAAGCGAAAATTAAAAAAGGAGGAGGAGTTCTCCAAATAAAGGGATAAAGTATCGTACCCATACTTGCACAAAAACAAAAAAAAAAAAAAACAGTATGGTATCCAAAAAAAATTTCAATACAATATTGAAATTAATTAAAAATCATAAAATCGTTGTTTGGTATATTTTTAGTAGTAGAACAAAAAATTTACAATAATAAAAATATTATATCAAAAAAAAATAATTTTTTAAATTAAAAGTGGACTTCAGTATTATTCAGAAGTTACGATTAATTTGATAATTATGATGAATTAGGTGATATGATTATTGTTGATTATATATATATATATATAAACGAATAAGTGACAATAATAAAAGAGGAAACGGACAAAATGGCCGGAATATTTTTCTGAAGATTCGGTCTGAATCCGATTGGAGGCCGGTCAGGGGATCTGAATCGTCATTTTTCGTTTAAATTAGGAGTTGAACGGTCGGCTGTGTTGGGTGGACCCCAAAAACTGACCGCGGGCAGTCTTTATTACTATTATTATTACTATTGATTGGTTAGATGATCGACCGAGTCTGTGATTGTGAGTGGCTGGATGACCAAGGCCAGTTTAGGCTAAACGCCCTATGCACTCTGCCCTGCCCAAACTTTGTTGTATTGACTTTGGTTTCGTCTCAATTATCATCCGACCAAAAATTCAGGGCATATTTTTCCGACTTCCCTTCACATCCATCCATAAACGCGAACTAAGAGACACGTATATGCATTTGTTGTTTATAGAGATTATGAAAGCTAGAGCAAAAAATTTTCCAAATTTAAGCCCTACCCTACTCTACCCAAGTAAGTAATTATTTGCTTACTTCCCCACCCAGTCCCCTTCGACCCATCAGTCCCAGCCAAAACTGAATTTGCTTTCTGTGGGAGTACGGTAGAATTGGATTAATTGTTTGGGGAAAAAAAAAACAGCAGCAAGGAAGGAGATCGCAGTATATTTTGTGTAGATCTGGGGGTGGGTATGTATGTTCCTTATCCTCTTTGCACTTCTCATTCGTCTGTTTAAATTGGTGTTGTAGATATAGATATATACATATATGTTGTGGTCTCAACCAATTCTGCATCTTTATAATTAGTATGTGATTGGCGCTCTCGTTTCTGAGATTGGGTAGTGTGTCAACCCTTTGGCTTTCAAAAGGGCTTATAATTTTAGTTTTCCATCATATATAAGTTAATTTCGCCTGCAAATCTTGTCAATTTCCGTGGAGATAGAGGTGGAATGTTGAGTGTTTGGGTATATAATTCTCTGCAGCCCTATGTTCGATTATATGAACTCATTTCATTGGAGGGTATGTGATTCTCTTTTTTCCAGGACTAGGAGTGGGATTGTAGAAGTTTTAAAACTGTTGTAAACCTAATTTCTACCTCCCTCTTTGCGAGGCCTCAATTATTTTAGAAAATTCTTGCCTTTTTATTTTTTCACCACCTAGCTGGACTGAGTGCTGTGAAGATCCATGCTAATATACTTGAGTCGGAGATTGTGTTCCATCATATATCAAGCCTTAAACTCAATTCCAAGGACTTGGGCAATTCTGACGCCACAATTAAGCAAAAAAAAAAAAAAACAAATAAAATCCTTCCAATAGTGCCAAGTGACAGACACTGCTCTCTCTCTGAGAATTCTTCCATCATGTACTGCTGGCTGCTCTTCAAAACTTATGGGACCATTGTAGTTATCTATATGACTCAATGTAGAGTGCCGGTGGTTTATTGTGGGATATGTTCCTGTGCTATCTAGTGGATATGGTCTACTTGCTTCAACAATGTTGGATCAGAATAGTTTTGTTTATTTTGCTATCATTATTTGCAAGATGTTTGAACTGCCTCTGCCTTTTTCATAGCTTGCTTTTTTTTTTTTTGGTTAGATTTACTTTTATTTGTTTGTGACAAGGAGATAATGATGCTAAGCATTGCACAAGCATAGAAAGTGGGTTCTTACATGTATCACATTTTTTGGCCCTTTTCGTCTCACAAAGTATCACATCAGCCGCTAAAATTGTTAATCTCTATGGGGTGGGGTTTTCTGCCATATTTTTCAATTTACTAACGTTTTATATTGTTTTATGAAGCCATAATATAGTTTCTTCAAGAAAGTGGGCATTCCCAAATAAATTTCTTTGTAATACAAATTGACCTTTTATTTTCAAATTCTTTCTTCACTGAATCTTGTCTGCCCTTTTTCTTGTGTTATTTGTTAAATCGTACTAGTACATTATATATATATTTATTTAGATTGGGGATGGTATAGATTGTGAGACATATTATGCGAAGTTTCATTGAAGAGACATAGTTTTCCATTTTAAGAACTAGTAAAATCGTTGTAAGTGAATGGATATCAGTATATTCTCAACACTAAAAGTTGGCAATAAGTGATGACATTTTTCTTTTTCTTTTTCTTTTTCTAATGAGATGGGTGTGCAAAACTTGTACAACATATATTGTTTCTCCAGGTACATTACTTTCCCTACAAGAACCTTATTCTTGGCATACCTGGGCTGATGGTTATGTGAGCAGCCTCAGGGAGGACTCGGGCAAAGAATCTCAAATTTTTGTGGAGTACATTACCTGCCCCCTAAGAAGCATAGACATGGAATACGGATACAACACGACACAGACACGTCGACACAACATTGCTAAAAAAAGTAGGATATGGACACGTTGAGGATACGCTACAAAAAAAATTATATTTTATGTATAGCATTATATAATTTATTACAAATATAGTGATAATGATATACAATTCATAAAAGGTTTAGTATTTTATGATAAGTAAATCTAATGTGTAGTCATCTTTGTGAATTTTTAGACTAAAGCATTCTCATAATAGTCCGTAATCATCAATTTTTTTTTTGTAGACAATGTATACCTAATATATAATTTAAACAATTGTTCTCATTTTCTCAATTTCTCTATTTCTCTTTTTTTAAAACTTTTATGCATCTTTTATTTTTATTATTATATTTAGAGTACAATTTTAACATGTCTAGTATAGTAATTATATGTTCTAAAATTTTTAAGTTTTGTTAATCACATTTCAACACATGTCTATTGTTTAGTAGTAGACACGTTCTAAAGAAGTGTCGGATACGTCACCAAAAAAGTGTTTGACACGTGTCCGAAATTAAAAATTTATCATTTAATTATGGACATGGATAAAAGAGTATCGGACACGTATCCGAGAGTGTCCGGAGCGTGTCGGTGTCCGACATGGATACATCACCTTCTTGAGAGTGTTCGTGCTTCATAACTTGCCCCACAAGAACCTTAGACTTGGCAAGCCCAGACGTTTGTGTTTAGCCTCAAGGGATGACTCATAATTTTGTGAAGTGGGATGTGTGCCACCTTATATACTCCTTGGGGTTGCAATAAATATGCTCTATAAGCAAGACAAAGGACGCAATACTCAATGGATGCCATATATAGATTTTTGCTAATACACTATAGGACTAACTACTCGGCATTGTGATTCTCCCAAACCCACACTTTTGCTAACCATCTCTCTCTCTCTCTCAAAACATCCAAAATTGATTTCATGTTATTCTTTACACTGATAAGGCGAACAATGATCAACCAATTTAATGCCTTCCCTAACCAAGTTAACTGGATGTGTTGAATTAGATGGGTGGATGATGCTTAAGTAGCATACAAATCGAAGTCAAATCAAATAACTTTTTCTTTCCATTTTTTTACTTGTTTTTTTTTTTTGGGGGGGGGGGGAGAGAGTAATTTACCCATTTCCTCCTCTCCTCTACTCGGATAATATACGTTGAAATTTGGAGGTGACATAAGATAGTACTTGGACAAACAACTTTGTATTTATTTCATCACTATTTTGGTGATTGTCGCTTCCATTCATTTTATATTTTTTTTTTGGTAAGTACTCATTGTACTTTTTAGTATTGTTGGTTTAATCATATTCCCTATATTGGAAAGTTGACACCGTTGTTGTACACTATGCTGCAATCACATCTTTGATTCAATTGTGGCATATTACCTGATATGGTTCCTGATATCCACTATTACAGCAATGATAATAATGTAAGATTGCACTTACATTTTGCATCCTCCCTTCATCATTGCTGTTAATGATGATATTTATCAGCGACAAAAATAGTAGCCCCTCCATTCCAATCTTGAGTTTCATGTTTTGGGAAAACAATTTTTCAGGAAGGACAATTAGTGCACGTGGCACTTGTCATTTTGATGAAGTGCCTTGTTATTCACGTACTTTGTTTGATAATGTTTAATTATAAAATACTGGAAACACAGTTTGGGATGGACAAGAAAAAGGCAAGTATGAGAGCCATTTAGTATAGCCAGACTTTTGTATGCTAATGGAAGAACCCAATCTGAAAGCATAAATGTGATTTACTGATGTCTTCCTTTGATTTACATGGATTAATGTGTTGATTTTTTCCAAAAGGTTAGATATTATGATAATAAGATTGAAATTTAAAATGTGAGTAGTAAATGCACAGTTATAAACACTGAACACAGGCTATATTACTTTTCTTAGTATATCGGAGAGCGTCATTGTAGTTCTTAGCAGCATTTCTCTAAGAATGTTACCCTTCCCCTGTGGTCTTGGTTTCCAGTGGTGCCGATTGATTTGCACATTTTAACAAATACCAAACTTCATACATCTAAGACCGTAAGAGGTAGGTTAAGCGTCTCAAGTTGATAATTGCCTTCCCTAACCTGCTATCTGAGGAATGGAGAACAATGTCACCCTTTCAGTGGCAGAATTTCATGTGGAATCTTTGAGTTTGAATCTTTCTGTTTAGGCAGTCTAGTCACTTGTTTTCCAAACACACATGATTGTTACATTTATAGTCTTCTAATGTGGTTTTTATGCTGTGGGTGATTGTCTGGTTTATTGTCTATAGGTTAATGTAATATGTATCAGCCTAAGGGTGTTGATAGTTCAAGTTTAGTTCGCAGCAACACAGTGGTCCGTAGTCAGCCATTAGATTGTGGTGCTAGTGCAATGGACCCTCTTCATGGAGGTAGCAGTCCCAACAACAATCCTGGTTTGGCCTCTAAGCAACGTCTACGTTGGACACATGAGCTTCATGAGCGATTTGTTGATGCTGTAGCGCAACTGGGTGGGCCAGATCGTGAGTTATCTTGACTCTTATTTGGTTAACTAAAGTTTTTTACTTTTTCTTTCCAAATGAACACTTTCTTGCATATGTATAAAAAAAAATTGTAGTCCAAGCTTCCATTTGTGCAATACAAGAATTTTCTGTACCATTAAAATGAATCAATGGAAATGCGCAGCCCTTCTTGGGCTGTCCAATGGCTTGAAAGATAAAAACATTTGATAGGTACCTATGTACTCTCTGGAAGTGGAAATTGGATTCATCAGTGCTTTATCACATTAATTGCGTGGTAGAATGTGTATTCTTGTCAGTTAAACATATCACCTTCCAATGATCTAAATTTGAATGTCATGTAGAAGTGGCAAGGCTGTTTAGGCAAAATATGTGTAAACTGAACTGTTTGAGAAGTTAAATTAATTAATCCAAAATATATTTTTCTTCAGAAAATTGACAAATAAAAAATATCACTTTCTCTGATTGATGTTTTGATGAGGAATCTAGTGAGTTTCTTCGTGTGGGATCTATGGGTAATGATGGAAGTGTGTACGAATTTGCTTTTTGTCATCTCTTTTTCAGGGGCTACTCCCAAAGGTGTCCTCAGAGTCATGGGTGTACAAGGTCTAACAATTTACCATGTCAAAAGCCATTTACAGGTATATAGTGATTTATCCTATGCAAATCTTCATTTCAAGGGCCCCCTTAGCTTTAGAAGTTTGGTCTCCTTAGTGACTTCAATTACTTACTGTTGCGCATTCAGAAATATCGACTTGCAAAGTACCTTCCAGACTCCTCATCTGATGGTAAGTTTATCATTTTTCATTGCTTTTATATCATTAAAAAACTAGAGGGATTCTCATCTTCATTGATTTAGAATAGGCAGATTTGTCAAATGATGTCTTAAAATGGATACCTCCTCTTCCTAGAAAAGAATCTTACTGATATTATTTGCCTTGAATTATCAATGCAAGGAAAAAAAACTGACAAGAATGAATCTGGGGATATGCTTTCCAGCTTGGATGGTTCATCGTAAGTAATTTTGCCACCTTTTTCTTGTATAAAAAGGGTTCTACGTGACCGCGGATGGTCATGATAGATGCACATCACACTTGCTGGGTTGTTGAAGTTTTGGAAGGCTGCCACCCTGAATTTGTCCCAAAGAGACAAATTTAGGTTGCATTATGTTAACCATATGTTTCCCTTCGTCACATAGATCTGAAAAAATGTGATGGACAGCTGAGATCTCATTGTTGGGATAGCATATTACTATGACCCATGTGCCTATGTCCATACAAGTTGTTGATGGGCAACTGGCTTTGAGAAAATATTTGTTATATGTTTACAGTGGCATGCAAATTACTGAAGCACTCAAGCTGCAGATGGAGGTGCAAAAGCGATTGCATGAGCAATTGGAGGTATGCTTTTCTTTGCAATTTTAGGCACCCCTTATGATAGATATGCCCTCATTTCAACAGTTATTCTAATACTTTATCTTCATCGATAACTTATTTTATTGAAATTACTGGTTACATCAGCATAATATTTGAATCATGCATGTATCCGGGGTGGACATGACAACAACATAACCATGGGAATTGGATTTATGTTTGTCCTACCTGCTGGAATTTGTGTACATTTCCAGGATGAGCCAGAAGTTATAATTTATTAGACCTTGGCAATATAGACAATTGAGAGACACCGACTTCATAAAGCCTTATTCGAGGGCTTTCAATTGGTTGTTTTTAGGGTCCAAGGCCATAATGCCTTACGTGACGGCAAAGTGAGTGTGGGAGATCATTGACATAATGTTTGAATTATTGATTTCTCAAAGTGGCTTTCAATCATAGGCATTTGTCATTTCTCACAGCGGGGCTAGACTATGTGGAGGTAGTGCTAAAGACCCTGTTAGGCAGAATTATGATATTGATACCTAGTGTAATCTCTCTCTCTCTCTCTCTCTCAATCTAAGAAGCACGGACATGGATACGACACGACACGGACACGCCGACACGAAATTTTTCAAAAAAGTAGGATACGGACACGTTAGCGATACGTTAAATAATATGTATTTTATATATATATATATATATATATATATATATATATATATATATATATATATATATAAAATCATGTGATAAAATAAAAATATTATCATAATAATCTTTTAATTCATTATTTTCCTAATTCTAAAAATTTACATCATGATATCATTGCATGAAAAATATAATATAAGATATATTAATACACATACAATATTAACATCCATAATTTAATAATCAATGACTTCTACAACTTTTAATTTAAAAATATTTCATTTCGTAATACTAATTTTCATCAAATTCCAAGAGCTCTAATTTTGTAATCCCATTTTTTTTCACATTACTTTCATATTAAAAGACTATTCCATTTGTGTATAAGTTCGTATTCATATCCAAAATTATATTATATTCATGTCCTATGTTCAATGTAATTATTATAATTTCTTTTATATTATGATTGTGACCCATATCCCTTTAAAATTATAAAAATAACTCCTAATTATAAAATTATCTGAAAAGTTCTCAAAAAATTGAAAATAAATCTCAAAACGTGTCTCCCAGTGTGTCGGCCACGTGTCCTAAAAAATATTTAATAATAAAAAAATCGGACACTCATTTTAACGTGTCCGACACGTGTCCCAGCGTGTCCGAAACGTGTCTGTGTCCCAGACGTGTCCGACACCAACACTCTGTCCAAAATGAAGTGTCCGTGCTTCCTAGCTCTCAATAAATAAAACCATTCGACATCACTTCATGTGAACGCTTATAAAAAGGTTACATGAGAGAGAGCGGTGTTTTTCTTCTACTAGAGTTAACGCTGATGCGGAAAATATGCCCATATGTGTCTTAAATTCTTTAACGGACACTAGTATGGCAAAGGGTAAGGATGGATAATAGTTGGTTTTTTTTCCCTACTGAAGTGGCACCGAAGTGTACTAGGCATCATAGTTTGGTGAATCTAGTTTTATCAAAAGAATTCTTACACATGAATCCAACAGGTGCAAAGACAGCTGCAGTTACGGATAGAAGCCCAAGGCAAATATTTGAAGAAGATAATTGAAGAACAACAACGACTCAGTGGAGTTCTTTCTGAAGTGCCTGGTTCTGGAGTCTCTGCCCCGGTAACAGGTGATGACTGCCTGGAGCCTGAAAATAAGAATGACCCTGCAACCCCTGCCCCAACTTCTGAATCTCCACTCGTGGACAAACCTGCCAAAGAACGTGTCCCGGCCAAGAGCCTTTCTGTTGATGAATCATTCTCCTCTCGCCACGAGCCACTAACACCAGATTCTGGTTGCCATGTGAGATCACCAGTTGAGAGTCCAAAAGGTGAAAGATCAGCAAAAAAGCAACGAGTTAGCTTGGATGCAGCATATGCTAAACCAGAGATGGTGCATGCGCACCCGATACTGGAGTCAAGCTTGAGCCCACCTCATCTGCAGCCACATTCAGTTTTTTCTGACCAGAGAAAAGTATGATCATTCATCAGGGTTGTCGATGTGCAATGAAGATCAATGGGACAACGTTCCAAGCAGCCATCTATACTTGATGGGCTGCTGTGTTACTTGCATATCAGGACTTTCAATGCGCCTTGTGTGTGTAGTAGCTAAACCAATATGTATTATTAGGTCAAAGAACGCTATTGGTTAGGAAGTTACGAGAATATTGACTTTGAGAAACTCTTATCTTCTGGATTTTCGTGAACTACTCCTCTATGATACATCAAGTTCCATTGGAGACGTGGATTTTAAGTTATGAGTGAGGTGAGGAATTGGTTTTTTAGTTGGTGTGTTCTGCACAAATCCCACTCCGTATTGCAGTATTTGCTATGTTGAATAGCATCTGGTAGAGAAAAAAATTTTAAAACCGTGGACAAATCACAGCTTCAGTGTCATATGACTGAAGCTCTCATAGACTTTCAGAAAGAGGGCAAGCCTGATTTGTTTTTTTGATGACTAATGCCAAAACATGAGCAGTATGGCCCATATGCCTCCTCTGGCTGGATCAATTGAATCACCGTAATGGCTAACTTCCGACGAGTTTTTTTGAAAGATGAAGAATCAACAGTGTCTTTGTAAAGGAAGCTGATGTATTTTAAAAAAAAAGTTGTTTGGTTTCCATGAGTAGTGATTAACACAATGTTGGTTCTAATGGCTGGATGGGCTTTTCCAAAGTTTGGGAGAACAATATAATATTTACGCAGTGCATAACTTCACAGAAAAAAATAGCCGAAAAAAGCATAAATAATAGATATCAACAAAATTTAAGATTCGTACAAGCAAACTCAATTTTAAGTGCCAAAATTGCAGATTGGATTTTGATAACAGAAAAGTAACATATTTAGTAAAATTCCTTACTCAAGCAAAAATATAGGATATTGGCAAGCAAAAACTAGCAAATCACAAGTTTTTTTTTTTTTTTTTTTAAAAAGAACAACGATACTCTGATTGCATCAACCCACAATCACATCTTGAAGCACAAATCTGAACAACATAGACTAAATTACCTGACAGCTGGAGAATGAGAGAAAGAGACAGTGTCAAATGGAGACGGAGAGGGAGAGAAAGACGATGGAAAGCATATTTGAGTCTCCTAGGTGTTTTGAACGTCTGATGGCAAAGAGAGAAAGGGAGGGGGGGTTGTGTGTGTGTGAGAGAGGGAGTGACATCGTGTTATCAACAGTTAATAATAAAACATCAAATGGGTAAGGTGAACCTCAATTAAGTAGTTATTTGTTTACATGGAGGAAGAGTAAATATTTATTTGCTTACATGGAGGATTGATTATTAATTTTAGTGGAACTCATTTGCTTATTTGTTTTGATATTATTAGTTGGCGATAATACGTCAGCATTGCGACGTAGTATCACTGTAAACATGACATAAACATGACCTATCTGGTTTCATACAACTCAATCGGTTCAACAGGTTTTATAAAAATCGGTCGGGTTTTTGGGTCAATACTAGGTTCTATGCTTAAATGATCCAATATACAAACTGGTTCAATTTAGGCATCGATTCACTGTGTTTATGAGTTGACCCGTCGGGCTGGGCTGGGCTAGGTTTTAAAAACACTACTATAAAGGCGGTCATGAAATATGATGTCTCCTATGACTAACTCGCTTCAGAATGCGAAGACGAGGATGTTGGCTAAGGGCTCTAGCTTTTCAAATTTGTCGCCTTTGGGTCTCTTTGCAACAGTTGAAACTTTCTTCTTTTTCTTGTTCTCTTTTATTGTTGATGGTGTAAAAAATTAAGAAACACTATGATGGATGAGCTGTTTATTAAGTATGATAAATGGTCAATTTGAGTGAAGGAGATGCAAAGATTTAAGTGGTTCATCATGCTAAAGAGCATGAGTAACCCACTATTAATGGAGGCCCTTCCTCTTTTTTTGGGGGGTTTGCTTGAGGAAGAAGAAGATACACATTTGTGCTATCTTAGGTGCAATGTATTGACTTAATGTAGTTACATTTTATCATTGCCTTTTATAAAAGATTTGTTAGGGAATATTGGCAATTAAAAGGCATTTTGCCCAAGGTATGATATAAACTTCTACAAATAGTGAACTCTTGCTCAAGGTATGTAAGCTGGGGAAATTCCTCTGCTATTCCTCTGCTAGTCTTTTTCTGTTGTATCATCAATTGTCTCCCAGCTTCTGAGCAAGGTCTTGGTTGGGGCTGAGCTTCCAGATCTTGGCCACTTATCATGTCCCTAGGATTGTACGTAATCAAAAATACATACCAGATTGTTGTCTCATCGCTGTGCAGTTATGATGACCTATCGTGTGTTTGGCACCTCGATTTTGGGGTGTGCCTATCAAAGGGTGACATGTGTCCCACGCATGCTAGTGCATTAAATGCATTATCGTGCGTTGTAACCACCATTTTTTTTTAACCCCCTTAATGATATGAGTGAAAATAGGGAAGATGAAAAATGGAGGAAGGAAAGTAGAAGGGAAGAAAATAGTTTCTATTGTTTGGTTTGAAAGGAAAATGGGAGGGAATGGAAAGTGGAGGGGAGTTGTCTCCCCTGGCGCCCGCCAAAATTTTTTTCCCAATTTTTGGGCAGAAAATGGACTAAAAAAGTGGAGGGAAGATGACAATTTTTTGGAAATTGAGTATTTTACCCTTTTTAGCAGACAAAATCCATTCACTTTCCACTGATATCCTGATAAAACTTCACAAAATAGGGTAAGAGCTCTCTCTCTCTCTCTCTCTCTCTCTCACACACACACACACAGATGAAGATCAATTGATCTTTTTGTTGGGTTTTTCTCTGGGTTTCAAAAGCTGCAATAAAAACTCTGTTCTTTTCCTATTACAGAAAACGAGTTCTAGAAATTTGATTTTAGTTTGAAGTATTGGAGTTGACTTTCAAAAATTAGGAGTTTGTTAGCCTCTATTGATTCTCAATTGGCTCATGTACATCGAGAAGCTAATTTCGTGGCAGATGGTTTGACAAACCATGCTGTGCAAGTGAGAGATTCTGGGGTTTTTTCATCCTTAGAACAAATGTTGTTAAGCAGAGGCTATATCAAGACCATAGGCAACTTCTGATGGCAAGGATTAAAAGTAGTTTGGTCTTTGATGACAAAGGTTGATGGGATGGGAGTGTTTGGTTGGTTTCAGCCTTGTGTTACATATATGGATACTCTATTACAACTTTGCTTGCCTGACATAGGAAAGATGTTGGAATGGAGGGTTGTATGCTGTTAAGGATGAAATCTGTTCTTTTGTTATGTTTTGAAGGATTAAAGTCATCTTTTGGCTTTTTTGTGTCTTGTAAAAATTTGCTTCTTGTAAATTTTGAAGTTTATAAATAAAATTTGCTTAAAAAAAAAGCATGCATTTTGGTTTATTTTCTTTAATCTTATTCATGTAATTAGATTGCATCGAGGGGGTATTTACCCTAGCTAGGTGTAATCCAATTTAAAATTCCCTCACACTGTCAAGGTTATAAAAAAAAAAAAAACATTTGATATAGGATCCAAACTTGGAATCTGATTTGAGGGGATGTATGTTGAACATGTGATTCATGTGTTTTGCAATTCAAACATTTTACCAAACCTTCTATGATAATTACTATAGAAAAATTCACCTATTAGATGTGAGGATATAATGGTAAATTTAATATATATGTTTTTTCTTTTCATCCAATTTTTAATCTAATACCAAACAAAGAAAAATATATCCGTTCAATTTTTTATCCATTAATATAAGTCTCAACCCTTCTGTTGCATCCTCCATATCCTTCGCTTCTTCAAGCTAGAGAGAAAGAGAGAGGAGTGAATCGGAGGTGCTTTGCTTCCCATCATCATAGTTCTCTTTACCGAAGTCCATCATCCCCGTCATTTTCAAGTTCAGTCGACTTTCCTCTTAGGCACATCTACTCTTCTCTTTTCATCTTGGCTCCGTTTGGTGGCTTTGGAGAACTCTAGATCTCCTTCCTAGCTTCGTCGATCGTTCAACTGTAACGAGGATATCCCTTACTTAGAGTTTGTGTCTATGAGGATACCCTTTTTTCTTTCATCTTGCCACACCTGTTATTCTTGGAATGTCTATTTTTTTGAGGCCGTGTTCCAAGTCAGCCTTAGGTTTCCCATGCACTTTTTTGCTAGATCTGTTCTTCACTATTTCAACCTCTGCCCTGCTCTGTTGTCCCCCAATGGATGTGGTCTACTAGTGGGGCTGCTTGTCCACTGTGTGAGAATGGGATTAAGTCTCCTCCACCATTCTCAAGTTTGCCCATTTTTTCCATCTAAAGCCCTATCCTTCTACGATTTTTTTATATTTCGCTAAGAGAGTCAATCTGTCTGATCTAGTCATTAACACCCATTCTTCTCATAAACAGTGGAAGACGGGCTTCTTTTTGATGTCTAGGAACGCTTGGAAGTTTGGTGGAGTGGTTGATAGGAGTTTCTGGGTTCATTGACTCTAGGCTCCCCCCAAAAATAAGACTGAGTCATTTCCTTGTCCATTTCCATTGGGGCTTTGGTTAAAGTGACCTGAATGTTGACCTATTGTCGTTTGATTTGCAACGTTTATGCCTCTTCTGCTTAAGTTTGAGGTCTAACACGTTCGTAAGGACGAGGAATACAACGCTAAGTTCTGGTCTGATCCGCTTAATCCACAGAAGCTCGCCAAGTATATGGTCGGTCCAGCTGTTGATAATTCTTCTTCTAGTGAGCGATTAAGGCTTTCTGTTTTTTTCCCTTCTTCTTTTCTTTCTAATGTTTAGCATTTACAATTGTCCTTGTAGCTCATGTCTAGTATTCCCAAGCAAGAGCACTCTAAAGAAGCTCATGGAGGCCGGGAAAGAGAATGAGAAAGAGGGGGTTTCTAAGCCTCCCAAGAAGTACAAACGTTTGACGAAGGGCTTGAAGAAGCTTGAGGGTGATGTTTACGACGTTGGGGTTTCTCATCCCACTCTATTCGAGGAAACACTAGCTGGCGAGGCTGTTCATCTTGACAGTTTTGTAGTTGTCGAGGAAGACCCTTCTTTAGGCCGACCTAAGGAGGCCGAGATAACCCTTGAGGAGGTTACCCTTCTGGGCTTTGAGGCGGATGCTCAAGGGCAAAATAAGACTACCTCGAGTGAGCTTGTTGGGAGTTAGATTCTTTACTACAGAGTCGTTCCCTGGCCGCTCGTAGATCCTGCCTATGATCTCTAAGTTTGACCTTTAAGAAACAACTAAATGCAATATTGGAGATAGGGCCAAAGTCGTTGTCCATGGCATAATAGAGGTATTGTTTAGTTTTTCAATTATTTTCATTTATTGAAGCTTTGAAAAAGTTTTCTAAGTGGTTTTCTTTCTTTTGTGCAGACTACTACTCATATGTGCTCCTTGGTTATGCTGGCTTAGGCGGTGGAGAAATAGCACAATGACAAGGCAACTAATGCTAAAGAAGTCAGTGAGTTTTCCAATAGACTGACCATCCAACTGAACATAAGGGGAATTACTAAACTTACTTTGAAGGATGAGCTCCAGGAGAAGTGGCCTGAACTCACCATGTTGAACCGAGCTGTTAATGAAGCCAAAAAAGCTATAGCTGAGGAGAAAAACAACTCTTTTGAAGGAACAGTTGAGGGAAGCCACTCAGAAGTACTCTGACTTGGAGTTTTGTCTTTGTTCCAACATTGAATAGGTTGTGAAGAATTTTCATGAATTTGACAAGTTCAAGGAGGATGTCCTAGAGGGTTACTTGGATAGGTACGGAGCTTTCAAGGCTCAATCAAAATAGAAGTACCCTAAAGAGAAACATCCTGACCTAGATTTCGATTCTTTCAAGCCACTGGCCTTCTCTGATAGTGAGGAAGAGGAGGCTAAGGATGTCATTGAGAAGGAAGTCGAGAACGATCCTGATGAGCAGATGGAGCACCAAGTTAAGCAAACTAGGGAGGAGGTTGGGAAGGCTATGGAGCAAGCTTACGTAGCTTATGTTTTTTTTTTCTTTTGATGATCTTGTGAACATTTCTAAGTTTTTGTAAAAACTAAACTCTCTTTAATGTGATATCGTTCTTTATTTCTGCTTCCTTGTTCATTTATGTTTGTGCCTTGTGTTTTGACTTTTCAAAAGTCATTTCAAGATCTAATGCCACTGTGTTTCGCCTAGCAATGCATGGCAGACATGTCTAGTATGAGACCCAACAATGCCATTGCACTGTCACATGTCTCACGAAATCCACCCAAGTGGGTGGGAGAACACAAGGCATGTCATATCACTAAGCACCACCCGTCCAAGTGTTAGGTACCCCTGCTAATTTGCGTGCCAAATGTGCTCCCCCAAGGGCCAAGCAACAACCAACATCTCCTTTTTGGCACTTGCAACTTGCAAGAAGCAACAAAGGGTGCCAAGGTCGAGCTTGCCCATCTCTAGTAACAATGCCACCACAATACATGTCATCGACATCCATCAGGGTAGGTGGGAGAATGAACAAGCACCTCATTTTGCTAGGTAAGACCCTCTGATGTGTTAGGCAAGACCCCACCGTGGTCCCTTTGTTGCCCACCGTAGGCATCATCTCCAAGTACCTCCCCCCTTGTAATAGCATTTCCTAAACTGAAAGTTAGTGCCTAGCCCTTGGACGCAATGAGGGGCACATTGCAAGCATGCGCAACATAAGAACCTACAATGTCATTGCACTGCAACATGCCCTATGACATCTACCTGAGTGGGTGGGAGAACTCAAGGCATGTCGTATCGCTAGGCACCACCAGGTCAAGTGTTAGGTACACCCACCAATTCGAGCCCATAAGTGCTGTTGACTGTCCCCAAGTACCAAGCACCAACTAACGTCTCCTTCTAGGCATTTGTGAGGGGCAACAAGGGAGAGTCAAGGTCGAGCTTGCTCATCTCAGTAGCATTGCCCCCGTGATACAACATGATCCCGACATCCAACATTAGGAGGCAAAACTCTAGTAACTAGAGTAGATATTGTAACACCCCGCATTTTCTTTTATATATGTATATAAATATATAGTAAATAATTGTGGTAAAAAAACTGTGGATATATGTAGTGATGTGTGTTTGAATTTGGTAGATTGGAAAAGTAGAGATTTAAAATGTTAGTGAAAATAATAGTTGAAATTTGGTTTTAATAAGTGAAAATATGAAATTTTAGGTCCTAGAACTTGTATTAAATAGGTTTGGTGTAAAAATATGTGTTGAAGAGGTTTGAGATGGATTTGGTTGGCTTAGGAATGAATTGGAAATGGAAAAGGGACGAAGACAGACTGTGAACAATGCACATGAACAGTGCACTGCTATAACTTCAATCTCAATTTAGATCTTGGTGCAGTCAATATCTCTTAAAACTCAAAACATGAAAGTTTTAGATCTCTTTCGTATCATTCCATAGCATCTTGAATCATCTCAATCGGAGCTTGGATGAGAGAGTTATGCTTAGATAACGAAACGATGTCGAAATAGTCCAATTAGCTTCGTTTTGCATTTAATGTCTCTATTTGCATCTTAAATCAAAATATAAGAATAATGAGTACATTTAGGCTTCAAATAAGTATAAAAGGCTTTAAGAAACACCCTTTATCACATTTTATTTGCAAACATTGTAAAACTTCATTAATAGCCGATTTAGATGGGTAAAATAGAAATTTTAGTGTTTCGGGTGTACGTTGACTTGGGTTTTGAGATAAATCATAAAAATAAATGTTTTTAGGTTAAAATAACATTAAAAATGAATCCGGAACGTCGACAAACCTTAAGGTAGTCATATGGATCAAATTGAAGATTCTTAGTGGTAAAATCATAAATTTGGAGAAACCAAAACAGCCTGTGAACAGTATTTTTCGGGGCTGCTATGTTTTAAACTCATTTTCATCTCATTTGCTCTCATTTCCTTCACTCCCCTCACACCTCCACACCTCTTGAAACCCTAGAGAGCATTAGAGAAGAAGAAAGGAAGGGAAATATAAGAGATTCAAGGATGATTCAAGATCAAATATTCTTGTTCTTCGCTCCAAAGCTAAGGATTTAAGGTAGAGGTTTTCTCTCATTCACTTACATTGAGGCTAGGGTATTTATATATGTATGTTTTGGTTATCAATGGTATATATATGCTATGAAATCATCATCTCTTAGGTTTTTTGCAAGGATTACATGTTTTGAACAAAGTAGGGTTTAATACCCATGAAATCTCCTTTCTACTTTTAAAACCCTAATTTTTGGAGAGTGATGTATTTCCTTCATAAATATTTTCTTTATTATGGATTTTGAAACCTTAGTGCTTTGTGTTGGGTAGAAAAATGATGTTATTGTGATCTCATGTATTTTCTTAATTGGTTGTGGAATTGTTATATGATATATTTTGAGAATTTTGGATAGATACTTGTAAATTGAGATAAATGTTGAAATTGTATGCTTGGTTAGGTTGTTTGTGATGCACATGAATGAGAGGTTCCTTGTAAGGATGCTCACCCCTTCCCAAGAGGTTCCCGGTAAGGATGCTTGAAAAATAATGTAGTGATTGGTGAGAGGTTTCATGTAAGGATGCTCATCCATTTTCATGAGGTTCCCGGTAAGGATGCTTGATAATCAAAGGTGACCTAAAGGGGGATGGAGGTTACCACAAAGTATGCCACCTACCGAAAGAATTATTGGAAATTGATTATGACAATTAATGGTTATTATTTGTATGTGATACTCGTTTATTCATTTAAGTAATATTTTTAAATAAACTTGAGATCCTTTTTAAATGTCACTGCCTTATTTCAAATTATGTATCTATGTTATATTAAAATTAAGACTAATCGTTTTAAATGCTTTTCTAAACTTTGTATGAGTTTATGAGAATTTTTCTACAGAGCTTCGTACTGACCCCCTATCGCTAACATTTTTCAGATTACCCACTTGAGGAGGAGGACGTAAGGGTCGAGGAGCTCGCTACTTGGGAGACTCCACTGAACTGGAGTGTGGATCCCGAGGTGAACGCATAGAGCGACTTTCTTTCCTTTTGTACCAGACTAGGACATTCTTTTGGAACATTGTGTAGTCTAACTTCTTTTGTTTATTCCGCTGCGCTTCTTTAATTAATTTTTGAGATATAATAGTCATGACTTGAGCTTATTCTTTTGGATAATGTTGTAAATATTCATGAATGACAAATGAAGTCTTGTTTCTTAAGAGATTATATTAGTGCTCTCATGATATGAATGATGTGTTTTGGGTGTTACAGATATCATATGTTCAAGGAGTCATAATAATTTTTTTTTTTCAAATAATTTTTTCACAAATTATCAATAACAATGTGAAAATATCATTTATGCTCGAGCGAAAAAAATAAGAAAAAAAATGTCCATTTTTTAAATATTTTTTTTAAAAAATAAAGCTTTTTTTTTTTTAAAATTAATTAATTAAAACCCCAGCCCCAGCGCCACAGCACGACGGCTTGTCCTCGACATCCACCCAATAGAGGTTGAGAGAAGGAAAGTCACGTCATATCGCTAGGCAAGGTTATGTGATGTGTTGGGCAAGACACATGACGACCTTCAATTGCCTTGCCCATCAAGGAGGAGCACACTTTCCTACAATAGCATTAAGAAGCAAGACCCTATTGATTGGAGTAGAAATCATTTGTTCGAGGAGTAGAAACTTGGCTATTGTCAAGTTCTGGTGTGTTTACTGTTCATTCGGCTTGGGGAAAAATTAGGTTGAGAGGGGGAGTTTAATGAGGTTGCAGCTGCAATATGGAGGAAGGAAGCATCCCCATCAGCGAAATTTCATGCCTGGAAAATGCTTAGGCACGCGCTTCTAAGTGATGATAGGTTAAAACATATTGGTGTGGCCGTTTCAAGTCAACGTGCCTTGTGTAAGCGAGGGGAACAAACAATTCAGATGCTATGGGGTTTAAGTTGATACATGCAGAGAATCCATTGGTGAGGTTTATGAGATTAGTGGCGTTCTAAGAGGCTGAAGCATTTGGCCCATGTTCTGTTGAGGAGCTTTTCTGTCTTCTTCTTCTTCAAGTTTGAAATAAATTGAGCTCAAAAGCCTCGGTTCCACCATAATGTTCAAATAGAGTTTTTCGACTTTACTTTTGACCAACCAAACATCCAAATTAGCTCAAGCTGATCCTAAAATCAGCTTCCTTGACCCCAGAAACCGAGATCCTTATCGAGCTTTAAAATCCAAGGTTTTTCATACCCACCAAATCAAGCTTCATAAACCTCATCCATGGCAACTAGGGTTTCATTTTCTTCCCCTTCAACCCACGACATCACTTCGAAAGCATAACCCACGACATCATTTTCTATCCCTTGCCCAAGCATCCCCTTACCGGACCACCATTACGACCACCACCATTGAGGAAGAAAACCCCCATGGCTTCCAACAGAGATGTCGCGAGTAAGGATCAAAATATCATTTCGAAATAATTAAAACATTGAACATGTTTCTATTTTGAAGGAGATTGAAATAAATTAGTGATGAAATTAAAATTTTAATACTTCGAAATGTTCCATAATGTTTCAAAATATTTTGTTATATTTCAATGTATTTGCATAATTATTTCAGAATATTTTGAAAGTATTTCAAGATATTTTGATATATTTCGACCAATGTTTTGAAAAAATAATTCTTAAATATATATATATTTTTTTCATTTTGTTTTCAAAACGGAATGAAACGTTTCCGAAATATATCAAAATATTTCTATTTTCTAAGTTACCAAAACAATGCACCAAAACAAAATTTTGATCCTTGATCGCGAACAAATCCAAAGGCAATAACTCCGTGACTACGAGAAGTATTTATCACAAGGAAGGCCGTACGATTTGGCACCAAGGATGGTCACAAACCAGCAGTAACATGAACAACAACAGTCACTCCGACAGTGCTGTGAGCAGTTGGAGAACATCGACGAGCAGTGCCAATGCGAGGCCATAAGGGTGGTGGTGAGGCAGCGGCAGCAGCAGGAGAAGCAAGAGGTGGTGCAAAGAGCAAGGGAACTGCCAAGTAGATGCAATATAGAACTTCAGGAATGCCAAATGAGCAATGCTACATAAATTTAAAAATTAGATTTGATAATTATAACTATTGATTTCATTGTGAGTTTCAGTATTTATTGGAACCTACCACCTATTCAATAATTGTGATTATCAAGTTTAATTTTTAAGTGCATATAACATTATTCCTACCAAATCCAAGCTTGGTGGTTCTAAATGAGGCCATCTACAAGCTGCGTGCATTATAATGAAATTAACAAACTAGCCTTATAATGACAAAAACAAAAGATTAAGAAAACTAGTTCAATGGTAACATAGTTGTGTCTGTGTGTGGGTGGGTTCTAATTTTGGAACTTTAATGCTTTATGGTTCAGCTACTTCCAGCACAATAGGCACTAGTAGCAGCAGCAAATGACTCTTCTCAGTGAAGCATAATCTGTGCAGATTCCTCATAAAATCTGCATCACCCAACAAGAAGGTTATTCCAGCAGGAAGGGATATAGTAGAAAAAAGAGTAATGCTTTGCTGATCAAATTTATTGACCAAATATTCATCCCAAATGATATGACAACATATTATTTGAAATTTTTATTGGGGCCTAAATGACATGACACCAAATAAATAAATGAGTTTGACTCTGATACTAACTTGGAATAGTTGTGAGTGGGAAAGAGATACAAATTAAGTGAAAAACCCCCGTATATATAGCCAAATAATAAAGGTACAATAAGGATAAAAAGGTAAAAAAAAAAGTAAAAAAGGGCAAAATCCTAATAAATAACTTGAAATGTTAAAGTTACACTTTCTTGTTTTGTTTTGTGTGAAAAAAAAAATTAGTAGAGGTTGAAATGACTCGTA
Source organism: Ilex paraguariensis (assembly GCA_963454935.2). Taxonomy (NCBI): domain Eukaryota; kingdom Viridiplantae; phylum Streptophyta; class Magnoliopsida; order Aquifoliales; family Aquifoliaceae; genus Ilex; species Ilex paraguariensis. The sequence continues at coordinate 44,774 of CAUOFW020000942.1, read as the reverse complement.
GAGTCAAACCAACAAATTGACTAAGTGGTTTGTGAGGCAAACAAAGGACGTTAGCCTCCAATCTGCTGAAAATATGGCAACTAGCACCGACGTATATATTATTTTAGAAAACCTAAAAGTAAAGAACTCCAAAACGCAGAACACCAATAATCCCTAGAACATCCACAGGACATCACAATTTCTGAATGATCACCACATAAGAATGATATAAAAACTGATTGTGCATGAAACAAAACACCACCTGCAGCATTAAGTGTTAGATATATGCAAAGATTGAGACCAGCAGCCGTGTTAACAAATGCCCACAGAGAAACAACACTAGCCACTACATAACTTGCAGGCACAAAAAAAATATTATAGTAAGTAGTGTCAATACTACTAGCAACAATGCAATAAGTCAATAACAAAAGCACACAATAATGAACAAGGTGGGATTGTTAGGTGTATTTGAACATTGCTAATTAATATCATTTGATACATTATTGTCATGAATTTTAGTCAAAGGCTTGGCTTTAGAGAAAAAGGATTGGAGAAAACAAATCCATGTACTGGACCCAAAGTAGTTGGCAGAACTTGCCCACATTTTGAGATTCAAATCTGTTGGCATGCTATATGCATTATACTATGTCCACAACCAAGTATCGTGAAAGTCAACAACTTCTGGGCCCCCAAAAGTATGGCAAGGCTATCAACCGTATAAGAAGTAGCAACTCCATCATAAAAAATAGCAACTCTAAAATAACTAATCATTGTCGAACAAGTTATGAGAGTCTCTCTACATATTGGAAACCAATGCTCGAGTTAAAGATGTTGATGGGAAGTGGAGGGAGCTAGATGACTTACAAACTCAACACCAATGACAGAATCCAGTTCATCTTCAACGAACAGCACCAAAAAGTTTCCTAACAGCAGTTGCATTGGCACTTCGACAATAATCCTCATCCCATGGGTTCGCCTTTAGCTCTAGTTGACCCTGATGAAAATCTTAAGTTGCATACAATGATTTGAGATATCAATTAAGAGTCAACCACCAGATTGATCCTAAATCGTAAGAGATAGATAAAAGATATTTGCTTCCAAACTGCTGAAAATATGATCAATCAGTTGTAGCATCACTAAAAAATGAGGAGCATTTTTTCACACAAATGAATGCAAGATCTAACTGAAGAAGATGAAGACAGTTCCCAATCAAGTACCAAAAATTTGTTGCCATAATGTCAATCAAACATAGGGAGCGCAAATATGGGATCTCAACCAATTGACATAACAGAATGACTGTATCAAATATTGCTGATAGACCCAACTAAAACCAACATGACTGCTATGTATAAAACCACTAAAAATAAAGACCTCCGAGATTGTGAAAACCCTAGTTCATCAACACCACCTGCCACACCAAAATTCGTTAAATATTACCGCATAACACTGACAGGAAAACAACACAAGCGTTGAATGTAACCAAGATTTAGACCATAACCATGTTACAGCAACATGTCCACAGAGCAACACTAGCCACTAACATTATAGCAAATAATTTGGTGCCCAAAGAAAAACAACCCAAGCCACTATAAAACTCATAGAAACAAAACAAGAACATTATAGCAAGCAGTGCCCCTACTATTTAGGAAGAATCCAACTATTCAATAACAAAAGCACACAAAAAATAAATAAATTACGATTTTCGGGTGTACTTGAACATTGGTAACTAATATAATTTGATTTACAATATTGCTTTGAATTTTAACCAGAGACACAGCTATAGAAAAGAACGGGAGAAACAAATACATATATCTAGCCCAAAGCAGTTGGTAGAACTTACCAACATTTTGAGATTTATATCTGTTGGCATGCTATGCATTATGCTTTGTTGACAACCAAGCATTGAAAAGTCAACAAGTTCTCCAGAAGTAAGGCAAGTAACAATTTTAAAAAATAGCAAATATATCATAAAAAGTAGAAACTCAAAAACAATAAGCCGAAACAAGTTACAGGAGTGTCTCAACATATTGGAAACACTGCTCAAATTAAAGATGTTTGTGGGAAGTGCAGGAGCTGGAAACCCATACCCCACTGACAGAATCCTGTTCATCTTAAATGAACAGCACACCAGAAAGTTTCATAAATGCAGCATTAGCACTTCAACAACAATCTTTGTCCCATGGGATTGCTTTTAGTTTCAGATGACACTCATGATTTGAGAGGAGTCCACCACCAAAGTGATCCAGAGTTGGAGAATTAATCCTTATTTTAATTTTTGCTAAACATAGTTATTAATCTATACATATATTATAAAGTAATTGAAATTATTAAAATTACTATTGTAATTGAAGACCTAAAGCTATAAGAATAAAAAGAGCGAAGGGTAGAAACCAAATGCTATATAATAAGAAGAGTTTTGATAGGATATGGAAGGAAAATAATGACACTAATAAAGATATGAGGGGCATGATTGATTTAATATTATTAAATAGGGATAAAATAAGAAATCAAAAATTTTTCACATATACCGACATTTTTTCACACTAGTTAGTGTACATGTGCGTTGCACATGGATCATTTCAGGATTCTTCTAAAGCCACACATTGTCAAACCTACATCATTGTATTGAGAGCAATCAAGAATCCTATCACATTTTTCATATGTGTTGTTAAGTAGATGACAACCGATTGTTAAGTACATGATAGAGCAAGAAATGACGAGGTGCATTTTTACTAGTAGCATCTACTGAGGTTTAGTTAACTATAATGAATTCTCTCTCCATCAGAGATTCATCCATGGTTGAATCTAAGATTATCTAGTTCTCAAAACCGCTTTTCATTCTCTTTGAATAAAATTTCAATGAATAAACCAAATGATTTTTATTTGAAAAATCAACTGAAATTAATTTATAACACAAAATTAAAAAGTAAATCAGCCATGTACTCCAAATAGATACCAAAAACAAAGTGGGATTTCTAATATATGGATAGAAGAAAGAGAAAATTTGAAAAAGAAGTACAAAATCAAATCCTATTAAATGTGCATTGAGAGATATGAAAGGATGCTGCATTATTATTGTGGAGGGATTAAAATGACTTAATCATATTGTAGGTAATTAAGTAGGATAATTAATCTAGCAATTGATGTATTTATTATTATTCAATCCTTTTGTTTGGAAAAGTAAGACAGAGAAATAAAACAAGAACAAACTCAAGAAAAAATGGGAGGTGAAGTATATATAGAGTACACAGATGATTTATTTTATTCAAGAAATAAAACAAAATCAAAACTTAACATTTAAGAACTATTAAATTGAACATTGAATTAAGAAGAAAAGGGCTAAAAACTTTAAAAAAAAAACAAGATCACAATGAATCAACAAGTGAAGTTAATTTATGTTAGAGTGCTTGGAGTGCAATGTGATGGACGGAAATCGAAGGGTCCTCTTACATAAACCACGGCCTCATAATTATTTCCTTGTAAGCTTTTGTTTTCATAACGGAGAGGGAGCCATTGAGACCATAATTGACATGGGAGAGAAGGTTGCAGGCCTTAAGAAGGGATGAATACTTATTGCAGAATTTGTAAGGTTTAACAATTTGAACGGTTAAACTTGATTTTAGATTATCATTAAAAAAAGATTAATCATCAATGAAAACTAAGAATGTAATACTTTCATTATTAGATGGTACAATTAAGAAAAAAATGTTTTTCAAGTATAGTGACATTTTAAAATGCAACACGACACAAGTAATCCACACAAATTGGTACGGAGTTAAATGGGCTTAGGTGAGACCATAACGGGTAGACCTGCTTAACAAATGGGTCATATTTCGGTGAGATATATCAACTCATGTATCACTTGTTTACTTGTTTAAATAAAATTAACATCATAATAAATAAATAATTATTTTAATTTTTGTCTAGTCAAAATAATTTATCCAATTTAATAATTATAATTATTTTTACCAATTAAATTTAGTTTTCTAATGTTGGTTGGCATCACTAAATGTCATATTTTTATGTTAGCTTGTTAATTAGTTCGTAGGAATGTTTATTAATTAGTTATACTGAAATTTAAACAGATTGTGGGTTAAAAGAGTTATCGTGCTGACCCGACTCTATCCAATACGGTTTGTTTATTAAAAGGGTGAAACGAAGCGTTTCATGTAACTTGTTTAATAAACTAGTCGTGTTCAATTTGTAGATTTCCACTAATTTCATTAATCGAATTGCGTGCGTGTTGAATGATTTTTCACCCTGTTAAGATTAAGGATGAACTTAACACAATAGGAGAAAGACAAAGAGAGGTATTGGCATAACCTACCTCTCACTATTGGTCTTGTATTTATAGTCACTGAATAAAATAAAAATACAAGTATACCCTTTGTGTGGTATACATATTACAATAAACATAAATCCTAACTTTCTTAATCGTATTATAGTAATTTTCTCAACACTTTCTCTCAAGCTGGACTATAGATATCATATAATCTAAGCTTAAAACAAATATATATAAGACAAGTACAATTCAATGCTTTGGTGAACATGACTGCAAGTTGATCCTCAGATTTCAAAAATAGAGTTGCAATGTCTTCACTTAGTATCTTGTCTCGAATAAAATGACAGTCAACTTTAATATGTTTGGTTCTTTCATGGAACACTGGATTGGTAGTAATATGAATGGTTGCCTGATTATCACAGAACAATTATAATGGTAGCTGAACTGGAAAACCAATCTCCCGAATAAAGTGTAGTAACCATGTCAACTCACTAGTCGTATGAGTCTTTGCTCTGTACTCAGTCTCAGTACTGGATCGTGCTACCACTGTTTGTTTTTTACTTTTTCATGAAACATTACCTCTCAAGAAGGTGCAATAATTAGTAGTTGACCGTCGATCAGATGGAGAACCAGTCCAATCAGCATCTGAAAAACCTTCTACTCGAAGATGTCCATTAGCTCGAAAAATATGCGTTATGAAATATATTTTCTGTAATATTTATCTTTTTTATTCTTTATTTCTGGCAGAGAAGCCCGCTCCCGCTTTTTTGTTTACATTTGGAGCAGCTACTTGTGATTTGAGGTGAGAAATGGATGGGCGAACGAATGTGAGGGTTTTGTCATAAGTTTTTTTTTTTTAAAAAATTAAAAAATTATTTTGTGTTATTTGTCCTTGTTTTTGGCCAAATGAGTTATTGAGACACACTAAACTAAATTCCGTGGTTTTGCTCGCGTGAGGTTGCCTTTGCCTTGCACAAGTATTGGAATGTCGTTCGTTATCGTGCGCTGTGGCAGGTCCCACTGGCAAACGGAATATCATTAGCTCATCTTCTGATTGGCTCTCTTCGATTCTTTTGCTTGTGTACTCGGTTGGTCAATGTGTTTTACTGTTCTCCTTCTGTTTTATTTTTTCTATTTTTTTTTATACGTGAATCTATTTATTCCACCTATGCTTTGGAGTAATCCAATGCACAATATTCTTTGCCAATTATTTGTCGATTTTCATTTTATTTTCTCTCTCTTGTAATAGAGCTTCAATTACAATCAGTAAATTTTAATTTCTTTATCCAAAAAAAAAAAAAAAATTGCATCCTTTAAAAGTGATATTAAAGATGATGGGTTAAGCCCAAATAGTCCAATTTATGTGAGAAATCCAACCCCAATTGAGGAGCCCAACCTCATGAAAAATCCACCAAGCCCAATATAGTCCAAAGACCAGTTAGACTATTTGCTTAGCCACACCATCAAAGGGGAGAGCATGGGAAGTTCTATCTGCACCACCGAAGGAAACGGTCCACTCTCACGTCATCTTTGATTGAATCTCATGGAGAACTCCCCAACCTCCTCGCCCGTTGAGAAGAAATCGTGAGCTCCACCAGAATAATCTTTTAGTTGCTGTAAAGTAGCCTAAATTTATTATGGGACTATTATAAATTGCACGTGCCCATCAATACTTGAGGGGCATAAGACTGATTGCCTGGCATCACACCTTCCCTGATTCTCTTCTCCTTTGAAGCTTGTGTTCTCTGTCTCCACACCCTTAAATTAATAAAATACACCATTCAAGAGTGGACGTAGGTCGTTTTTACCGAACCACTATAAATCTTGTCTCCTCCAATTCTCTCTTTACTTTCACTGCATTTATTATTTACACTTGACAGGTGGTGTACAAAACTATTTTTGTGCATCATCAATTTGGCGCCGTCTGTGGAAAACGACAAAATTCTCATTCCTGAACATTACATTCACTGAACTAATGGCGATCACTACCCGATCCATGAACCAATCTAAAGACAATCCTCCACGAGAGGAGGAGGTTACTCCTCCACCTACCAATTCTGCCCCGAATGCTCCAGCTCCGAATCCCCAGCAACTGTTGGAGACCATGCAGCAGCTGGTAGCCCAAAACCAACAGTTACTGCAATTCATGCTTGCTGGACAAGGAGGAGCACAACTTGGAGGTGCACAACATGGGGGACCCCAAGGAGGAGCACAACACGGAGGTGCACAACTTGGAGGATCCCAAGGAGGAGCGCAATTCGGAGGTGCACAACATGGAGGACCCCAAGGAGGAGCACAACACGGAGGTGCACAACTTGGAGGACCCCAAGGAGGAGCGCAATTCGGAGGTGCACAACATGGAGGACCTCAAGGAGCTCTACGCCCTGGATACCAAGGAGCACCACGTCCTGCTGCTCCATGCCTAGGCACCCCCTACTTGGGGGAACCCAACATGAGGGAGTTCCACCTCCCCCTCCTCTTGCTCCTCATGGAAAGGACCCTTATCTCCAAGAAGATGAGGGCGAAAACCAAAGCATCGAGCATGGAAGTCATTTCCATGATCATTCCAGAGGAGCCCCCAATCATTGGGACGAGAAAATCAAGGAAGTACAAAATCAACTGGGTGATGTCTTCAACGCCATGAAGGCACAAGGACCCGAAACCGTAGACCACCTGGTAAGGCGCACAGATACGCCCTTCAAGCCTGATGTAGCAAACTACCCCCTCCCTCAAAAGTTCAAAATGCCATATGTGGAGACCTTTGATGGAACAAAGGATCCACTAGACCACCTTGACACTTATAAGACTTTGATGCAGCTGCACAATGTACCAGACAAAATCATGTGCAGGGCATTTCCAACCACGTTAAAGGGGTCTGCCCGACAATGGTTCGCTAAGCTCTCTCCCGCCTCCATTGCCTCCTTTGCTGAGCTTAGCAGATCATTCGTTTCACATTTCGTTGGAGGGCGTCACCACCAGAAGCCTGTTACGCACCTATTTAGTATAAAACAGGACCGCAAGGAGAGCCTGATGAGTTATCTCACTTGTTTTAACGAGGAGGTACTTCAAGTTGATGAGCCTGACGACAAGGTGACGATGACCGCCTTCTTGGGTGGCCTCCGTTCATCAAGCTTCCTTTTCTCAGTGATGAAGCGCCCACCAAAAAGCATGCCAGAGCTGCTAGCCAAGGCCCAAAAGTACATGAATGCGGAAGACATCACAAGGGCCAGGCGAGGAGAGTCCTCCAGAGCGGGGGAGAAGAGGAAGGAAAGGGAGAGGGACGATAAGAAGGAGACTAGCAACAAGCGTGGCAGAACAGAGAGAGTCCTTGTCAAGGATCGACTAGGTCCTGCTCCTCAGAGGGACCGTCAACCCTTCACTCCCCTCAATGCTGCTGTGGGACACATCCTATTCCAGATCTAGAATGACCCCGCGATAAAGTGGCCTGGGAAAATGAAGTCTCCTCCAAATCGTAGAAATCCTAACAAGTATTGCCACTTCCATCGCGACCACGGGCATGACACCGATGATTGCTACGAACTCAAAAGGCAAATTGAGGAGCTCATCCAACATGGTCATCTACGCCAGTACGTCACTAGAAGGGAACGAGCACCACAACCTCATAATCAAGAAGATCAGTAGCCCGTGAGGGAGATACACACCATCTCAGGAGGACTAGCAGGAGGGGAGAGTCACTTTCTGCAATGAAGGCGCATGCCAGAAAGGCAAGGCATGTCGACGAGATGTGCCTATCTAAGGTGCCAAAGCAGGATAGCGACAAGGTCATATCTTTTTCAGATAAGGACCTGGAGGAAATCCAGCACCCCCATGATGACCCCTTGGTGCTCACCATGATAGTGGCCAATTTTAATGTGTGCAGGATCCTGGTGGATAGTGGTAGCTCTGCGGATATCCTATTCGCAGAAGCTTATGACAAGCTCAACCTGGGCAGGGAGAGGCTGCAGCCTATCAGGTCACCTCTTATTGGATTCTTAGGGGAGAAGGTGTATCCCCTTGGGTCCATCACACTTCCTATCACCGCCGGAGTAGCACCCCAAAGTTCCACAGTTATGATCAATTTCCTAGTAATAGAGTGTCCGTCAGCCTATAACATCATATAGGACGGCCAACTCTTAACACATTGAGAGTTGTGCCCTCCACCTACCATCTCGTTCTCCGTTTTCCAACCTCAAATGGAGTCGGAGAGGTCAGAGGAGACCAGGTAGTAGCCAGAGAATGCTATGTCTCCTCTGTAAAGGCTAGGAAGCCCCAAGAAGCATTGCAGGTTGAGATCCTTGACCCAAGGGATGACTCCGCTATAGAAAGAGGAGAGTCAGTCGAGGAGCTCACCCCTGTGTTCTTGGATGAGGAACATCTAGACAGAAGAATTTACATTGGCTCTTCCCTTTTTGAGGATTTGGCTTGCTTGTTAATAGATTTTTTGAAGTGCAACATGGACGTCTTTGTGTGGTTGCATGAGGACTTGAGGGCATCGACCCAGAAGTGGCCACACACCGTCTCAATGTTGATCCGCATTACAAGCCTGTTCGCCAAAAGTTAAGGGGAGCCTCCACTGAAATGGCCCAAGCCATGAACAAGGAGGTTGGAAAGTTAATAGATAATGGGGCGGTCAGAGAAGTAGCATATCCTGAGTGTCTCTCCAATGTGGTAATGGTCACTAAGGCTAATGGGAAGTGGCGCCTCTGCGTCGACTTCACAGAACTCAACAAGGCGTGCCCAAAAGATAGTTACCCATTGCCGCGAATTGACCTCCTCATCGACGCCACCACAGGGCATGAGTTGCTCACTTTCCTGGATGCATACTCTGGGTACAACCAGATTAGCATGTATCCCCCAGACCAAGAGAAGACGTCATTCATCACGCCAAAGGGGACATACTGCTACAGGGTCATGCCCTTTGGGCTAAAGAACGCAGGAGCAACCTACCAACGGCTGGTGAATAAGATGTTCCAGTCTCAGATAGGACGAACAATGGAGGTATACGTGGATGACATGCTGGTGAAAAGTCTCGCAGCAATAGACCACATTGATCACCTCCAAGAAACTTTCAATGTCCTGAGATCCTATCACATGAAGCTCAACCCTGAGAAGTGCGCCTTTGGTGTGGGGTCAGGAAAATTCTTAGGCTTTATGGTCGACCAGAGGGGAATTGAGGCGAATCCTGGCAAGATCAAGGCCATCCTCGACATGAAGTCACCCTCCTCAACCAAGGAGCTCCAGCGCCTCAATGGGAGAATCGCAGCACTAAATAGGTTTGTCTCTAAGTCTGCAGACAAATGTCTCCCTTTCTTCAGGACTCTCCGAAAGGCCTTTGAGTGGAAACCTGAGGCAGAGGAGGCCTTTCAAAGGCTCAAAGCCTACCTGGCAGCACCTCCCCTCCTGTCACATGCCACTCCAGGAGAAGCTCTCCATCTATACCTTTCTGCTTCCCCATCAGCAGTAAGCTCAGTGCTCGTCAGAGATAATAATGGAGTGCAAAAGCCAATTTATTACGTGAGCAGGGCATACCGGGGGGCAGAGGTCAGATATTCGGCACTAGAAAAACTGGCACTCGCTCTTGTCACGACGGCGAGACGACTGCGACACTACTTCCAGGGCCACCGTATAGTGGTCATCACGGACCAACCTCTTAAAAGAGTCTTGGAAAATCGGATGTATCTGGCAGACTTCTTAAATGGGCAGTGGAACTCGGGGAGTTCGACATTCAGTATCAACCCAGGACAGCCATCAAAGCACAAGCCCTAGCAGATTTCGTTGCCGAACTCACACCAACAGAAGAGGGGAACAACGAGGATACCCAGATGCCCAACGGGGACACCAAGAAACCTAGCAAAGACCCTCAAGCAGGCGCTCAGGTTAGTTCAGACGCCCAGGTCTCCTCCCTAGAAGCCCAAACAACCTCCCTGATGCCCAAGCATCCCAGGCTGCACCTCCAGACGCCTAGACATCCCAAGCTGCTCCTCCAGAGGCATCCCAGGCTGCACCTCTAGATGCCCAGACATCCCAAGCTGCACCTCCAGCTCCTGCATCCCAAGTTGCACCTTAAGTCCCTGGTGCCCAGATGGCTTCACCGGATGACCGGTGTTCCATTTCAAATTCCAAACCCTCCACTCCTCTACTTTGGAAACTTTACGTAGATGGCTCCTCGACCAGTGAAGGAGGAGGAGCGGGCCTAATCTTGATCAGCCCAGATGGCACCACTCTCAGGTATGCGCTGAAGCTCCACTTTATTGCTTTCAACAATGAAGCGGAGTACGAAGCCCTCCTTTCTGGATTGAGATTAGCAGTGGAAATGGAAGCTCAACACCTTGCCACCTACAGTGACTCTCAGCTGATAGTTAATCAAGTGAGGGGTGAGTTCGAAGCCAAAGGAGCCAAGATGCAAGAGTACCTTAGCATGGCAAGAAGCATGATCACAAAGTTCCACTACTTCCAGATAAACCACATCCCCAGAGAAGATAATATGGCCGCCGATGCACTCGCAAAGCTCGCTTCATCCATGGAAGTCTCATCAGGGGAACCAGCATTAGTTGGTCACCAGTTCGAGCCGAGCAGGATGGACATAGAGGCCACAAATATTAACTGTGTATCTACTGAGTCAAGCTGGATGACCCCAATCAGGGCATACCTCCAAGAAGGTGTGCTGCCAGATGACCCCCTAAAGGCCAGGAAACTAAGGATAAGAACCTCCAAGTTCGCCATCTTGCAAGACACTCTGTACAAGAAAGGCTATTCCTTGCCATTGTTGCGGTGTCTTTCACCCGAAGAAGCTCACTATGCCTTGCGGGAAATCCACAAAGGGATCTGTGGGAACCACTCTGGAGGGCGCTCCCTTGCCCATAAGACGCTCAGGCAAGGCTATTTCTGGCCTACCATGATAAGGGACGCCAAGAGTTCTCCAAGAAGTGCAACAAGTGTCAACGCTTTGCCACTGTGCCTAGGCAACCACCCGAGGAGCTAACAACCATTTCAAGTCCATGACCCTTCTCCAAGTGGGGCATCGACATTCTGGGCCCCTTGCCCCTCAGCAAAGGGCAGTGCAAGTTCGTGGTGGTGGCAGTCGACTATTTCACCAAGTGGTCAGAAGCTGAACCCTTAGCAAAAATCACAGACGCAAAGGTCAAAGATTTTATCTGGAAGAACCTGATCTGTCGCTTTGGGATTCCCATGCCATTGTCAGCGACAATGCCAAGTAGTTCGACAACAAGCTGCTGAACTCCTTCTGTTCTGACTTGTAGATAAAACAACCTCACTCCAGTCCGGCACACCCACAGGCAAATGGACAAGCAGAGGTCATGGTAAGAACGGTGCTACGCAACTTAAAGACAAGGCTTGAAAAAGCAAAGGGCCTTTGGGTAGAGGAGCTACCAGGCGTACTGTGGGCCTATCGAACCACGCCAAGAACCCCTACTGGGGAGACCCCTTTTTCCCTCGCCTTTGAAACTAAGGCGGTCATCCCTGTGGAGATAGGGGTACACTCTCTAAGGGTCCAGTACCACGACCCTATCACCAATAAGAAAGACTCCGCATCAACCTCGACTTGGTGGAGGAGGCAAGGGAAATGGTTGTACTCCGCAACGCAGAGTACAAACGGCGCATGGCAAGGTACTACAATTCGAGGGTGAAGCCTCGTTCTTTCCAACCAAGAGATTTGGTCCTCAAAAAAGTAATCCTCGCCACAAAGGATGTACGCGAAGGGAAGCTAGGACCAAATTGGGAAGGACCCTACCGCGTAACAGAAGTAGTGAGGCCAGACACCTACAAGATCCAGAATTCTGAGGAAAAAGTCTTACTTCATCCATGGAATGCAGAGCACTTGAAGAGGTATTATCAATGACACTTTGAGAGCATCAAAGTAGTAGAAGTTGAGACTTGATTTGATTTTTAAGGGCGTTACCCAATATTCAATATACTTTTTTGGGAATTATTACCCAATATTACTTTTTATAAGCAATAAATCAATAAAATTTTCTACGCTATTTACTCCAAAAAGATCTTTTACATTTCATTTCAAAGGAGTATCAGTACAAAAATAAGGCCAAATATCATCTCTAAAAAAAATTAAAAAATCAAAAGTCCTAAACACTCTAACTGCTCTCACGGTCGTCCTCCACCTCCTCCTCGTCATTATCAACATCATTAGATCCCCCCTTATCACTGTCGTCAGTGGGCACGAAACGTGAGAAGTCAATGCCAGGGAAAGCGGCAGAAACCTTCCCTCGGAGATCCTCGAAACCATCAATGAAAGCATCTGCGAGGCCATTCTCCAAGTCTTCCTCAGCACGGGAAACTCTCTCCCAAGCAGCCTTCAACTTTACCTCGGCAACAGCAGCCTCTCTGAGCATAGCCCCCCCATGGGCCTCTGTAAGCTCAGCCTCCCTGAGCACATTCCTCTCGCGGACCGCTAGAAGCTCAGCCTCAAGTTTAGTTGCCCTCTCATGGGTTGTAATAAGCTCACCATCCCTGAGTGCGTCCCTCACGGGTTGCCAAAAGCTCAGACTCAAAATTGGAAGCCCTTTCATGAGCCGCCACTAGCTCACCCTCCCGGAGCGCGTCCCTCTCACGGGTCGCCAAAAGCTCAGAATCAAGCTTGACAATCCTCCCCTGAGCAGTAAGAAGCTCCTTTTGCACAAGGCTTAGATCCAGCTTCAGCTTGTCATGATTATAGGCCCTCGAAAGCAAGCAGATACAGGAAGTCGAAACCTAAAAAAAAAAAAGGAAATAAGAGGTTGAGAAAAGTCAAGAATACAGAAAAGAAACAACTGGAGAAAGGGGAATAGTGGACTCTCACCTGAGCCAGGCCTTCCAAATACGTATCGATGATCCTATCGGTACCCGAAGCGCTAAGCTGAGAAACTTCGAGTCCAAACACAAACCTCCCAAGTCTTGCCCTGATGGCTTGTGGACTCCCCATCATAGGACCAGCCCAAATCGGCACTCCTGTAGAAGTTCTTGCACGAGGAGGGGACAAAGGAGAGGCAGCACGAGGAGAGGATGAAGGTGGGGAGGATGTGCCCGGCAAGGAAGATTCTGGAGTAGCAACTGGAGAAGTCACCAGCTGAGGAGGAACCACCGTAGGAGTCACTTGGGGGGCATCATCCATCCTTGCCACTTTGGAAGAGAGAGGGCTCATACTAGAGAAACGGGACACCACCACCCTCTTACTTGCTGCAAGAGCAGAGAAGTGTCAGGTAAATGAAAAATACCGAGGAAGAAGAGAATTAAAAGAGGAAACTAGCTCACCCCTTTTCTTCGAAGAGGAACCACCAGATTTCTGAGATGGAGCAATAGCCTTAGTAAACTTGGGCAGGAGAACTCCCAAATCTTTGTAAGGGCAAGCCTTGACAGCCTCCAACTTTCACTCCTGGTCTCGAGAAAGCACAGGCGTGTCTGCATGGAAATGGTGAGCACACATGTATACATATATGTAAAAAAAAAAAAAAAATGTGCAGCGTACCGGGTTTTTTAGCAGTACCCCAATGTGTTGGCACCAAAGCTCTGTCGGCTTCTGTAGCCCACTCTCCACCAACAAAGAAGAAGTAAGATTTCCAACCGCCACAATTAGAGCGCGTTCCCGTAAGCACTGTACCACTTCTCGTGGTAAAATAGTACCACCCCTATTTGGTGCAAGGGTTTCGCTCAAGTTGTATGCCGCATGGAACTCCGTAGGAGAAGCATCCTCATGGTGCACTTTTCTCCAAAATGCAAGAAAGCCTAGTAAACTCTCCAACCATTAGGCGCTAGTCGCCCTGGATTCAATGAAAAGTAGTGCAAAACGCGACAATGGAAGAGGACATGGGAAATCTTAACCCAGCCTCAAGCATCTCCTCGTAAACAACAATATCACCAGAAGAGTCATCACAAGCAAGCTCGCCTAACTCAGCCCGACGGCACAACACGATCGGAGGAATGCAATAAGTAAAAACAAGCAGCGAGATATCTTCATCTAAACGAAACAGACTGAAAATGGTACTCACCTTAGACCCATCATCATCGAGTCCCACTTTTCCTTTGCGTTTCTTTTTTCGGGGACGTATGGAGTAGTCTAAACCACCATCTGGGAGGTCTTGAGAAACTTGAACCGAGGAGTCATAGTAGGGTCTTGATTGTCAAAAGCAGTACCTAGAACTTCCTTACTGCTTGCAATGTCTAGCCCAACCCTTGGAGGGGTGTCTGACTGCCTTTGCTCGCCGAAACGAAGTTGCCCAGTAGCTGACTGCCTATGCTCGCCGAAACGAAGTTGCCCAGTAGCTGGAAGTGTGTCTGACCCTTCAAAATTGCACAAAGCAGAATTTTTGGCACCAAAATCAGCACCTACGATGCCCGAATCAGCGTCTGGAGTGGCGATCGAACCTGCCTATGCACCCAGGCTGTTGTCCAGCTCCTGTACTGCACTTCTGCTGGCCTGGACAACTCTTTTTCCAGCTTGCACATCGCTGTCCAGCCCCCCAGACCTCCTTGCACGCTGCCCAGCTCCTGTACTGCATTCTTGCTGGCCTGAACTGCTCCTTCTCCAGCCTGCACAGCGCTGTCCAGCCCCCCAGGAGTCACGCGCGCGCTGCCCAGTCCGCCAGACTGCGCGCGCGCACTGCCCAGATCGCCTCCCTGCGCGCTGGTTCGCGCAAAAGTGTTGTCCAACCCACCACTTTCAGCACCCAAGTTGTCCAGTCCACCATTTTCGGCACCAAGGCTGTCCAAGACAGCACCCGAATGCTCAAAACCAGCTTCCAAGCTTCCTAAAATGGTGCCCACCTCCTCCCTTTCTTCAATCTCCACCACTCCCTCTTCAATCGGCATTGTCTACTTGAGAAACTCTACTAAAAAAAGGAAGAAATCACACTCTTAGAAGGATTCAAGGAGAGTTTCAACAAAATGGGTAGAACTTGAGTTCTCAAGGTTTTCAAGAAGTGGGTGCTCAACCTTAAAAGTGAATGAAATGGGTAGCATGAAGAAGAAGACTATATTTATAATCTAGGATTTTTCAAAAGAAGGAAAAAGCCCAAATTGAAAATTATGGGCCCTCTTCAAAATAAAGTGGGAAAAACTTGAAGTTTGCACCAAAGAAAAAAATAAATAGATAAATAAATACAATTGAAGAGTCAATGTCTCCCTCTCCAAGTTTTACTTGAACACGAGGCATTGGGGGGCAAATGATGGATCAAGCCCAAATAGTCCAATTTATGTGAGAAATTCAACCCTAATTGAAGAGCCCAACCTCATGAAAAATCCACCAAGCCCAATATAGTCCAAAGACCAGTTAGACTCTTTGCTTAGCCACACCATCAAAGGGAGAGCATGAGAAGTTCTATCTGCACCACCGAAGGAAACGGTCCACTCTCACGTCATCTTTGACCGAATCTCATGGAGAGCTCCCCAACCTCCTCGCCCATTGAGAAGAAATCGTGAGCTCCACCAGAATAATCTTTTAGTTGCTGTAAAGTAGCCTCAATCTGTTATGAGACTATTATAAATTGCACGCCCCATCAATACTTGAGGGGCATAAGACTGATTGTCTGGCATCACATCTTCTCTGATTCTCTTCTCCTTCGAAGCTTGTGTTCTTTGTCTCCACACCCTTAAATTAATAAAATACACCATTCAAGAGTGAACGTAGGTCGAGTTGACCGAACCACTATAAATCTTGTCTCCTCCAATTCTCTCTTTATTTCACTGCATTTATTATTTACACTTGACAGATGGTGTACAAAACATTTTTGTGCATCATCAAAAGACATCGACTGAATGACGAATGTTGGTGCTGCACTTTTTGTGTGGCTAACACCTCCACCTTCTTTTTTGTGTTCTGATGTTATTAATTTCTTTATGGGTTGGATTGGACGGAGGAGGAGGAGGGGGTGTAAAGGGCCGGGTTAGAGCGATATTGCATCATAGCATGATAAGTTCCAGCACTCCGTTCATTAAGAAGATTCCAACGTAAAATCAGCAACCTCTTTTGCAGAAGAGTTTTGGACTTTTATGGCCCATTATCTACACCTTATCAATTCCCTCATTTCATTCCAATACAGTACCGAAAATCCTTGGAGGAAAAGTTGTAGTATATTTGAGGATTTCTTTCCTTCCACATTTGGAATAAACACAGAAATGTTAAGTTCCAGAATTAGTTTCTTCAAAGAATTACATTTTCACTTAGTTGCAATTTCTTGTAAAGACTAAATTAAAGGATCATATTTATTCATGATGGATCTCCACATTCTATTGGAGTATGGGCATTTGAAGAATAAATCATCATGATTTTCAGGTCTATCATTAAATAATATGCAATGCTCATCCAGGGAAGGTAAACATGATTTTGATCTATCTGTTGTACTCGACCTGCCTTCAATAGCTAACCAAAAAGTAAGGCTCCATATTGGTCATTACCACAAGTAGAAGAACACCATAGGCTTTACTCATCCAGTTGTTACACACACAAACAGGCACCAAGTTTCAGTTTTCATCAAGACAGACATGTCAAGTGATTGAGTCAGTCATCTCATGAATTTTACAAATGAAACCAGAATCAATATGGACAAGCCTACCTAGGCTGAATTGACTTACATTTGTGTGTGTTCAACTTTTCAACATTACTTAGCAGAATCAAATATGCAAGATGTTACTATATTTCTATGCAATGTACAAGCACAAGTGTACAATCAACAGTTCTTTTCAATTAAATACCTCCACGATGAAATGTGTGTAGAGTTGGTTGACGCCCAACTCTTAAATTATTCTAGCAAGATGATCAAAGTTAGAACGGGGAGGGAATGTTTACAGCTATTGTAGTACGACTTTTTTTTCAATTCCTGTTCGGTCTTTCAATAAGTAGTCAGTTGCGGGCTAAGAAGTCTTGTAGTCAGACTTCATACTGATTGAAGCAGCTGTTGGAGAGAAGGCAACAGTCAGACCTGCAAGCACCGGGTAGTATCTAATAGAGGCTACTTGTGAACAAAAGATCCCCATTACAGATATCCTTTGGCTAAAGCAACAGGCTAGCAATTGCATACCCAGCACTGCTAATGATGAAATTCTCACAAGCACCTTCGAAACAGGGAGAACCTACAGGTTGGTAGTCCTGTTGAAAAATCTTGTATAAATCGTCATTAATGGTCTCACCCATCTGACTTTTGCTCCTTGTGTTTTGCACAACCTACATAATGAAAATGCTATCAAGATCTCGTCATTACATAGTAGTATTCCTGCCAAGGCACCAGACCTCCTCTCCCAAAAATCTGATCCACAAAAGAGGCAATATGCTTCTGCTAATGCTTGGAAAAAATCCCATCAACCAACAGCAATTTCACCTGCCAATTCGTCACAGCTTGTAACAGAAACCTCCAAGTCTGCCTCCTCTGCCCAGCATCCCTTACTACTTTTTCAACCATTATCATCAAAAACCAGAATATTCTTGGTTTTAAAACAGGCAAGCATCTCTGATCCTGAACCAATCTTAGGCTCACAGCAGCAAACAACTGATCAGACCCAGAAAACTCAGAAGAGTATCCATCTTGAACTGCTTTATTTGCTAAGGCATCAGCAACAAAATTTGCCTCTGTACACATGTTCCAACGAATACTGCATTCTGCTGAAAAGAAGCTTTATTTGAGCTAAAATGCCCAACAAAGGCCAAGCACAGTCCACTATACCCTTAACAGAATTCACCAAGACCAACGAGTCAGATTCAATCAATACTTTATACACTTGCAATCCATACCTATCAACCAGAACAAGCCCATCAAGCAATGCCCTGAACTCAGCACCCATATTAAACTTATACCATAATAAAAAGATGCTGCTAAGGCCATACCTCCCCACTCATTCCTCGGTATTGCCCTTCCTCCAGCAACACCAGGATTCACTTAGCAGCTCCATCAACATTGAATTTTAAAACCCCAGCAACTGGATAAGTCCAACACACCCACATGGCCCTAGTGGACACCACGTGTGGCATAACAATGCCTAACAACTGCAACACCATTCTGCCACTATTATTATCCAAAACCTTGGGCCTGATAGTCCTCACCGGAAACCGTAAAAGACTACATACCTTCAGAAAATTAGAATTAAGAATTAAGTTCGCCTTTACCAGCCTTCTACATCTCTCCTTCCATACTTGCCAAAAAATCAACAAGGCAAGACTTCTTATCAAACTACAACAAACAGGCTTTCTTTTAAAAACCCTGCAAAGTCTTTGCAATCTGACCAGAGTTAATTCACCACCAATCAATTGAAAACCACACATGGCAGCAAACCTTTCCCAAATGGCCTTAACATAATCACATTCCACAAATAAATGAACAGCATCCTTGCCCTCCTTATAACACAAAACACACCTACTTGCCAAAGGAATTCCACACATCCTAATTCTGGAATCCAACGGAAGAGCCTTCATTACCCACTAAACAAGCAAGGGAATACTCCTAACCAAACCATTCCCCACATACCTCTTTCTAAAGATTCTGCATAGCCTTCTCAACCTTACCATTGAATGTTCATTATTGATCAGCAGAAAACCAACCATGTCAGCCAACCTATTCCAAATAGCACTAGCATATTCACAACCCACAAAAATATGCTCATCATTCTCCACATTATTAAAATACATATAACACCTACTGAGCACTGGATAGCCCAACTTCTGAACTCTTGCATCCAAAGAAAGAGCCTCCATCAGTATTTTCCAACCCACCAACTGAGCACTAGGTGCTGTGCTCAACCACCAAATTATAGAGGCAGTTTCATTCCTCACTCCCTGCTGCCTAATCAACTGCCAGGCTGCCTTAACAGAAAACAATCCGGAAGAAGTTTTCTGCCATGCCAACCTATCCATCATATTACTTAAAACAACTCTAGAACTCAAAACTTCATCCCTTAACTGGTCATTAAGATACTCATCCACTCCCTCTAACTGCCGATGAGAATTCAAAAACAACTCAGCTACGTTGGGAAAACTTTGAGGCACCCCACCCACCCTGCTCAGCAATGGACCACCCTTTAAGCATGCATCCATTCCTCAACAATTGAAAAGAAAACACACATTAGATTAGTTACGCACGTAAAAATGAAAGTATAAATGATAACAAATACCAATAGGGGAAAAAATAGGAGAAGAATGATAAAGAGGTGGAGTAAAAGAAGTAAAAGAACAATAACCCCTAACCCCTAATCCGTAACCCCAAAAGCACGTAAGCCCTAAAACCCTATTTGAATTCTAGAACCTATTAATATCTTCTAATGCTACAAACTCCTAATTTTCTTCCATGCTTTAACCTTTTACTCCCTTTCCAAGTAATTGAATTTTGTTTCAAACATTTAACAATTTTAATAAAAAGATAATCAAAAAAGAAATAAAATATAATTTACATAATAGAAAAGCAAGCAAAACGCATATAATCAAAGAAATGACATACAATTTTTGGTTGTGCAAAACATGAAAAATGAGAAGGAAACTATGGGTTAATGAGAGTGTTGGGGGATGAACTTAATAGAAGAATGATCATAACAAGTAATAAAAATAAAAAAAGAGTAGAAATAGTCATGTATAAAACACATTTTACATGTTAAAGAAAGCTAATGGAACTGGGACAAATAAATATACTTATCTTTTCACAATTAAACTGACTACGCACATAAAAATGAAAGTCTAGAACAATAAGGCAAAAAAAATAGGAGAAGAATGATAAGGAGATGGAGCAAAAGATGCAAAAGAACAATAACCCCTAATCCCTAAACCCCTAACCCCAAACCCCAAAACCCTAAGCTCCCTACGCCCTAAATCCTATTTGAATTATAAATTCTATTAGTATCTTCTACATACTACAAACTCCTAATTTTCCTCCATGCTTTAAACTTTTGCTCCATCTCCAAATAATAGAATTTTGTTTCCAACATTTAACAATTTTAATAGAAAGATAATAAAAAAAAATAAAACATAATTTATCTAATAGAAAATAAACAACAAACATATAACCAAAGAAATGCAATGAAACTATAGGCTGTGCAAAACACCAAAACAACAACAAAAAATGAGAAAGAAACTCTGGGTTAATGAGAGTGTTGGGTGTTGAAAATAATAGAAGAATGATCATAACAAGTAATAAATACAAAACAAAGTAGAAATAGTCATGTGTAAAACACATTTACATGTAAAAGAAATCCAACGAAATTGGGACAAATAAATATACTTATCTTTTCACAACTAAACTCAGCTTTCCAAACTTATCTCGTTAAACTCTTTTTATTCTTTCATAAACAAGCTCTATTCCACAAACAACTGAAATGAAAACACACATTCGATTAGTTATGCACATAAAAATGAAAGTCTAAACGATAACAAACGACAATAAGGGAAAACAAAATAGTAGAAGAATGATAAGGAGATGGAACAAAAGATGAAATAGAACAATAACCCTTAATCCATAAACCCATAACCAAAAACCCCAAAAGCCCTAAATTCAATTTAAATTCTAGATTCTATTAGTATCTTCTAAATACAACAAACTCCTAATTTTTCTCCATACTTCAAAATTTTGCTCCGTCCCCAAATAATAGAATTTTGTTTCCAACATTTAACAATTTTAATAAAAAAATAATAAAAAAAAAACATAATTTATCTAATAGAAATGCAAACAAAACACATATAATCAAAAAAATGCTATGCAATTATAGATTGTGTAAAACACAAAAATAACAACGAAAAATGAAAAGAAAATAGTAGCATAATAAGAGTGTTGGAGATTGAAAATAATATAAACAATGATCATAACAAGTAAGAAACACAAAATGAAGTAGAAATAGTCATGTGTAAAATACATTTTACATGTAAAAGAAAATTAATCGAATTTGGACAAATAGATATATTTATCTTTTCACTTTTAAACTCTGATTTCAAACTTATCTCGTCCATTCCACTAACAACTGAAATCAAATCACACATTAGATTAGTTACGCACAAAACAATGAAAATCCAAAACATAAAAAACAACAATAAAAGAAAAAAATAGGATAAAAATGATGAGGAGGAGACGCAAAAAAAGCAAAAGAACAATAAACCAAATCCCCAACCCCTAATCCGTAATCCTTACTCCCTACTCCCAAAGCCCTAATCCCTAACAATTAACCCAAAACCTCAAAAGCCCGTAAGTCTAATAGCCCGTAAGCCCCAAGCCTACAAAGCCCTAAACCCTAAACCCTTTTTGAATTCTATATTCTATTAGTATTTTTTTTGACTATAAACTGACAAACCAAATAAAAGAAATAAACCATAATTAATCTAATAGAAAAGCAAATAAAGCACATAGAAACAAAGAAATGCTATGCAATTATAGGTTGTGTAAAACATGAAAAGAATAACTAAAAAAAAAGAAGCAAATAGTGAGATAATGAGAGTGTTGGGAATTGAAAATAATAAAAAAATGATCATAACAAGTAAGAATCAAAAGAAGATGTAGAAATAGTCATGTGTAAAACAAATTTCACATATAAAAGAAAGTCAATCAAATTTGCACAAATAGATATACTTAACTTTTTGCTCCTAAACTCCACTTTCAAGGTTATCTCGTCCATTTCACTAACAATTGCAATCAAAGTACACATTAGATTAGTTACACACATAAAAATAAAAATCCAAAACATAACAAAAACAATAAAAAAAAAAGGATAAGAATGATGATGAGGTAAAGCAAAAAAAGCAAAAGAACAACAAACTCAAATCCCTAACCCCTAATCCCTAATCTCTATAGCCCTAATCCCTACTCCCTAAGCCCTAATCCCCAACTCCAAACTATAAACCGACAACCTAAAAAAATAAATAAAACATAATGAATCTAATAAATAAGCAAACAAAGCACATATAATCAATTAAAAGGCTATGCAATTATAGGTTGTGTAAAATATAAAAACAATAACGAAAAATAAAAAACAAACAGTGGAATAATGAGAGTGTTGGAAATTGAAAATAATAGAAACAATAAACATAACAAGTAAGAAAAATAAGAAGATGTAGAAATGATCATGTGTAAAACACATTTCACATGTAAAAGAAAGCCAATCAAATTTGCACAAATAGATATACTTATTTTTTTCGCTTCTAAACTCCGTTTTGAAGCTTATCTCGTCCGTTCCACTAACAACAGCAGTCAAAGTACACATTACATTAGTTACACACATAAAAATGAAAATTTCGAAACATAACAAAAACAATAAAAGAAAAAAATAGAATAAGAATGATGAGGAGGTAGAGCAAAAGAAGCAAAAGAACAATAAACTCAAATCTCTAACCCCTAATCTCCAATCTCTATAGCCATAATCCCTAATCCTAAATTTCTACACCCTAGGCCCTAATCCCTAACTCCAAACTACAAATCGACAATCCAAAATAAGAAAATAAAAGATAATGAATCTAATAAATAAGTAAACAAAGCACATATAATCAATTAAAAGGTTATGCAATTATAAGTTGTGTAAAACATGAAAACAATAACAAAAAATAAAAAGCAAACAGTGGGATAATGAGAATGTTGGGAATTGAAAATAATAGAAACAATGAACATAACAAGTAAGAAACACAAGAAGATGTAGAAATGATCATGTGTAAAACACATTTCACATGTAAAAGAAAGTCAATCAAATTTGCACAAATAGATATACTTATCTTTTCGCTCCTAAACTCTGCTTTCAAGCCTATCTCATCCATTCTACTAACAACTGCAATCAAAGTACATATTAGACTAGTTACGCACATAAAAACGAAAATCCAAAACATAACAAAAATAATAAAAGAAAAAAAATAGGATAAGAATGATGAGGAGGTGGAGCAAAAGAAGTAAAACAACAATAAAACCCCAACCCCTAACCCCTAATTCGTAATCCCTAATATCTAAAGTCCTAATCCCTAATCCCTAATCCCTAATCCCAAATCCTACTCCCTAAGTCCTAATCCCCAACCCCTAACTACAAACCAACAACCCCAAAAAAGGGAATAAAACATAATTAATCTAATAGAAAAGCAAACAAAGCACAGATAATCAAAGAAATTGTTGGTTTATTTTTATGGAGTCTAGTTTGTATATGTGATCCGGATGATAACCCGACCCGAAATAATGTTGTGTGGTTTTTAATGGAAAATTTTCTGAGGCTTAGTCCATGGAGCGAAGGCTTGGGCCGATAGGCCCAAGCCGTAGTGCGTAGGACATATAAACAGCCCAGTGCGTAGGACATATAAACCCTGTTGCTTTGGTGATTAGGGTTAATTGTGGATGTACAGCCGCTCTCTGTATTCAACTCTCTCAATAGTGAAATCCCTGCAGCTTCGTGGACGTAGGCAAATTGCCGAACCACGTAAAATCTGTGTCTTGTTCTTTCTTGTTTCTTATTGCTTTATATTCTTGATTTGTTCTTCGATTGTGTGTGTTTGTTAGTGGATTTAAATCGTGAGAAATCCCAATAGAAATGTTATGCAATTACAGGTTGTGTGAAACATGAAAACAATAACGAAAAATGAAAAGCGAACAGTGGGTAATGAGAGTGTTGGAAATTAAAAATAATGGAAAAAATGATCATAACAAGTAAGAAACACAAGAAGATGTAGAAATAGTCTTGTGTAAAACACATTTCACATGTACAGAAAGTCAATCAAATTTGTACCAATAGATATACTTATCTTTTCGCGCCTAAACTCCACTTTCAAGTTTATCTCCTCCATTCCACTAACAAGTGAAATCAAAGTACACATTAGATTAGTTACGCATATAAAAATAAAAATCTAAAACATAACAAAAGCAATAAAAGCAAAAAATAGGATAAGAATGATGACGAGGTGGAGCAAAAGAAGCAAAAGAACAATAAACACAATCCCTGATCCCTAACCTCTAATTCGTAATCCGTAATCCCTAATCTTTGAAGTCTTAATCCCTAATACCTAATCCCAAATCCTACTCCCTAAGCCCTAATCCCCAACCCTTAACTATAAACCAACAACCCCAAAAAGGAAAATAAAACCTAATTAATCTAATAGAAAAGCAAATAAAGTACAGATAATCAAAGAAATGTTATGCAATTATAGGTTGTGCAAAACATGAAGACAATAACAAAAAAAGAAAAACAAATAGTGGGTCAATGAGAGTGCCCGTAATTAAAAATAATAGAAATAATTATCATAACAAGTAAGAAACACCAGAAGATGTAGAAATAGTCATTTGTAAAACACATTTCACATGTAAAACAAAGCCAATCAAATTTGCACAAATATATATACTCATTTTTTCGCTCCTAAACTTCGCTGTCAAGCTTATCTCGTCCATTCCACTAACTGCAATCAAAGTACACATTAGATTAGTTACGCACATAAAAATGAAAATCCAAAACATAACAAAACAATAAAAAAAAATAGGATAAGAAAGATGAAGAGGTGGAGCAAAAGAAGCAAAGAACAATAAACCCAAATCCCTAACCCATATTCCCTAATCTCTATAGCCCTAATCCCTAATCCCTAATCCCACATCCCTACTCCCGAAGCTCTAATCTCCAACCCCAAACTATAAACTGACAACCCAAAAAAAAGAAATAAAACATAACTAATCTAATAAATAAGAAAACAAAACACATATAATCAAATAAATGTTATGCAATTATAAGGTTGTAAAAAACATGAAAACAATAACGAAAAATAAAAAGCAAACACTGGGTAATGAGAGTGTTGGGAATTGAAAATAATAGAAACAACGATCATAACAAGTAAGAAACACAAGAAGATGTAAAAAAAGTCATGTGTAAAACATATTTCACATATAAAAGAAAGTCAATCAAATTTGCACCAATAGATATACTTATCTTTTCGCTCCTAAACTCTGCTGTCAAGTTTATCTCCTTAATTCCACTAACAAATGAAATCAAAGTAAACATTAAATTAGTTACGCACAAAAATAAAAATATAAAATATAACAAAAACAATAAAAGTAAAAAATAGGATAAGAATGATGAGGAAGTGGAGCAAAAGAACAATAAACCCAAATCCCTAACCCCTAATCCATAATCCCTAATTCCTAATCTCTAAAGTCCTAATTGCTAATCCCAAATCCTACTCCCTAAGCCCTAGTCCCCAACCCCTAACTATAAACCAACAACCAAAAAAAAAAGAATAAAATATAATTAATTTAATAGAAAAGCTAACAAAGCACAGATAATCAAATAAATGTTATGCAATTACAGGTTGTGTAAATCATGAAAATAATAACGAAAAATGAAAAACAAAAAGTGGGTTAATGAGAGTGTCCAGAATTGAAAATAATAGAAACTATGATCATAACAAGTAAAAAATACAAGATGTAGATATAGTCATGTGTAAAATAAATTTCACATGTAAAAGAAAGTCAATTAAATTTGCACAAATAGATGTACTTATCTTTTCGCTCCTAAACTCCGCTTTCAAACTTATCTCATCCATTCCATTAACATTTGTAATCAAAGTACACATTAGATTAGTTACGCACATAAAAGTAAAAATCCAAAACATAACAGAAACAATAAAAGAGAAAAATAGGATAAGAATGATGAGGAGGTGGAGCAAAAGAAGCACCCCAACCCCTAACCCCTAATTCGTAATCCCTAATATCTAAAGTCCTAATCCCTAATCCCTAATCTCTAATCCCAAATCCTACTCCCTAAGTCCTAATCCCCAACCCCTAACTACAAACCAACAACCCCAGAAAAGGGAATAAAACATAATTAATCTAATAGAAAAGCAAACAAAGCACAGATAATCAAAGTCAATCAAATTTGCACCAATAGATATACTTATCTTTTCGTTCCTAAACTCCCCTTTCAAGTTTATCTCGTTCATTCCATTAACAACTGCAATCAAAGTACACATTAGATTAGTTACGCACGTAAAAATGAAAATCCAAAACATAAAAAAAAAAAAAAAAAAAAAAAAGGATAAGAATGATGAGAAGGTAGAGCAAAAGAAGTAAAAGAACAATAAACCCAAATCTCTAACCCCTAATTCCTAATCTCTAAATCGCTAATCCTTAACCCCAAATCCCTACTCCCTAAGCCTTAATCCCCAAGCCTTAATTATAAACCAACAATCCAAAAAAAAGAAATGAAACATAATTAATCTAATAGATAAGCAAACAAAACACATATAATCAAATAAATGCTGTGCAATTATAGGTTGTGTAATACACAAAAACAATAACGAAAAATGAAAAGCAAACGGTGGGTTAATGAGAGTGTTAGGAATTGAAAATAATAGAAGCAATGATCATAACAAGTAAGAAACACAAGAAGATGTAAAAACAGTCATGTGTAAAACACATTTCACACGTAAAAGAAAGTCAATCAAATTTGCACAAATAGATATACATATCTTTTCGCTCCTAAACTCCGTTTTCAAGCTTATCTCATCCATTCCACTAACAACTGAAACCAAAGTACACATTTGATTAATTACGCACATAAAAATAAAAATTCAAAACATAACAAAAACAATAAGTAAAAAATAGGATAAGAAAGATGAGGAGGTGGAGCAAAAGAAGGAAAAAAACAACAAACCCAAATCCCTAACCCCTAATCCGTAATAAGTAATCCGTAATCCCTAATCCCTAATCTCAAATCCCTACTCCCTATGCCCTAATTCCCAACCCTTAACAAGAAACCAACAACCCAAAAAAAGGAAATAAAACATAATTAATCTAATAGAAAAGCAAACAAAACACATATAATCAAATAAATGTTATGCAATTATAAGTTGTGTAAAATATAAAAATAATAACGAAAAATGAAAAGTAAATAGTGAGATAATGAGAGTGTTGGGAATTGAAAATAATAGAAATAACGATCATAACAAGTAAAAAACACAAGAAGATGTAGAAATAGTTGTGTAAAATACATTTCACATGTAAAAGAAAGTCAATCAAATTTGCACAAATAGATATACTTATCTTTTCGCTCCTAAACTCCGCTTTCAAGCTTATCTCGTCTGTTTCAATAACTGAAATCAAAGTACACATTAGATTAGTTATGTACATAAAAATAAAAATTCAAAACATAAAAAAAATTATAAAAGAAAAAAGTAGGATAAGAATGATAAGGAGGTGGAGCAAAAGAAGCATAAAAACAATAAACTCAAATCCCTAACCCCTAATCCGTAATCTGTAATCCGTAATCCTTAATCTCTAATACCTAATCCCAAATCCTACTCTCTTTTTTATTTTTTTTTAAAGAGAAATATTATTGATAAAAGCCACGATTACAAGAGGCAAAAGCTTTAACAAAAAAAAAAGGTGCAAGAGGACCAGCTGAATGGTGCAACCGTTGCAGCCAAAAGCACCAAGCAGAAACAAGGTTCAAAGTATCGGCCGAGTTAGATACAACTCGGCAGGCAGTGATCCGATAACGATACACGATACAAGACTATCAGGAGTCTACCATGAATCGGCTCTGACTTGGGCAAACTCGGTTCAACTCGCTAAACTTGGACAAACTCGGCCGATTCACTTTCAAATCGAACTAATACGCACAACAAAGAAAATGCCCAAAAAAAAGGCAAAAAAGAAGAAAAATTGAACTCTAAATCAGACCCCTTTTACCATAATAAAAATAAAATAAGCAAGTTAGAATGAATAGATCACACACTTGAAAAATTGTGATAAATCTCCCTAATCAGAGACCAATTTATTCAAAATTTGTTTTTACTTTCCTTCTTCTTCGCAGTAGCAGAGGACCCAAGTATCCCGAGTCACCCAACATGATCGATCAAAATCACAGATCAATTACAGAAACCCTAGGGTGCTCGACTATTGGACTACTTGAGTAGCAGAAGATCCAGCCTTCACGATGAGTCTCGAGTAACAGAGACCATCGTTTGTGTGCTTACTCTCTCTCTCTCTGTTCGTCGAAGTCTGATAGCCAAAGTCGAAGTTTGAGAGTCGGTGGATCAAAATTCGTGAGGCTTTGCCTTATAAGACCCAAAAATTTATTCCCCCCCCCCCTTTCTTTTTGTTTTTTCGATTTTGGTCCAAATTTTTTAATTATATAATTTTTAGTATTTATTATATAATTTAATTGGAACTTAACTTCTTAAATTTGTTTTTGTTTATGTATTGATGATTTAATAATTAAATGTACAGAATAAAAAAAAATACATATAATCGATTTAATTAGATACATAATAAATAATTAAATGAAGAATTTCTTTATAAATAGATTTTCATTTTTAAAGCTATTAAGTTAACCATATATATACACTTTTATTTTTTTTTATAATTTTTTAAAATTAAAAATTATATTATATTATCCTTGAATATAGATGATAATAAATATTTTCCGGTAGTATCCTTATTATTCTTTTTTGCAATGATTAATGTGTTAAATAAAGTCTTTTAGGAATATGATGCATTGATGATGATGTTTACATTTATTACAATTTTTTTTAATTTTTTCAAAATTTTTTTAGCCTTCTAAATAGTGTTTTGGGCGTATCGGCCGATACTGCGCCACAATGCTGCGACCGATGTGTCTCAGTGGCCCCCGAGTCAAGTGCCTATACCGCGACCTTGAACCATGAGCAGAAACCATAAACAGCAGCAGCTGAATGGAGCAGAAGGAGATGGAACATGCTGAAAATCCAGCTGAAAAGAAACGAAGAGGCCTCCATCAATGCCTACCCAAAAGAGCATAATGGCCAGCTGAAAGGCGCAAAGGGACAAAAAAGACCAGCTGATAATCTGGCTGAAAGAGCAGAAAAATCAGCTGGAAAACACATAAAATCAGCATGGCAGCAGCTGGACTGTTCACGTGAACAGTGTAGGAAAGCAGGAAACAAGTAGCAGCAAGCAGAAAAGAATGCCCGAAAATGTCATCAGAACATGATTCAGCAGCAGGCGCAAAAAGAATAATAAATTCCAGCTGAAACCAGCTGCCATGGCAGCTGAGAGACCATCAGAAGACCAGCTAAAATCCCAGCTAAAGACCATCTGAGGTTCAGCAAAAATACCAGCAAGGATCAGCTAGAAGAGCCCATCCGCAGCAGCAGCCCAGCTGTTCACGTGAACAGTGCCTCCTGATGAAAGAACAGCTGAGCAGAAACTGAACAAAACAGCTGAATAGAGCACGTGAACAGTGAAAAACAGCAGCAAAACAGGACTGCAGGCAACAGCATTAGCAGTAGCAGTAACCCAAAAAAACGAAATAAAACATAATTTATCTAATAGAAATCCAAACAAAGCACAGATAATCAAAAAAATATTATGCAATTATAGGTTGTGTAAAACATGAAAACAATAACGAAAAACGAAAAGCAAATAGCGGGATAATGAGAGTGTTGGGAATTGAAGATAATAGAAACAATGATCATAACAAGTACGAAACACAATAAGATGTAGAAATAGTTGTGTAAAATACATTTCACATGTAAAAGAAAGTAAATCAAATTTGCACAAATAGATAAACTTATCTTTTCGCTCCTAAACTCTGCTTTTAAGCTTATCTCGTTCATTCCACTAACAACTGAAATCAAAATATACAATAGATTAGTTACGCACATAAAAATGAAAATCCAAAACATAACAAAAACTATAAAAAAAAAAAATAGGACAAGAATGATAAGGAGGTGGAGCAAAAGAACAATAAACTCAAATCCCCAATCCCTAACCCCTAATCCGTAATCCTTAATCTCTAATCCCTAATCCCTAAAGCCCTAATCCCCAATCTCAAGTCTCTACTCCATAAGCCCTAATTCCCAACCTCAAACTATAAACTGACAACCCAAAAAAAGGAAATAAAACATAATTAATCTAATAGAAAAATAAACAAAATATAGATAATCAAAGATATGTTATGCAATTATAGGTTGTGCAAAACATGAAAACAAAAACGAAAAAAGAAAAGCAAATAGTGGGTTAACGAGAGTGTCCGGAATTGAAAATAATAGAAACAATGATCAAAACAAGTAAAAAACACGAGCATGTAAAAATATTTATGTGTAAAATACATTTCACATGTAAAAGAAAGCCAATCAAATTTGCACAAATAGATATACTTATCTTTTCACTCCTAAAGTTCCATTTCAAGCTTATCTCGTCCATTCCGCTAACAACTGAAATCAAAATACACATTAAATTAGTTTCGCACATAAAAATAAAAATCCAAAACATAGCAAAAAAAAATAAAAGTAAAAAATAGGACAAGAATGAGGAGGAGGTGGAGCAAAAGAAGCAAAAAAATAATAAACCCAAATCCCTAAGCCCTAATCCCTAATTCCTAATCCCTAATTTCTAAAACCCTAATCCCTAATCTCAAATCCCTACTCCCTAAGCCCTAATTCCCAACCCCTAACTATAAACTGACAAGCCAAAAAAATGAAATCAAATATAATTAATCCAATACAAAAGCAAACAAAGCACATATAATTAAAGAAATGATATGCAATTATAGTGAGATAATGAGAGTATTTGAAATTGAAAATAATAGAAACAATGATCATAACAAGTAAAAAACACAAGAAGATGTAAAAATAGTCATTTGTAAAACACATTTCTCATGTAAAAGAAAGTCAATCAAATTTGCACAAATAGATATACTAATCTTTTCGCACCTAAACTCCGCTTTCAAACTTATCTCGTCTATTCCACTAACAACTGAAATTAAAATACACATTATATTAGTTACGCACATAAAAATGAAAATTCAAAATATAACAAAAAAATTAAAATAAGAAAATAGGATAAGAATGACGAGGAGGTGGAGCAAAAGAACAATAAATCCAAATCCCTAACCCCTAAGCCCTAATCCGTAATTCCTAAACCCTAATCCCTAATCCCTAATCCTACTCCCTAAGCCCTAATCCCCAACCCCCAACTATAAACCAACAACCAAAAAAAAAAAACATAATTTATCTAATAAAAAAACAAACAAAGCACAAATAATCAAAGAAATGTAATGCAATTATAGGTTGTGCAAAACATGAAAACAATAACAAAAAATAAAAAGCAAACAGTAGGTTAATGAGAGTGTCCGGAATTGAAAAAAATAGAGACAACGATCATAACAAGTAAGAAACACAAGAAGATGTAAAAATAGTCATGTGTAAAACACATTTCACATGTAAAAGAAAGTCAATCAAATTTACACAAATAGATATACTTATCTTTTCGCTCCTAAACTCCGCTTTCAAGCTTATCTCGTCCATTCCACTAACAACTGCAATCAAAATACATCTTAGATTAGTTATGCACATAAAAATGAAAATCCAAAACATAACAAAAATAATAAAATAAAATAAAAGGAAAAGAATGATGAGGTGGAGAGAAAGAAGCTAAAGAACAATAAATCTAAATTCCTAACCCCAAACTCCTAATCCGTAATCCGTAATCTCTAATCTCTAAAGTCCTAATCCCTAATCCCAAATCCTACTCCCTAAGCCCTAATTTCCAACTCATAACTATAAACCAATAACCAAAAAAAAAAGAAATAAAACATAATTTATGTAATAGAAAAGCAAACAAAACACAAATAATCAAAGAAAAGATATGCAATTATAAGTTGTGCAAAACAAGAAAACAATAACAAAAAATGAAAAGCAAACAGTGGGTTAATAAGAGTATCCGGAATTAAAAATAATAAAAATAATGATCATAACAAATAAGAAATACAAGAAGATGTAGGAATAGTCATGTGTAAAACACATTTCACATGTAAAAGAAAGGTAATCAAATTTGCACAAATAGATATATTTATCTTTTCGCTCCTAAACTCCGCTTTCTTATCTCGTACATTCCACTAAGAACTGAAATCAAAATATACATTAGATTAGTTACGCACATAAAAATTAAAATTCAAAACATAATAAAAATTATAAAATAAAAAAATAAGATAAGAATGATGAGGAAGAGGAGCAAAAGAAGCAAAAGAACAATAAACTCAAATCCTTAATCTCTAACCCCTAATCCGTAATCCGTAATCCATAATCTCTAAAGCCCTAATCTCTAATCCCTAATCTCAAGTCCTAATTCCCAACCTCTAACTATAAACCGACAAGCCAAAAAAAGAAAATAAAACATAATTAATCTAATAGAAAAGCAAACAAAGCAAAGATAATCAAAGAAATGTTATGCAATTATAGGTTGTGCAAAACATGAAAACATTAACGACAAATGAAAAACAAATAGTGGGTTTATGAGTGTCTGGAATTGAAAATAATAAAAACAACAATCATAACAACTAGAAAACACAACAGGATGTAAACATAGTTATGTGCAAAATACATTTCACATGTAAAAGAAAGTCAATCAAATTTGCACAAATAGATATACTTATCTTTTCACTCCTAAACTCCGCTTTCAAGCTTATCTCGTCCATTCCGCTAACAACTAAAATCAAAGTATACATTAGATTAGTTTCGCACACAAAAATAAAAAATCAAAACATAACAAAAACAATAAAAACAATAAAAATAAAAAATAGGATAAAAATGATGAGGAGGTGAAGCAAAAGAAGCTAAAGAACAACAAACCCAAATCCCTAATCCCTAATCCCTAATCCCAAATCCATAATTTTTAAAACCCTAATCCCTAATCCCTAATCTCAAATCCCTACTCCCAATGCCCTAATTTTCAACCCCTAACTATAAACCGACAAGCCAAAAAAATAAGATAAAACATAATTAATCTAATAGAAAAGCAAACAAAGCACATACAATTAAAGAAATGATATACAATTATAGTGAGATTATGAGAATGTCCGGAATTGAAAATAATAGAAACAATGATCATAATAAGTAAGAAACATAAGAGGATGTAGAAATAATTATGCGAGAAACACATTTCACCTGTAAAAGAAAGCCAATCAATTTTGCACAAATAGATATATTTATCTTTTCGCTCCTGAACTCCGCTTTCAAGCTTATCTCATCCATTTCACTAACAACTGAAATCAAAATACACATTAGATTAGTTACGCACATAAAAATAAAAATTCAAAATATAACAAAAATAACAAAAGTAAAAAATAGGATAAGAATGATGAGGAGTTGGAGCAAAAGAAGGAAAAGAACAATAAACTCAAATGCCTAATCCCTAAACCCAAATTCCTACTCCCTAAGCCCTAATTCCCAACCCCTAACTATAAACCGATAAGCCAAAGAAATGAAATAAAACATAATTAATTTAATAGAAAAACAAACAAAACACATATAATTAAAGAAATATTATGCAATTATAGTGAGATAATGAGAATGTTGGGAATTGAAAATAATAGAAGCAATGATCATAACAAGTAAGAAACAGAAGAAGATGTAGAAATAGTCTTTTGTAAAACACATTTCACATGTAAAAGAAAGTCAATCAAATTTGCATAAATAGATATACTTATCTTTTTGCTCCAAAACCCTGCTTGCAAGCTTAGCTCGTCCATTCCACTAACAACTGAAATCAAAATACACATTAGATTAGTTACGTATATAAAACTGAAAATCAAAAATATAAAAAAAATATAAAAACAAAAAATTAGGATAAAAATGATGAAGAGGTGGAGCAAATGACGAAAAAGAACAATAAATCCAAATCCCTAACCCCTAACCCCTAATCTGTAATCCCTAATCTCTAAAGTCGTAATTCCTAACCCCTAATCCCAAATCCTACTTCCTAAGCCGTACTCCCCAACCTCTAACTATAAACCAATAATCCAAAAAAAAGAAATAAAACATAATTTATCTAATAATAAAATAAATAAAACACAAATAATCAAAGAAATGTTATGCAATTATAGGTTGTGCAAAACATGAAAACAATAACGAAAAATGAAAATCAAACAATGGGTTAATGAAAGTGTCCGCAATTGAAAATAATAAAAACAATGATCATAACAAGTAAGAAACACAAGAAAATGTAGAAATAGTGATGTGTAAAATACTCTTCACATGTAAAAGAAAACCAATCAAATTTGTACAAATAGATATACTTATATTTTCGCTCCTAAACTCTGCTCTCAAGCTTATCTCGTCCATTCCACGAGCAATTGAAATCAAAATACACATTAAATTAGTTACGCACATAAAAAAAAATCCAAAACATAACAAAAACAATAAAAGTGAAAAATACGATAAGAATGATAAGGACTAGGAGCAAAAGGAGCAAAAGAACAATTAACTCAAATCCCTAATCCCTAATCTCAAATCCCTACTCCCTAAGCCCCAACTCCCAACCCCTAACTATAAACCGACAACACAAAAAAACGAAATAAAACATAACTAATCTAATAGAAAAACAAACAAAGCACAAATAATCAAAGCAATGTTAAGCAATTATAGGTGGCGCAAAACATTAAAACAATAACGAAAAATGAAAAACAAATAGTGGGTTAATGAGAGTGTCCGGAATTGAAAATAATAGAAACAATAATCATAACAAGTAAAACACAAAAAGATGTAGGAATAGTCATGTGTAAAACACATTTCACATTTAAAAGAAAGCCAATCAAATTTACACAAATAGATATACTTACCTTTTCGCTCCTAAACTGTGCTTTCTTATCTCATTTATTCCACTAACAAGTGAAATCAAAATACACATTAGATTAGTTACACATATAAAAATAAAAATCCAAAACATAACAAAAACTATAAAATAAAAAAATAGGATAAGAATGATGAGGAAATGGAGCAACAGAAGCAAAAGAACAATAAACTCAAATCCCTAATCTGTAATCTGTAATACCCAATCTTTAATCTCTAATCCGTGATATCTAAAGCCCTAATCTCAAGTCCCTACTCCATAAGCCCTAATTCCCAACCACTAACAATAATCCTACAAGCCAAAAAAAAAAAAAACATAATTAATCTAATAGAAAAACAAAAAAAACAAATATAATCAAAGAAATATTATGTAATTATAGATTGCGTAAAACATGGAAACAATAACAAAAAATGAAAAGGAAAGAGTGGATTTATGAGTGTCCGGAATTGAAAATAATAGAAACAATGATCATAACAAGTAAGAAACACAAGAAGATGTAGAAATAGTCATCTGCAAAAAATATTTCACATGTAAAAGAAAGCCAATCAAATTTGTACAAACAAATATTGTAATACCCCACATGCGTTTAAAAAAAAAAAATAAAATAAAATAAAATAAAAGATAATAAAAGACATAGGTGTTCAGTAATTATTTCATTTGAAATGATAAAATAGTATAACTCAAGGAAAGAGTAGTTAAAAGATTAGTTTCGGTATGAAAATGTACAAAATAAATCATAAAAGAACTTGAACTAATTAGGTCGATGTAGAAAAGTATGTAGGATAAGTTAGGATTAAAGTTGGAAGGATTGGAAGTGAAAAGGGGCGCCCAAATGGGCGCTGGGGCGCTGCTCCGGGTACATTGCCTACTCCGGACCAGTTGTCGTAGAATCGTCATAACTCTTGCTACAATGGTCCGATTGAGCTGAAATTTTGACACAATGTAGAAGACATCTAGATCTACAACTTTCATGTTTTGCACTTTTTCAGATTCAAAGTTTATCATAATAAAAAATATGGAAAACAGTAAGTCTGGAAAACCCCAAAACAGACGATGAACAGTAAAAGTCGGGATTTTTGGGTTTTAAAACACCCATTCCAAGCCCTATTTCTCCCATTCTTCATTTCCCTTCCACTCTAAATACCTTAGAGCCCTAAGAGAAGAGAAAAGGGAGAGAAAAACACCAAGGTCAAGAGAGATTCCCACCTCATAAAGATCAAAATCGAATTTCTCAAGTTTTCTCTTCTCCACCCATTTCTTTTGCTTCTATTCCTCAACCACTCACACCCAAATCTCTAGAAACCCTAGGAGGACGAAATTAAGAGGAAAAGGAAGGAGAATAGGAAGATTTTGAATCTTGGGTCTTAGATTGAAGCTACAACCAAGAGGTAGGGGATTTCTTCCTAATTTTTTACATTGAGGCTAGGGTTTATGTATATACATATGTTTTCCACTCCCATCCATATTTATTTGATATGATTTGTATGATTCTTAATTCTCCTTGTAATAAATGCTATGTTTGAATAATGGGATGGTTTGGTAACCATTAAATTTCTCTTTTTCATCTTCCAAACTTGGTTTTAAGAAAAATTGAGTTTTCTCCATATATTGCCTTGGTTCTCACTTTATAAATTTAGTGTTCGATATTGTTCAACGAAAATGATCTTTATATTGATCTTTTGCTCATTTTAATTCCATCTTGCTATGACGCTTTACTTGTGAAATTTGGGTATTTTGCGATTAATTGGTAAAATGTGAATTGATTGAGAATATGTTGGTTTACTCATTGTATGGTGGTTGGGAGGGACTTGGATTACCTACGAGATATGCCGTAGAGTGTAAATGTCAGTTGAACCCAGTGGGGGGGGAGATGGTTTCTTGCACTTGTAGTGAGTTGTCATTTGGTAATGCGACCACTATCGTACGCCTGGAGTTCGAACTAGGGTTGGTATACCATTCCTGGGGAGGGACTCGTCACTGCCATTGGGATGGTAGACGCCCCTTCCCTAAGTACTTGTGATTGTGATTATAAATGGGTGGACTAGGTATAATCGTTGGGTAGATTCATGAGAAACAATCAACATACATGGTACGGGGATGAACCAACATAAATGTGATGATTGGCTGGAATGGCTTGGCCGGTGCATTGGTATGGGACGATGCATCGGAGGGAGCCCCTCCTAATTGACTTAATGTTGGAAATGGTTTGCTATGGTTAAACTTAATTTATTTCTCTCCTTAACTACTGTATGGCTTAAACTTGAGATCTATTTAAAATGTCCCGTTTTACTTCAAATTCATATATGTTATTTATGAAATGTGACCGACCCGTTTTGTATTTTATAAACCTTGTTGGAGTTGGGAAGATTTTGCTAGAGAGCCTAGTGCTCATCCCCTACTGTTAACATTTTTCAGACTATATCCTTGAGGAGGAGCCAGGAGTCGAGGAGCCCGTTCTTTGGGAGACTCCGATCGACGGGAGCGTAGATCCCGAGGTGGACGCCTAGAGCGGCCCTTCTATTTTGTTCTAGACTAGGCTATGTTTTTTTTGAAAGATTGTAAAGTCTAGTTATCTTTTGAAATTCCGCTGCTTATCATAGTTTAATTCTTTGGGAATGTACATGCCATTGTGGGCATATTTTTTTGGGTTAACATGTAAATTTGATGGATTGATTATATAGTAGTTAATTGGACCCGGTGTGGTCATTATAGTAGAATTGCACAGGTTGGATTTTGTGGTAGAGCTCCCCGTACAAAGGAGACTCTGCCCGAATTTTGTTAAAATATCAATGGTTGATGGATAAAAATTTCTTATTTATGGATTTATTTAGTGCTCTCATGATTGTGAAAGGTTTTAGAATGTAATGCCGTCCGAGGGGGTATTTGGGGCGTTACAAAGTTTGGTATCAGAGCCTAGGCTTTAGGTCTTACATGGGAGCTGTAGGTTATGGACTACCACTAGAGATGTAGGTTTAGGGTGCAGGAAATGGTTGAGTTAATTTTTGTATATGCCTTGTGCTTAAATCAAGACATCCTACATATCATTTTAGTATGTCTTGTACATCAATGAAACTAAATTGTGAATTGATGTGCAGGATGGACGGTGAACGTGTACGTGGACGTGGACGTGGGCGTGGCCGTGGCCGTGGAGGTCAAACATATCCACCACCACCACCACCTCCCGATGCCATGGATGGCATATACCAATGCTTGAGGGAGCTCACCACTTTGGTACAAAACCAAAATGGTAACAACAACCACCACAACCATAATGGTGGAGCACATCCTTTAGCCCAAGTACCGGGCAACGGAGAGGAGACTAGGAGAATGGTAGCTCTCCGAGAGTTTCTGAGGCAACACCCACCTACTTTCCAAGGGAGCTCCAATCCCTTGGATGCGGATAAATGGATCCGCCGTGTGAAGAAGATGTTGGACGGAATGGGAGTGGCCGAGGACTTGCGGGTTGGCTTGGCTATCTATTTGTTGGAGGGGGAAGCCGACCATTGGTGGGACTCGGTGAAAAGGAAAATGAACACGGATGCTCTCACTTGGGCGGAGTTTGATCAAGTCTTCCAAGACAAGTACTTCCCGGAATCGGTCCGAGATCGAATGAAGACCGATTTTCTTATTCTACGACAGGGCAGCCTGACTTTAGCTGAATACGAGAGGAAGTTTGATGAGCTATCCCGCTATGCTACGGAGTTCATATCTACGGAGGCCAACAGGGCCAAACGCTTTGAGCAGGGATTGAGGCCTGCCATTAGGGAGAAGCTGGTGGCTCTCAGGATCCGGGACTACGGGGATTTGGTGGACAGAGCTGCACTTGTAGAGAAGGACATGGAGGATACTCAGCGACGACAGGGCCTTATGAGGGGAGGTCCGATCCGGACGGGTGCTAGTAGCAGTGGAGCACAGAGGGCGGCACCCTACCGTCGCTCGGATCAGGCAGGGGGACAGAGACCCCAGATGGGTCGAGGAGCAGGAGGCGTATCGGGGAGGACAGCCACCGACCCCCGTCAGTGCTTCGCATGTGGAGGAGTGGGGCACTTCAGACACAATTGCCCATCTCTCCCACCGAGAGACAACCAGGTGACAAGACAAGTGGCTGCAAATAAGCCACTACAGCAGCAGAGGCCTGTAGGAGCTCCAGCCCCAGGTGGCGCCACTCAGGGGAGAGTCTTTGCCTTGACCCAACCGGAGGAGGATGCCTCCAACGCAGTTGTTGATGGTATAATTCTCCTCTATAATTCTTGGGCCCGAATCTTATTCGATCCCGGTGCTACTCATTCTTTTATACGTACTGCATATGCTATGAATTTGGGATTGGGTTTCGAGAAGTTAGAGCATGCCTTGACGGTTGACTTGCCTACGGGAGAACAGTTGGGTACTAGCCGAGTTTGCAAGGGTTGTGTGCTTCGTATTGGGGAGCACGAATTAATTGTGGACTTGATTGCTTTAGAAATGAAGGGGTATGATGTGATTTTCGGAATGGACTTGTTGTCCGCTTTCCGGGCGGTAATGGATTGTTTCCGCAAACGGATTACATTTCAGTTACCGGGAGGAGTCGTTTTCAGTTTTATTAATAACCGAGATTCTTCTCATCCATTCCCTACGACGGGTAGTAGATTCTTAAAAGCGAAAGCGGGAAGTCATTTGAGTTTCTTAGCTAGCTTAATGGGAGAAAACCGGGATAAAATTCATACGGATGTAGTGCAAATTGTATCGGAGTTTTCGGATGTTTTTCCCGAGGAATTACCCGGATTACCGCCACATAGGGAAATTGAGTTCAAGATCGAACTCTATCCTGGAACCGAACCTATGTCCATTGCTCCCTACCGGATGGCACCTTTGGAGTTGAAGGAGCTAAGGAAGCAATTGGATCACTTGTTAGCGATTGGGTTTATCCGTCTAAGCACTTCACCTTGGGGAGCCCCAGTCCTCTTTGTGAAGAAAACGGATGAGACCCTACGGTTGTGCACGGATTATCGGAGGTTGAATCGGGTTACCGTGAAGAATAAGTATCCGTTGCCGAGAATTGATGACTTATTTGATCAGTTGAAGGGTTCGAAGTATTACTCCAAGATTGATCTTCGCACGGGATATCATCAGCTGCGAATTAAGGAGGAGGATATTCCTAAGACTGCTTTCCGTACCCGTTATGGTCATTTCGAATATACGGTGATGCCGTTCGGATTGACTAACGCCCCCGCAGCATTCATGGATTTGATGCACAGAATCTTCCGGCCTTACCTCGATCAATTTGTCATTGTGTTCATTGATGACATATTGATCTACTCACAGACTCAGGAGGAACATGCTCGTCATCTCTCTATTGTGCTACAAACATTGAGAGAACATAAGCTATACGCGAAGATGAGCAAGTGTGAGTTTTGGATGAAGGAAGTGAAATTCCTTGGCCATGTTGTGTCCGAGCGCGGAGTAGCGGTTGATCCCGCCAAGATTGAGGCTGTGATGAAATGGGAACCACCGAAGAATGTAATGGAAGTACGGAGTTTCTTGGGGTTAGCCGGTTATTATCGAAGGTTTGTGGAAGGGTTCTCCAAGCTAGCGATGCCGATGACTCGCCTTACAAAGAAGGGGGAGAAATTCTTGTGGACTCCAGCGTGTGAACTAGCTTTTCGCACCTTGAAGGAGAAATTGACGACAGCACCTATCCTCATTATTCCGAGCAGTGGGGAGGGCTACGAGGTATACACTGATGCTTCACTACGAGGCTTGGGATGTGTTCTAATGCAAGGAGGGAAGGTAGTTGCCTATGGCTCGAGGCAACTCAAGATTCATGAGCAGAACTATCCCACTCACGACTTGGAGCTTGCCGCGGTGGTCTTTGCTCTTAAGTTGTGGAGGTGTTACTTGTATGGCGAGAAATTTCAAGTGTTCTCGGACCATAAAAGCCTCAAGTACATATTCACCCAAAAAGACTTGAACATACGGCAAAGAAGGTGGATTGAGTATTTAGAAGATTATGATTTCACACTTAACTACCATCCGGGGAAGGCCAATGTAGTTGCAGACGCTCTTAGCAGGAAGTCTCGGGGTGAAATCAATTCTCTCGCGATAAATAGGTGGAAAATGATTGATACTTTGGAGGAGTACGATCTATGGGTGGATGGACCGGAGTACCAACCATATTTATTCAACCTTGTAGCTCAACCGACGCTTCGACGACGGGTGGTAGAGTTGCAATGCCTAGATTCGGAACTCGATTTGATTAGAGTCCGATTGGGGAATGGAGAAGCTATTAAAGGATGGTCTTGGAAGAATGGAGAGTTGAGATATGGGGAGAAGCTATGTGTTCCCGATGATTCGTCCTTAAAGGAGGAGATACTTGGAGAGTGCCATCGCTCCAAGTTTGCTATCCACCCCGGTAGCACAAAGATGTATAGGGACATGAAGCGTCAATACTGGTGGAGGGGAATGAAGCGAGATGTGGCCAAATATGTGGCAAAATGTGCGGTGTGTCAGCAGGTGAAGATTGAGCATCAAAGGCCAGGAGGAGTCCTACAGTCCTTGCCTATTCCCAAGTGGAAATGGGATCACATTACTATGGACTTCGTGTCGGGTTTACCACGGACGTCGCGCGGGCATAATGCAGTGTGGGTCATTGTGGATAGACTCACCAAGTCTGCTCACTTTTTGAGTATGAAGACCACGGATACATTCGAGACCTTGAGCCAGTTATATATCCGTGAGATAGTGCGGTTACATGGAGTTCCGCTTTCTATTGTGTCGGATCGTGACTCTCGGTTTGTGGCGCGATTTTGGCAAAGTCTACAACAAGCCATGGGGACAGAGTTACATTTCAGTACCGCGTTCCATCCCCAAACAGATGGCCAATCTGAGAGGGTGATACAGATTGTGGAAGATATGCTACGTGCATGTGCGTTGGACTTCAAGGGGAGTTGGAGTGACCATTTGCCGTTGGTGGAGTTCGCGTATAACAACAGCTATCAGGCAAGCATTGGGATGGCACCGTATGAAGCATTGTATGGAAGACCGTGTAGATCCCCGACGTGTTGGTTAGAAGCGGGCGAGAGTAGCTTGTTTGGGCCAGAGATTGTTCGGGAGACTACAGAGAAAATTCAGCTCATCCGGGAAAGACTACGCACGGCACAGAGTAGACAGAAAAGCTATGCGGATCGAAGACGAAGACCATTAGAATTCCAAGAGGGGGACTATGTATTCCTTAAGGTGTCCCCCAAGAAGGGAGTATTTCGATTTGGCAAGAAAGGGAAATTAGCACCAAGATATACCGGACCCTTTGAAGTGATCAAAGTTGTGGGCAAAGCGGCATATCAGTTGCGGTTACCAATTCAGTTGTCTGGAGTACACGACGTATTTCACGTGTCCATGTTGAGAAAGTGTCAATCGGATGCAACGCCGGTCGTAGACTTGGAAGACATTGAGATTCAAGACGGAGCAACCTATGAAGAACAACCGGTGAAGATTCTTGACGCCAAGGCGAAAGTGCTTCGCAACAAAGTAATCAAATTGGTGAAAGTCTTGTGGCAACATCATGGAGTGGAAGAAGCTACTTGGGAACCGGAGCTGGAAATGCGGGAGAAGTATCCATTTCTGTTCGTTACTGGAGGTAAGTTTCGAGGACGAAACTTTCTTTAAGGGGGGTGGATTGTAATACCCCACATGCGTTTAAAAAAAAATAATAAAAAAAATAAAAAATAATAAAAGACATAGGTGTTCAGTAATTATTTCATTTGAAATGATAAAATAGTATAACTCAAGGAAAGAGTAGTTAAAAGATTAGTTTCGGTATGAAAATGTACAAAATAAATCATAAAAGAACTTGAACTAATTAGGTCGATGTAGAAAAGTATGTAGGATAAGTTAGGATTAAAGTTGGAAGGATTGGAAGTGAAAAGGGGCGCCCAAATGGGCGCTGGGGCGCTGCTCCGGGTACATTGCCTACTCCGGACCAGTTGTCGTAGAATCGTCATAACTCTTGCTACAATGGTCCGATTGAGCTGAAATTTTGACACAATGCAGAAGACATCTAGATCTACAACTTTCATGTTTTGCACTTTTTCAGATTCAAAGTTTATCATGATCAAAAATAAGGAAAACAGTAAGTCTGGAAAACCCCCAAAACAGACGATGAACAGTAAAAGTCGGGATTTTTGGGTTTTAAAACACCCATTCCAAGCCCTATTTCTCCCATTCTTCATTTCCCTTCCACTCTAAATACCTTAGAGCCCTAAGAGAAGAGAAAAGGGAGAGAAAAACACCAAGGTCAAGAGAGATTCCCACCTCATAAAGATCAAAACCGAATTTCTCAAGTTTTCTCTTCTCCACCCATTTCTTTTGCTTCTATTCCTCAACCACTCACACCCAAATCTCTAGAAACCCTAGGAGGACGAAATTAAGAGGAAAAGGAAGGAGAATAGGAAGATTTTGAATCTTGGGTCTTAGATTGAAGCTACAACCAAGAGGTAGGGGATTTCTTCCTAATTTCTTACATTGAGGCTAGGGTTTATGTATATACATATGTTTTCCACTCCCATCCATATTTATTTGATATGATTTGTATGATTCTTAATTCTCCTTGTAATAAATGCTATGTTTGAATAATGGGATGGTTTGGTAACCATTAAATTTCTCTTTTTCATCTTCCAAACTTGGTTTTAAGAAAAATTGAGTTTTCTCCATATATTGCCTTGGTTCTCACTTTATAAATTTAGTGTTCGATATTGTTCAACGAAAATGATCTTTATATTGATCTTTTGCTCATTTTAATTCCATCTTGCTATGACGCTTTACTTGTGAAATTTGGGTATTTTGCGATTAATTGGTAAAATGTGAATTGATTGAGAATATGTTGGTTTACTCATTGTATGGTGGTTGGGAGGGACTTGGATTACCTACGAGATATGCCGTAGAGTGTAAATGTCAGTTGAACCCAGTGGGGGGGGAGATGGTTTCTTGCACTTGTAGTGAGTTGTCATTTGGTAATGCGACCACTATCGTACGCCTGGAGTTCGAACTAGGGTTGGTATACCAT
This sequence comes from Ilex paraguariensis, assembly GCA_963454935.2. Classification (NCBI taxonomy): domain Eukaryota; kingdom Viridiplantae; phylum Streptophyta; class Magnoliopsida; order Aquifoliales; family Aquifoliaceae; genus Ilex; species Ilex paraguariensis. Next base: position 949 of record CAUOFW020000942.1, on the reverse strand, counting down.
TCCTGGGGAGGGACTCGTCACTGCCATTGGGATGGTAGACGCCCCTTCCCTAAGTACTTGTGATTGTGATTATAAATGGGTGGACTAGGTATAATCGTTGGGTAGATTCATGAGAAACAATCAACATACATGGTACGGGGATGAACCAACATAAATGTGATGATTGGCTGGAATGGCTTGGCCGGTGCATTGGTATGGGACGATGCATCGGAGGGAGCCCCTCCTAATTGACTTAATGTTGGAAATGGTTTGCTATGGTTAAACTTAATTTATTTCTCTCCTTAACTACTGTATGGCTTAAACTTGAGATCTATTTAAAATGTCCCGTTTTACTTCAAATTCATATATGTTATTTATGAAATGTGACCGACCCGTTTTGTATTTTATAAACCTTGTTGGAGTTGGGAAGATTTTGCTACAGAGCCTAGTGCTCATCCCCTACTGTTAACATTTTTCAGACTATATCCTTGAGGAGGAGCCAGGAGTCGAGGAGCCCGTTCTTTGGGAGACTCCGATCGACGGGAGCGTAGATCCCGAGGTGGACGCCTAGAGCGGCCCTTCTATTTTGTTCTAGACTAGGCTATGTTTTTTTTTGAAAGATTGTAAAGTCTAGTTATCTTTTGAAATTCCGCTGCTTATCATAGTTTAATTCTTTGGGAATGTACATGCCATTGTGGGCATATTTTTTTTGGGTTAACATGTAAATTTGATGGATTGATTATATAGTAGTTAATTGGACCCGGTGTGGTCATTATAGTAGAATTGCACAGGTTGGATTTTGTGGTAGAGCTCCCCGTACAAAGGAGACTCTGCCCGAATTTTGTTAAAATATCAATGGTTGATGGATAAAATTTCTTATTTATGGATTTATTTAGTGCTCTCATGATTGTGAAAGGTTTTAGAATGTAATGCCGTCCGAGGGGGTATTTGGGGCGTTACAAATATAATA